>CM053027.1:395882764-396470264 GCA_028564925.1 Lithobates sylvaticus
CACAAATCTGGCCTTTATGGAAGAGTGGCAAGAAGAAAGCCATTTCTCAAAGATATCCATAAAAAGTCTTGTCTAAAGTTTGCCACAAGCCACCTGGGAGACACACCAAACATGTGGAAGAAGGTGCTCTGGTCCGATGAAACAAAAATCGAACTTTTTGCCCACAATGCAAAACGATATGTTTGGCGTAAAAGCAACACAGCTCATCACCCTCAACACACCATCCCCCCTGTCAAACATGGTGGTGGCAGCATCATGGTTTGGGCCTGCTTTTCTTCAGCAGGGACAGGGAAGATGGTTAAAATTGAGGGGAAGATGGATGCAGCCAAATACAGGACCATTCTGGATGAAAACCTGTTGGAGTCTGCAAAAGACCTGAAAGTGGGACGGAGATTTATCTTCCAACAAGACAATGATCCCAAACATACAGCAAAATCTACAAAGGAATGGTTCACAAATAAACGTATCCAGGTGTTAGAATGGCCAAGTCAAAGTCCAGACCTGAATCCAATCGAGAATCTGTGGAAAGAGCTGAAAACTGCTGTTCACAAAGGCTCTCCATCCAACCTCACTGAGCTCGAGCTGTTTTGCAACGAAGAATGGGCAAGAATTTCAGTCTCTTGATGTGCAAAACTGATAGAGACATACCCCAAGCGACTTGCAGCTGTAATCGCAGCAAAAGGTGGCTCTACAAAGTATTAACGCAAGGGGGCCAAATAATTTTGCACGCCCCACTTTTCATTTTTTTATTAGTTAAAAAAGTTTCAACAATCCAATAGATTTCATTCCACTTCCCAATTGTGTCCCACTTGTTGGTGATTCTTCAAAAAAAATTAAAATTGTATATCTTTATTTTTGAAGCCTGAAATGTGGCAAAAGTTTGAAAAGTTCAAGGGGGCAGAATACTTTCGCAAGGCACTGTATGTCTATGTTTAGTGATGTTGCCCGTGCTATCCAGCCACAGCACGCCAGAGTGACTTATTCTGCCTCCTTGTCCACAGCTACTGCTGCCATAGCCCCAGCATCATGCATGGAGAAGTCAGCTGAATTAGTGGAACACAGCGTAAGCCACTTGCTTCTTGAGGATGCACAGACATTACTTGATTCTGATGTTGGTTCTGAGGTTGAGGAAGAGAGTAACATGAGCCTACAGAGAGGGGAGAACACTGATAAACAACACATTGGCAGTCATGTTCCGCCAGCTGCAGCGTATTACTAAGTTGGCTCCAGTGATGAGGATAGAGGGGGTAATGATGATAAGGTCACTGACGTGGCTTAGGTGCCGGATAGAGCAAAGGAGAAAAGTGAGGGGGAGAAACAACCCCAATGAGGCAGGGTGTCCTCCAGAGGCAGTCATAATGGAAGAGTACAGGGCAGCCACTCTATTCCATCAGATTGTGGAGCTGTTATCTCCCGGCCCACTTCCTACAGCTCAGCTGCCTAGGCCTTTTTTAACACATGTGCAGTCGATTGCACTGTTGCAGTTTGCAATTTCTGCCACAAGCATATTAAGCATGGCAAAAACACCAGCCATTTGGGTACCACATGCTTTAAAAGGCATTTAACCTCCCACCACCTAGCCTGTTGACAAGAGCACCTGAAAGCCACACACAAGGGACACAATTTTTCTCCTCCTCACTCCTCACCTTTCATGTCTACCCCCACTATATCTCTTGACCTCTCAGCAGCCTCCACTTACAGGGATGATAGTATATCAAAGAGTGTCACAGTTCCTCTGCCAGCAGCACACCACCAGCTGTAGAGTATAGCAGGCAAATGTTTCTGCCCCAGCTGCTGCATCGAAAATAAAATACACTCCCTGCCATCCACATGCCCAGTGTCTAAATTACAGCTTGCTCAAATAAAGAAAGCTTGCAGGGAAAGTCAAATTAAATAACATTTTTCATGTGGTTCATCATGGGGTTCGTTGTTCGGGTCTGAACATTTTCAATGTTCTAGAGTTCTGTCACGAACCAAATTGGTGGGGATGTTCGGCGCATCTCTACTCTGCAGGTTCCATTGCCACCATATCTCGCTATGATATTAGTGAAGGTATGGCAAAGTTATTTCTTATATGCCTGACTAGCTGCTGTTTGGCTCTAACTGATCTTTTGCGTACATCCATACAATTTTTGCATTTGCCTGACCCTGTTTCTGTCTGCTGTTTGGAATAAATTTTCACTTGCATACTTATCAAGTCTCTGCCTGCAGCCTGAACTGACCCTTCACAACAAAAAAAGAAGGACACACCAACCTAGTGCATTATAAATGGTAACATTTATTAAAAAGTAAAACAGGCAATTATACTCACAAAACCAAATGAGTGTAAGGCACATCACATGAACAAAAAGACAACTCAAACTGTAGCCTCAATTTGTAGTTCTTGATAGATACAAATTAAACCCAATGAAGAGCAGACGCTGACGGGTTTCAAGAGTAAGCTCTCTTCCTCAGGGCTTCCCCAGTTTCCTCATGCCTGGGTATGCGGAAATATTGGTTGGCCTATTTGTTTTTCCCATAACCCCATGGGATTAAATTGCTCAAAGTGATGCAACATAACCCTCACAAAAGTCAGGGAATATCTATAGTACCTAGTATTTCAGTAGCATATATTTTCTGTGGTGTATTAACATAGGTCACTGGTGTTGATTTACTAAGGCAAATAGGTGGTAGGGAAGTTGCACTTTACATGTGAATTTTCCCTTGAATGTAGTGAAATTTCACTTTTCAAAGAATACCCAATCATGTACAAGGGAAATAAAAAAAATGTTTTTTTGTCTGAACATGATTAAATGATGGAAATCAGCAGAGCTTCATCTAAACTTTGGTGAACAATTCCCTTGGAAAGTAAACAATTAAAGGCCTATGTTTCTAGAGTGCTAACAAATCCCTACAGCCACTAAAAATCCCAGCATCAGATTGATCTTAACCAGCAAAACTGATGATTCTCTATTGAAAATGGCTATCCATGTTTCAGTTGGAGCATTCCAGGAAGCATTCTGTTCTTGTATACCTAAGTTACTGATGTATGATGTAATTTATTGGAACATTGCAAAGAAGTAATTACTTTATTTTTCAAGATGATACTGTACAGATAATGATTCCTTTTTCTGAATACACTACAAATTTTAAATACAAGTTCTTCAGATGTTTATACAGACAGACCTATGTCCTATAATTTAGTATTCTGGCATTTTAAGTTCTTTATTAAGAACTGAGTTCTGTCAAGAATATGCCCATAACCTTGCCACATGTTTACTTTAAGTAGGAAAGTAAATGGAGAAGTTGTAGTAGAATATCTATTTCAAACTGTATACTATGTACATATTCTCTTTCGTTAAATCTGTTTGAACCATTATCTATAAGCAGAGAACTCCTGTTCATGTAATATAAATGCAATTTCAGCCATTTTTTTTTCTAGATTTAGAATAAGGGAGATTTATGTTCATTTTTATTGTTGTCGATATCTCTCTTGAGAATAATTCCCATCGTTTACTGTCACCATCATCACTAAGACAAGAAATAGTAGCAATAGAACCTTAGGTACTGACCTTGTTTTTACTGTAGTCTGTGAACTTGTGACTTTCCTCCTCATTTTCTGACCATTGTTACCAAGACAGGGATTCAGAGGACAATCCTTAGTCCTTTAGGTAATCAACCCCAAAGACCCATATATTAATTGTTTTTCAGAAACTTAGATACTATATTATATTTTCATCTTTTTGCTGTGTGTTTTTTTTTTTTAATCAGGTGCTCTCTTAATGCAAGAAGTTATTCAGATTTGCATTAAAAAAAATGGGCCATCCTTATGCATTTAATATAATGAAAATATGATAGGTGGATTTCGACTTATTATTGAAAGTAACATAACACAGACACTTTATTTTTGTCCTTTCTAAAAAAAATGAAATAGCTTACAAATGTTTGTTGCATTATGCATTTACCATTTTTAGTACGTTCTTTCCATGTTTCTTGAAAATATTTACTTTTATAGTTTTTAGATCGTGTCCTAAGGCGGATACTTTATGTGCATTACTGCAAAGTTTCTTAAGTACGAAAAACCTTGATTTCTGGTAGGAAAGAACATAAAGTTTAATATAGATCTTGAGCTGCTGGTGATAACATTTTCTTCCTGTCACATTTTGATTCCTTTGTAAAATAATTAAGAACAATCCCCAATGAACAGAACCAGACTGGGAAATTAAACTATAGATTTAATGAATTATTTTGTATGCAGCACCTTTTGAGCAATCCATCTTTATTAACATTTTGAGTATTGCTGATCATTCCTCAATTTATTTACCTTGGTTTATGGCATGTATATTAATTTAACATGAAGGGATAAAAGTTTCTTAAGAAGATTTTTATATATAAAATTATGGAAAAATATTACAATAAATAATAGAGAAGAATGCCTGCAGTCTCATTTTGTGCTTTCTCAATTACTTCTGTACAGAAAGTGAATTATAGCAAAGCACACTTGGAGGCAAAATTATTGCAGTTATGTTGTATAAAACAGATGAGTTGCAAACTTCAAAAACACATGAATATAAAAGTATGGATTCAGTCTTTTGAAAGTGAAAACTATGCTGCTGTGAGGTGCATATGAATCATATTTCCTCTCATGTTATTGCAGATTAGACAGGGCATTTGAAATATTACCATGCTGATCCTGCATAATTATTTTGCAAGGCATAGATTAGTACATTTTTTTTAAAATAGCAAGGAGAAAGTTGTACTATTGCATCTTAGGGTACTATAAGAGGGGTAACCTTTTAGTGTTAATGAATATTGCTTTGAGGAGACCTTTAACTTGTGATATCTATGCAGGGCAGTTCGGTGCTTTCTTGCTGATGGTTGTCTTGGCAATCAATCACCAATCAGACTTTTGCCACATAGGAGGAAAGGGATTTGCTTCCGTAGATAAACAGTACAGTCAATGAGTGATGCGTGATATGTATGTATTGTTAAGGAGCCAGTATTAACATGAACCTGTTGGTTTACTATGCATTGGAAATGCACCAGTGCACTTTAATCACTGGAATAGAAAAAAAACTTTAATGGCAATTTAGATAGACAAAGTTGCTTGTATGATATGAACTGAACATTTTAAATTGTGCAATTAATAAGCATATAGTAAGTATTCACTATATACAGTTTAGTCAGTCAGCTCTTGTAGAGCTTTATAATTCAATTTGCATTGATTTGCCATCCGTTTTAAATCAAGTATGTATGGATTATTAATTTATTACATCATTTTATGTTGACTACAGTTGATTCTTAAAGTTGTGCTGTCACTTTATTTTTTTGTCTGGATTGCTTTAGGTAATTAAGCCTGAATCTGTAGTGGAGTACACACTTCATTCTGGGATTGTAGCTTTTTGGACGTGTGGTTTTGCTATACCAGTTATCAGAAACAGGCATCTAAATTCTATTGATGCCTTTAGGCTCTTATCATAGATCCGTTCTTCAGAGATACAAGTAAAAGCCAACTTGGTGCTTTGAAGCTGTCCCTAAAGTTAAAAGGTGCCTTTCCAAGGACTCCTTTCACTATGCTCAGTGGGACAAGCAAAGGATCTAAAGTATTTAGTACATTTTTGTTTCAAATGTGTCTGTATATAGTGCACTAATGAAAACTGAATCCTGTGCTTAAAAAGGAAGTATATAATGGAGCACAGTACACTATAACCACATTTAGGTTGTTAAGCCTTGCAGTAAGTGAAACCTTTTTGTGGCGTAATGCAGTGATAACGACTTCTATGAAAAGCAGGTTGTAGTGGTTATATTTATTATAATATAATAGACAGTGATGCAAAAGAATACATGTGTTTACTATAAACATATAAGGGGATAAATGTGTTCCCTCAGTGTTTTCTAACTGTAGGGAGGATGGGACTGCCTGGGGGAGACTGATCGTTGCTCCTATATACTAGGAACACACGATCCGTCTCCTCTCCACTGCCAGAATGTGGATTTGTTTGTTTACTCACTCCTGGCTCTGTCAGGAGTGATCGCGGGTGCCCGGCAGACATGGCGACTGCCAGGCATGTGCATCGGCTACTCAGTGATGTGGCAGCGGCCCCTATACCCCTTAATGTGCCTGTCGTACAGCTACAGGGGAGCCATTCTGCCGTCATCAAACAACGGCGTGTGGTTGGCAGGTGGTTAAAACACTGTAAGTACTAAGCAATAACTGATGATCCTGCCAGAATTATGCTAGCTCCTACCTACGCCTAGTGACTGTCATTGCTAAACCAAAGTCCATAGCATAGCATAGCATGGACTTTGTCTTTTTCTTCATCTACATTGTTCAGTTCACAGTTCAGTTTTGGGGACCAGTTCACAAAAAGGATATCTGGGAACTGGAGAAAGTGCAGAGAAGGGCAACCAAACTAATAAGATGCATGGAGAAGCTCAGCTATGAGGAAAGATTAGAGGAACTGAATTAGATTAGATTAAGAGGGGATATCATCAACATGTATAAATACATAAGTGGTCCATATAGTGAACTTGGTGTTGAGTTATACTTAAAGATCATCACAGAGGACAAGGGGGGCACTCTTTATGTCAGGAGGAAAAATGATTTAATCTCCAAATATGTAAATGTTTCTTCACAGTAAGAGATGTGAAAATGTGGGATAGACTCCCTCAAGAGTTGGTTCTGGCCCCAGCTCAGTAAATTGCTTTAAAAAGTCCTGAATTCTTTCCTAAATGTATATATATATGGATATAACTGGATACAGTGGCATCACTAGGGTTGGTGTCACCCGGTGTGGTAAAAAATGGCGTCACCCCCCCCACCAACTATAGTCGCCCCTCAGTACAGACCCCCCTCCACTAAGTATAGACCCCCCTCCGTTAGTACAGACCTCCCCGCCAAGTATAGTCCCCACTCAGTACAGACCTCCCTCCACCAAGTATAGTCCTCCCTCCACTAAATACAGACCCCCACTAAGTATAAACCCTCTCCAACAGTACAGACCCCCGTAGGACAACCCACCCCCCTACATCAGTACAGACCCCCCAGGCTAAACCACCCCATCCTCCATTAGTGCAGACCCCCTTTCAGGACAAACTACCCCCTCCATTATTACAGACACCCCTCAGGACAAACCACCCCTCTATCAGCACAGACCCCCTCAGGATAAACTACCCCTCTCCTCCATCAGTACAAACCCCCTCCATCAGTACAAGTCCCCCTGAGTACAGACTACCCCCTGCCATCAGTACAGACACCTCCTCAGTACATACCACCCCACCAGTACAGACCCTCCTCAGTACAGACCACCCTCTCCATCAGAGGAGACCCCCCACCCAGTACAGACCACCCCCTGCATCAGTACAGAACCCCCTCAGTATAGACCACCCCCTCCATCAGTGCAGACCCCCCTCCCAGTACAGACCACCCTCCTCCATCAGTACAGACCCCCCTCAGTACAGACCACCCCCTCCATCAGTGCCGATCCGCCTCAGGACAAACCACGCCTCCCCCATCAGTACAGACCCCCTCAGAATAAACTACCCCCCTCCTCCATCAGTACAGACCCCCCTCAGGCTAAACCACCCCCTCCTCGAACAGTGCAAATCCCCCTCAGGACAAACCACCGGCTCCAGCATCAGCACAGACCCCCTCAGAATAAACCACATCCCCCTCAGTACATACCCCCTCCCCATCATGCACCTGGGAGACGGGCGGAGGAGTATTAAATTTTAAGCCTCTGCCTGGAGAGTTGCTTGCTCAGACTGGCGGGGGGCTTGTGACAGGAGGCAGTCGCATCAGTGAGAGTGAGACTAACAAGTCTCACTCAGGGCTAGCACGGCACCAGGATGTTCCAGATGAAAAGAGCCCTGCCTCCATCCAGGACCCAGGACCCTACACTGCCCTTGGGATGGTGTCACCCCTCTGTGGGTGTCGCTTGGGTGAGGGCTGCACCTGCTGCCCCCCTAGCAATGCCACTGACTGGATACTAACATTTATAGGTAAAGTTGATCCAGGGAACATCCGATTGCCTCTCAGGGATCAGGATTTTCTGCCCTCCCATACCACCTCCTTTTTAGTTCTCTCCTTCTTTTCAGAAAGGGCTGCAAACGCTGCTCGGGATTTTAATGCAGAAGTGTGCACTTAAGGGCAGAGGAGAAATATGGGGTCTAATAGATCCTGGATCTCTCAGTAAAGAGGACCTGCAATGGCTTATGCTAGCACCAGGGATCTTTTAGTGATAGCAATAAAGGTGATTAAAAAAGGTCCTGCATGCATATATGAATGGTGATCGCACCACAAATGTGAGGTATCATCACGAACGTAGGAGCAATAATTATAGCACCAGGCCTCCTGTGTAACTGTAAACTGGTAACCTGTAAAGGTTTTAAAGCATTGCCTATGGAGGTGCAAATAAAAAACGCAACACAAATATCTTATGGCATAAAAAAATTGCAACACCCATCATTTTATTTTCCAGGGCCTCTGCTTAAAAATAAAAAATATTATGTGTTGGGGTTCTAAGTAATTTTTAAGTGTCAGAATAGGCTTGGGAAGCAAGTTGAGGACAGAAAGTCTCATGTATGAAAGTACTATATTACATATAGCAACCAATTAGCTCCTCCCCTTCAAGTGGTAAAACATGGTTATTAGATACATAGTTAAATGAGCCACTTTCATACACTAGGTTGAGTTTTCTTTTAATGTTGATCTTCCAAAATGTCTGCTCACCATGGCTAGGAAACAACTTTATGAAACAACTTAATTATTGACCACATGTATAATAAAAATACAAAATGCATACATTACTCAGCAGTAATCATCTTGACTAATATTGAGTTTGCCCATATTTCTTCTAAGGGCACATTGATTTTACATGTATAACCTTAATGTGAATGGAATAAGAAATGTGTTATTCATAGAATAAAGCTCATTTTTATTAGGGCTTAAATGCATGTGTTGTATCACATTCTCATTATAGGTTCCAAAAAAGATGAGCTTCTAGATTAAAAAATCCCTATTACTAAATGTTATATACAAAATTACATCAGTGCATTAATTTTAAAGAATTTAATAATGTAGTCTGATTACCAATGATCAAACAGTTAATAAGCAAATGATTATTGTATTAGCAAAGCTTCTAAAAATATAGCGCACTGATAAACCTTGATATTATATTATTTTGTTAATGTACTAAATTGATGATAATTTCTAGATAGTAAAATTATGTTACCCTGTGATATAAACTGAAAGCATGTTATATTTGGAGGCTGAGACTTGGACATTGTAAAAAAAAAAAAAATATATATATATATTTTTTTTAAAAGGTTTAAAGCCCAGAATAAAATATAATACCTTTAACCATTAGAGTCATTGTTTGTAGAACATGTTAAATGACAACTTAGAACATACTGGAGATAGTTGTAGAGTCTTCTAGCCTCAGTACTTACCTCTGTGTTTTTATTTCACGGGTCTACCTTTCTACTCAATTGATGCACTGTTTTATAGTTCCTCTATAAACTTTTTAAGATTTCTTTTAATGATTTCTATCTAGTGATCCTTTTTAGTAGAACAGAGACCAGAATCTTTGCAACACCAAAATACAAAATCAAAGACAAAAGTACCGTACATTTATTGTGACAAGCATAACAAATAAGCAACATGACAAAACAAGCAACAAGAGTAGGCAAAGCCACAAAGCAAAGAAGAAAGCAAAGCTAAACACTAAGAAAACTATACTAAATGTTATGCTACGCATGATCAAAAGTCAAGAAGAATAAAACTATGAGTGACATAGTGCTCAGTGGAAACAGGATGCACAATAAAGCAGACTTGAAAAAAGTTTGAGGCACCTTGATGAGATAAAGGCAGTGTTTAAAGCCTCAAAAGCAAGGCATAGCTGACAAACATTTAAAAAACCCAGAATAAGTGGAGAGTTGCCTAATGGGGGCCACTGGAAGCACCTACTGGGTATAATCTAAGCCAGAGTGTTATTATTAAGTAAAGAACCCCATCGGCCTAAAGCTTATTTTGTTTCGTGTTGATTTTTTTGATAATCTCCAACACACAAGCAGAGTGACTGAGCATAGGACATGGAGGGGACTTTATGTTTTCAGGTATGTTCTGGCCAACATCGTTTAGGCAAGATACTTGCCTAAACGATGGATAAAATAAATACAACGATAAAAACTTGGATGTTTTGGGCTTTGGCCTAAAACAGGTGCACATACAATGAGAATGCATACTGTGTTCATTCCTAATGAATGAATGACTTGTATAGCGCTACCTATGCGAACTGAATCACCTCAGGGTGATTTTTGCTGCTGTTGTCTATCTGCCACGTGGGGTCCCGACACGCTTTCAAACACATATTTGGCCAAAACAGGGTCTAATTAATGTCTAATTAATGTAAAGTCTCGTTTTTTTTTTCTTTAAGAATAACAAACATGTTATACTTACCTGCTCTGTGAAATGGCTTTGCACAGAGCAGCACAGATCCTCCTCTTCTTGGGTCCCTCACCGCCTCTCTTGGCCCCTCCCTCCTGTCACATGCCCCCACAGAAAGCAGCTTGCTATGGGGCAGCCACAGCTCCGTGTGTCCATTCAGACACAGAGCCGTGGCCCGGCCTCACCCCCTCTCTTCTGATTGGTTACTGACTTTGATTAACAGCAGTGGCAGCAAATGGCACCACTACTGTGTCTCAGGCAATCAGGAGGGAGAGTCCCCAATGGTTGAGGCACTCCTGCACATCACTGGAGGAAGATCGTCTTCAGGTAGAAGTTTTTTTTATCTTTATTGCATAGAATGCATCAAGCTAAAAAACCTTCTGCCTTTACAACCACTTTAAGGTCCTTTCACATGGGTGTCATCAGTTCAGCTAAGTTTTTAGTTAAGAAATTAATATAAATTCAACGTTTATATCAGTTTGTTTATTCGTCTGCAGTTCAGTTCAGTTTACACCAGGTTACATCTGTTTTTTACAAATATCCAACTTTATTGAAATATGCACATCAGTAGCATAAAACATTTTCAGGATGTAAGGAGAAGTACAGATATACATGTTAACAACTCAGAAAGACTGTAATAGGGGATACCAGGCAATCGTCTTCAAATGGATAATCTACTAAATGGAGTAACTGACAGATACAGGAGAACATTCTCACCTGAACCAGTCAATCTTTAAACAGGCATTGGAGGATCCCCAATAGGAAGTGGAGAGGGTGACAAAGCAGGGCGGGAAAGGAAACAGGAAAGATAAAGCGAGGGAAATGTGTGCATGAAAAGGGAGGAGAAGGGGGGGCAGGGCAAAGGAGGGGGAAAAAGACAGGGTGGGTAGGATGGGGGGCAAGGGTAGAAAAAGAAAAGGACGGATGAGGGGGGTGGGTGGAGATAACCTCCAAGCTAGGCATGACCCAGCCAGGTGTTATATTGTGTACGTTATTTTATATAAACGTAGGACATTATTTAGGGTGTTTCGCCAGGCAACAACAACGGGTGGTGATGTAACCCTCCATTTCAGTAGAATCTCTCTGCGGGCATAGTATGTGGCATATATGCATATATTAAACAGTTTTGTATATTTTCTCACCTTGGGGTCGCTAACTATATTCAACAACATAACCTCTGGAGTTAGTGCAATAGTTCTCCCACAGCCTGATTAAAATCATCCAGGACCTGCTCCCAAAAGCCATGCAAGAGTAGGCATGTTAAGACCATATGCATAAAGGACACCTCCAGGTCCCCACAATGTGGACATGATGAGGACCTATCAGGGTAAATAACTGGCAGGCTGTGCGGTGTATAGTAAGCTCTGTGTAGAAATTTTAGTTGAATAAAGCAGTCCCTAACAGATATCAAATTGGTAACATATGAAGAGACACAGCTCTCTCAGTCCTCCTCAGTGAGGGAAGGAATATCCTGTTGCCAATTTAAAAAAACCTTGGTCAGTAGGTTACATCTGTTTTTTTTTTAGTTGTTGCAGAAACCAATCATAGGTGACAAAGGTATAAACAATAAATGTTTCTTGCCTAAAATAGACATAAATAGTTAACATCTGTTTATATCCACTCAGATCTGTCTAAATGGAAAAGAATGCAGCCTTGTTCCATTTTAAAAAAAAGGACCTGAATGGACGTGGATGTAGGCAGATGTAAAGAGATGATTATCTGTCTAAATAAATGACAGATGGATTCAGACTGAATCCACGTGAGAGGGCCCTTATAGATAAACTGTCTTGAGAAAAACATGCAGGCATGTTTTCATTTGAAAATGCTTGCTCCCTTGTTGTCATACTCAACTCAGAAAATCTAGTCAGACATCTGAGATGCAAATGCAAAAGTAACATGGCACAGCTTAGCTAAAAACAACAATGAGTGATCAATTTAAAAAAAAAAAATTTGTTTGTTTCACACATACAACCATGTGGCAACCAATGTTGTCTGAGGCTCTAAACCAAAATGCTACAATTGATCGAATGGTCCTGAATTGGCTTCTGGTATTCTATTTAGACTCAGAAAAAGTTAATGCATTGCACCAAAATACATGTAAAATTTATCTAAATAAAACATCTAAATCATATAGAAAAAGCCATGAAATTTAAAACTGAAAGTGTTGACAATTTTTTTAGGAAGTTCAAGATATACTGTACATACATTAAAATATCATTAGGTGCTTGCCAAATAATTTAATAACATGTTCCACATTCCGCTAATAACTGTAAAAAATCTTAAACATCAGATTAGTTCACTTAGAAAGGGATGAGAGTTGGGTGTGGTTCATGAACAGTTGATCTCGATAGATCTTTTAAAGCTTTGCAGTGAACCCTATTGAAGTCTATAGGGAGGGACCAATATTGTGATTCGATTTTGGCTCTTTGTAGGGCTAATAAACTCAAGAAAAAGCAAATAATAACAGTGAAAAAAACTATCCCTTTTCAGAATTGTCAGCTCTGCCCAACACACATTAACAATATGACTGCTGTGAGCCCATCCTTTTATACAAAAGGGGCTGACCTATTTATTATTTCAAATGATTGAAGACTGTGGACTCTTGTCCCTGGAATAAGGGGGGATGAGGAGAAGCGACGATAGTGCTGGAAGTAGGGATCAACCGCACAATGGGCATAGCTATCTTGGGACACCAGCCTCAGGACAAGAAAAAAAAAAAGCAGAGCACAGGGCAATGTCAGTAAAAACATTCTATTTTTATTAGGAATAAAACAGAATTTACTTACATCTCAGAAGGTGAAGCTCAGCCTGGTAACGAAATGGAATGTAAGCTCATGGAGCAGTTGCTCTACATCACTAGGGTAATGAAAATAGGTCCAGAATATATACACTGTCCATGCTATTAGAGAACAGGGACCAGAGGATTCTAGGCTGCCAACAGGAATAGTTTTTCCAAACTCTAAATCAAAACTCTTGTGATTTATCTACCCGGGGAAAAGGCTATGCACTGCATTATAGGCTGTTTGTTATTTTGGGAGTTGAACCTGCAATGTTTTCAGCCAAAAATTTGAAGCACAAACTTTACAAATCCCAGGGTTTTACTGATAACCCATGGTAGCAGCAAACCTCATCCCTATACATGGGCTTCAAAGCCCATTTGGAGAGTCTAGTTTTATGAAATGTATCACAATCTTTGTATTTTTAAAATGTTCTACTAATCAGTATTTTGGAAATCATCTCTCTACATTTTAGGCCTACTTAATTCAATGTGTGGGAGTTATGTAGTCATTAATTTAAAACTATATTAATTGAAAAAATGTAATGTGTATTCATATTTTAAGGCACATTTCAAATGCATAATTAAAAATGACACCATGTCATAAATGTAAGTTTTGCTGCTGCTAGAGATGTGTGAAGCATTGGCACACTGTGGCAAAACAGATTGATTAAAACACCTACTGAATGTTGGAAATTCACTCACAAACCAAAGACATTGATTAAACTTACTGAATACAATTCACAAAGCAGAAAATGCTACATTATTTATTATTTAGAAGTGCATCATTATCTGCAAAAATAATGACTCTAAAATACATATTTAAGCTTAAGGTTTAGGACCAAAAAAAAAGAAAAACTGATTCCTTTTATGTGTTAAAAAATTATAAATATTGGTGCAGTGCTACAAAACACCTCCCTTATAGTAAATGTGATGTGTGTTCCTCAGTGTGATAAATACATATATATATACATATATATATATATAAACAAAAATTCCAATAAAAAACATTATATGTACAAAAATGCTGGTGCAGTGATAGAATGCACCTGCTCCTATTGCAATGTCCTGTGCTAAAACAATATTATCTCAATATAAATACCACCAGTGCAATACTTGTTATATATATATATATATATATACTGTATATATATATATCACTATAATACACCCCCTGTCATGGTTATGCAGTAATGTGTGTCTTACCTCTCTCCACGTGTTCCTTTAGAGGTCAGCCACTCTCACCTGACTGCATGTATAATCTTTCCTCAGCATAGCTCCACCTCAGCCTCTAATTAGGAACACTATATTAACCTGTGCATTGCAAGCCAACCTTGCTGATCAACCATTGTGTGTTAGCTTTCATGTGTACTTGCTGTTTCTCCTACGTCTGATTTCAGTTAACGATCTAGGCCTGTTCTCGACTATCCCTGTTTGCTTGTGACCGTGACCCTTGGCGTGTTCTATGTTTATTCTTGTCTGCTAGTCGCCCTGACCTTTGTATTATCCCCTTACTATCCTTGTTGTTCCAGCCTGCTGCTTCCTTCCTCTATCTCCTGTAGTCTACCATGAGCGTGAGCTGTGAGACCCTGGGGGCCGCGACCTGGAGCCAGACTGCAGCGCAGTCCATCCTCACCACTAGAGGCTCTGGTGAACACCTGCTGGCTCTTAGACTCTGCGCCCTGGGGAATCTATGCTCTAGCCCCCACTTGGATCTGTGTTAGTGATCTAGTAGACCTGCTTCCTGAACCTCCCAGGGCTCAACCCGCAGCAGTCAGTCCTAGGGTCCACTACCTTAGCGGTGCACTCCTGACTCCTATGGAATGCATCTGTCACCTGGTCTCAGGTGGCCTGACACCTCCCCTATTTTCCCTTTAATAACAATTCAAATCAGTGTAAAGTGCCATATGCGTACAGGAAAATTCTTATATATAAATAACACAAAAGTCAGATTAAATGCTTATAATTGGCACAAAGTGTCTTCAGTGCTTAGTTCAAAGGTGCTTATTAAATTAAAGTGCAGTTTTCACTTCAGTATCTGTGTCCACGTTCTCCCCTCTGCACACCGCACTCACCAGCTCTCCACGACCCCTTATTTTATTAAGAGGGTCTAATATTGCTTAAAGGTCTCTCCTCCAGGTCTCCTCTCCCTCCTCTTTAGCTGTATACAGGAATCACTTTTCCTCCTTCCGGGACCATCACATATGTGCATAGAACAAACCAAAGGGATACTTCAAATAGTGTATTGCCGTTTTATTTTTATTTTTTTCAATTAAAATGAAACACTTACACAAAGGATGTACTTGTTTACAAATGTGAATAGCACATAACAAAATGTCCAGGATGCTCCTGCATTCCACGGACTGGAAGCAAACAAACTGGAAGTGATGAAGGTAACATAAGAAAGCGCTGCCCAACGTGTTTTGATGGCTATGACATCATCAGAAGCGGCATCATCTTACTTCACCCTTCTCCTTTTTATGTGTTACCTGGGCCAGTCTCAGACCACACTGAAGTAACCTATTTTACTAGCTGGTGGCAACATGCTTAAAATACAAAAAAAGGGAACCTAAATACAGTGCTTTTTTTAGCAGTGGATTAATTAGGGTAGGGTTAAAAGCTCTCTCAGGTTTTTACCGCTGTCTACCTTCCCTTGGGAGATTCTCTTCTGGTGAGTCTTGTCACCTGGATAGGTATTGGTGAGAATCATTTAGTAAATGACAGCTCTTCTAGCGTATGTCAAGCCTTAGCTCAGCTTTACAGTAAGTGTCCCAACATGACCTTGTTGGATGCTTTAGAACATTGATGTTGGACTGAGACATCTTCAAGACTATAACGTATATGTATGAGGTCATACTATACTGAAAAATATTTGATGCCATACATTATAAAATATGTTTTATTGCCCATTGAATGGTATTTTTTTATCAGTTTAGCTTATCTCCAAATATTATTTCAAATACCTGACAGTTACACTCTTATTTGAAGTCCCAAATGTTGTCTACGTTATTTATTATTGCATATCCATCTCTAATTAGCTCTCTCTAGCTAATGTGTAGCTCTCTATGAATCATTTTAATGCAATAATTGCAGTGATTTAAAGATGATTTATATACACACAGATATAAACTAGCCAGTGATTGTACAAAATCCAAACTCAAAAAGTGATTGCCATTATCCCAAATGTCCCAACTTCTTTCTAAATTCTCTAGTAGTGGCCCTTTTATTCTCTGAGCTCTTATACCCCTTCATGTAGGGGGGATTGCACATGGATATGTGTTTGTACTAGTTTTGTGTGTTTGTATACATAGAATATTTAGGAAATACAGTCAGGTTTTATCAAACTATAAGAAAGCTTTGAATGTGAATTTCTTATTATTCTATGCCTAAGGGCAATTAGCATTAGCAAGAGTTAGTGATTAAAAAAGTTAAATATCTTAAAAATTATAAACCCAGCAAGGAAGATGGAAATTATTTCTTAAACTATTTAAGTATGTCAAACCTGTTATTTAGGTTACAGGTCCACTTTAATGAAGTGTGAAAGGAAAATGTAATATGAAATGTCACACATAAATGGTTTTACTTATTTCCCCCGAAACACAGTAAGACTTGCACTAATTGCGATGCAACCCCTGGATTACTTTTTAATCAACCTTAGCATGAGTCCTTTCAGTTGAGACAGCCCCTGTTATCATTCTGTGCTGGGAACGTTAAAGACAACACTAAGGCATAAAAAATTTATTGCAAGTATAGAGAATGTAAATACTTAACTTCGATAAATACTGTTATTCTTTGTCACGTTTTTTCTTTGAAGATTCTGTTACTTGAGATTTCCTGTTGGATAAATTGTATTTTACTCAGAAATTCACAGTCTGAATTAATTTGCCAATCCCTCCTTTGCAGGCACTACAAAGGCAGATTCTTTAATCCACATAAATATGCCAAATGTAATTATAAGGTTAAAATCCAATAAAAGTAAAAATAAACTATGAAGTTATAGCAAATTGAATTTGCATTATGCTTTTTTATCCAAATAAATTCCACCGAGCTTTATACTTCAGGCGCTGATGTGCAACCATTACTACAAGGCTTCATTCTGCCTCTTTGAAGTTGGCTTCACATATTCCACAACATATGAATCCTTATGATTTATTCAAACTGAGGTTGCCAAAGAGGAAATGACTAGGGATCAGTTAAGTATGTATCACTACAAACATAAATTGAAAACCTATTAAATATGATTTTTTAATTGCTTGAAGACTTCACAGCAAGTGACAAACTTGGGAAAACTAAAATTGTCTCCTACACATTCAGTGCTGTAATGTCTGTTTGTAAGCAAAATCTTAATTTTTTTTAATGGTATTGATATATTGCAGCATTGGTAATGTTTATTGATGGTATGTCTTTTTAACACTAGGACTAGATATTAGTTGGTCCTAGTCAAAGAGGGTGCAGCCACAGGTTCCTGAAAAAAGGAATCAGGGACCCTCACACATTATTCCTGCTTGCTTTAAGTCTTGGATTGACCACTACTGTCCTTGGGCCTATTGTAATGCCTTTAAGTCCACAAACCCAAATACTTTTAAGGATAAGATAGTTGCAGTTACAGCATATATATTTAACATTCAACATTTACATTTTGTCCTGTAGCATTAAAGCTATTTTTCTTCCTAAAAACATCTGTGGGAAGTATGGTGTGACAAGATAAGCACTTCTTAGTAGCTTTGTAGCAGAGAGCCGATTGCTTCCTCCAAAGCAGCACACAGACTGAAGGGTCTGGTATAGATATTTAGGGGGAACCCCACGTAATTTTTTTTTTTTAATTTGACCCGGGGTTCCCCTTAATATCCCTACCAGACCTGAAGGGCCTGGTAATTGAATTTGGGGGGAACCCCACGCTTTTTTTTTTTTTTATCAATGACTTTCAATGACTGTTCTCTTTATTACGGGAGCCGACAATTCATTATAGCCGCGAGTGATTTTAAATAGCTTTTTTTCCTGCAAAAATTACACTTTGTGCAGGGACAGTTCTAAGCACGGGAAACATGCGCCCCTTTACATACATACTATACACACCCCCCCAGGTACGAAATTTAAAGGAATATTACACTTTTATTGTTTCACTTTAAGCATTATTAAAATCACTGCTCCTGAAAAAAACGGCCGTTTTTAAAACTTTTTTTTGCATTGATACATGTCCCCTGGGGCATGACCCAGGTCCCCAAACACTTTTTATGACAATAACTTGCATATTAGCCTTTAAAATTAGCACTTTTGATTTTGAATGTTCGAGTCCCATAGACTTTAATAGGGTTCTAAAGTTCACACGAACTTTAGGTCTGTTCGCAGGTTCTGATGCGAACCAAACAGGGGGGTGTTCGGCTCATCCCTACTCTCTGGTGATGCATACCTATCTGCAAGAACTCAAAACCAAGGGCAAAAATACATCTGCATTCATTTTCTGATCCATTTGCCCTAGACCAGCTCATATTTGCCCTCCAGAGGCTCTTCAGTGATATGCTAAAAATACCCCACAAGTAACTACTTATATTTGATAGAGCTTACAAAGACTCAGAGACCCAGACATGAACACTCTGTGGAATGTTATATGCTTCTTTTTTCTCTGTGAAGCCAGGTCCCAGGAACTAAAGACCCTAATAGTTTAGAAATAAGCTAAAGCTAAACCTACCCCCCCCCACTACTATGCAGAACTGGTCTACCCACCATCCCATCCTTATTCCTCTACCAGAGTAATCCTTACAGGTGACACTTCCCATTATTTTTTATCTGCCACTAGAAAGAGTTACATTCAATACCTAAAGACCTGGAAAACATCTGCAACACACCCAGCAAGGTGTGGCAAGCTTGCTTTCCACAGCAGTACTTTCCAGGATTGCCCCTTTAGAATGTTACACATTCAGTTTAATGGATCAGCTACAGGTCAGCTACTTTACCCACCTGGTCTGCATTGTTCAGCTGATATTTGCAGCAAGTCTTTGTCTTCCTCTTAAAAAAAACACACAGTTTGTAGTAGGATCCCAGAAGTGCCAAATGGACCACTAGTAAGATCTTTCTTTTCTTTCACAGGCTATCAATTAAATCCCTAACTTTTTTTAAATTTCTAGAACACATTAGATATTTAGATCATTACTATAATATCAAACACATGATTGGGATTTCCCTCCCTACACCCATACCTCTATGAGCTCTAGCTCTACTCTAGCATATGCCTTTAATTATATTTGTAAGTCTTTTAAAGACCAGTAGGTTTAGTCATTGTTTCAAATTTTGACAACATAAAGTTCTCTCTATAACACAATATTATTTCAAGCCACAAAAGTTGCCTTATAGACTAAATGGTCTTATGGTCAAATGAATGTGTTACCCACTTAATTTTTTAGATTTAGTGTGTTAGTAATATAACATCCATATCAAGAGTGGCTCTGGTGGTTCTCATCAGATTTCCATACCTTAATGGTGACAGGGAGGATCCCCTTAACCCAACACAAGTTATTTTCATCCTTTAGGAAATTAACAATTTCTTGCTATATCACACAAAGTTAAAACTGTTTTCTACAAAGTAACTATAAGCTCCAACATCATAGAGGTTGATTTACAGCAATCGAGTTCTTGCAGATTCAGTTGTTTATTTGCTGCTTGGAAAATCAGTCCAAAATGTTCCTTTTTTTGGTGAGATCACCATCAACCAATGCAAATTATTGTCAAAACCCTACAATTTTCTTCTTACTCAAACCCCTGACTTCTGTTTCCTGCACTCACCAAATTAAAAAGCAAGGCCAAATTTGCCCTAACTCATACTTGTGTCTTTAAGACTATCCATTATAGTTTATTATTCTCGTTTGGGTCGTAATTTGAACATGGTGCCAGTTTTCACTTGGGACAGTCTGATTAGTGAAATTAAGAAATTAAGAAAATAAAATTTCAAATTTAAACAAAATAACTGTAACTGTTTCACAGCCAGTCTCTAAATTAAACTTAAAAGATGTGCCTGATCAAATACAGACTTTACATACAGTGGCCATACAGCTCCCATGTACCCTAATACTGCAACCTTTAGATGCTTTTTAATTACCAAGCTTTGAGGTTCACATCAAAACAATGCTGGGAAAAAAAAACTTTTAATGCCTACTGAGTTGAGTTTTACCTTCATCATTATATAGAGCTTAAAGTTGAAGCTGGATAAATGTAGGCATGGTAAATTGGCTATTAGATGGCAAAATTAATTTCTTTAAGATAGCTGCATAGTAGATGTTAATGTGGCATCCTGGAGAGCTTGCTTACTCAGTATCACCCAAACATTTTGCTAAAGCCAACAGTAAACAAAACTAGTTCATGAAAATCTCAGCAGTCCAGCTCCTAATGAAGAATTATAACACAGAAATATTGCTGTAATTATGTCCTAATGTTATTTTCTCAGTTTTGTTCAGCAGTTGAAACTGACATACTTGCAAAATAGTTAATGCTTAAGCAGAAAGCTTGTAATCACTGACCCGTGAAAGCCGTGCACTGCATCTGCTTAGAAAGTCCTCTTGGTTTAAGAATGGTAACAGAGAGAAAGCAAAAGGGAATATATATTCCAATTAAGGTGGTAAATGTAGGGTTTGTAATAACTTCTTACTTAAAAAAAACACCATGATTATCATAAAGGACCTTTGGATCAACCTTTAGGTGTTTGCAAAAAAAACATGCAACCTTTGCCAATTTCAAAAGTCAACTCAATATACAGTATGCAAGCTTAGTACAACTACTCTTTGGGAATAATACAGCAATGCACAAGATACAATCTCAAATTGAATTTACAGCATAATCGGTGAAATGCTTAAACATGGTAGAGTACTTTTTCCCTTATGAATGTATTATTATACTTATTTATGTATAAAGGTTCATACAGGTACATATTAAAGCTGAACATGAAAGACAAAGTTATCTTTGCACTGGTTCCCCTTCCATATTGCAATGATTAGCTGCTTTGTTTTTCTAGAGGATGAGAATTAAGGCGATTTACTTGTTTTATTCCTTGCTCCCTTGGCCACCAGTACTCCTCTCCACTGTCTAATGCTCCAAGCATGTAGACAGGTTCTAAGCATCCTCATGTACAATGCAGAACCACTTATCCTGCACTATACATAATGACTTCAGAGAGCTGCAAAAAGGAGGAAGCCTACAGAGTAAGTGGAGAGAGGACCATTTCAAGGGTATCATTTTCAAACAAAGTCCTTACAAAGTACTTTCTTTTTAAGAAAGATATGGTTTATTGAGAATGGTAACCTTACCACAGGGAAACAAATTAATTGAGATAACCCATGGTGTATAATGTACTTATAGTTTTGCAGCTTTATAAATTCTTTCAAATGCGGGTATAGCTCCAGGTTCATTTGTAAGAATATTTGAGTTTATTAGGAAAGCATATCATCACAAAAAGAGCCATAGACAGGGATGCAACTTAGATAGACAGGAACACAAGCAGATACCGAGAATCACGCAAAGATCCCTGTTTGTTTTATTACTACATTTTCAAAACAATCATTAGGGTACACACAGGCACACAGGCACACAGGCATTGGCTTCAAAGGGACCCTATTATATCTTAGCTAGTACCTCCTTCACCCTCTATTCACCCTCTATTACATATAGACAGCCTAGAACAATAGGTGACCAGCTAGTCCGAAATAATTTTATGAGAAACTGATTTCCATGCTGTCACACTAAAGGCATTTATCAGTGCTGCCCCTATACCATATGTAAGGATTTTCTCAATAGTAACCAAATTGAATTACCTAATGTTAAGGTTCTGTTTTCCCAGACACTTTGCTAATTGCAATACAGAGGGAATTATTTACCTCCTTTACAGTTGTAATAATTTTTTTATGTCAGACCTTTCTTTGGGTTATCTTAGTTCGCTTGTAGCCCACATGCTTTACATAGACATAATGAGTTTTAGGTTCTAGACGGGGTTCATAGAAATGAAAAGGAGGTAATTTTGACAAGAAACTACTAAAGTTAGAGAGTAGAAGGATTTATAGGTTAAATTACCATATATCTCCAGGCCTAAACAATTCTATTATTTTTTCCCTGTTTCTTGAATGAATTATTATATTTTTTATATAAAAAAAAAGATATACTGTTTTTTATACATAATAGAATTAACCACTTCAGCCCTGGAAGAATTTACCCTCTTAATGACCAGAGCATTGCACCCAAATAAAATTGACGTCCTTTTTTCCCAGACAAATAGAGCTTTCTTTTGGTGATATTTAATCACCTCTGTGGTTTTTATTTTTTGCGCTATAAACAAAAAAAGAACGACAATTTTTAAAAAAAATATATATTTTTTACTTTTTGCTACAATAATTATCCCCAAAAAATATATAAAAAAACTAAATTTCTTCCTCAGTTTAGGCTGATATGTATTCTTCTACATATTTTTGGTAAAAAATTGCAATAAGCCTATATTAATTGGTTTGCGCAAAAGTTATAGCGTCTACAAAATAGGGGATAGATTTATGGCATTTTTTTTTGTATTAGTAATGACAGCGAACTGCGATCTTTATCTTGACTGCGACATTACGGCAGACAGATCGGACACTTTTGCGACAATTTTGGGATCATTGACATGTATACAGTGATCAGAGCTAAAAATAGCCATTGATTACTGTATACATTTCACTGGCAGGGAAGGGGTTAAACACTAGGGGGCAATCAAGGAGTTAAATGTGTTCTCTCAGCGTGTTCTAACTGTAGGGGGATGGGCTCACTAGAACATGACAGAGATCACTGCTCCTGATCACTGGAAGCAGTAGATCCCTGTCATGTCACGTCACTAGGCAGAACAGGGAAATGCCTTGTTTACATCTCCGTGCCACGATCGCTAGCCACTGGCGGACATCAAGTCCGTGAGACCTGCAGGCATGCTCCTGCAGTGCACGGCAGGCCGGCGTGCACGTACCGGCATGCGTGCGCCTGCTGGCCTGCGATGACTGAGGGACATACGGGTACGCCCATTTGCGCAGCCATGCCATTCTGCAGATGTACATCATCTTGCATCGGTCGCAAAGCGGTTAATATAATTATGGTTAATAATTTTAAAATACATTGGTTATTCTCATTATTGCACCATAGGTAGTGTTCTTTAATATTATTGTTTGCAGATTCTTTCTTAGCTACATCCTCTGGCTCATTATGTATTATTTGTATTCAAGATTTTTTTAATTTATATTCCTATTGTGACTATTATGATTTTCCTGACTGGATTCCATGCCTTTAAATGTATGAATAGCCTGGATGGCTGTTGGACTACTACTTTTGTATATTTGTATGATATTCAATACCGCCACATTTTGCATCAAGAGATCTCTCCTAGTTTTGCGACCTGCATATTGTTTCTTAATTTTATTTTGCCAGTCATGCTTGTTCCTCCAATACTGCTGCAATAAGTTGTGTGCCAGCTATCATTATACAGCTTCAACTCCACGTGAAGGTCTACTAGTTGATTCATTTGGGTTCATTTGGCCCAACATTCAGTATATTTTTAGCATAAGGTGTAAAACCTGACTGTCATATCCATAGTTACATAGTTACATAGTAGGCAAGGCCAAAAAAAGACACCAAGTCAAACCTATGTGTAGCGGTGACACTTGGACAAGTGTGCGCTATAAGTGGAAATTTATTTTTTTCCCTCAGAACAGTATTGGGGTTCTGAGGGTTAATTGTACAGGTTTGCTTTGGCATTAGTTTGGCTGGGCTGTACTAGGGTTCTGCCTGGTCATGGGTGCAGTGAGGTACCCATGACAGGACTAGAACCAGGCCTGGTTGGACGTCTTAGGTATCAATCTTCCCCGGAGCCAATCAGTGGGTGCACCTGGCCTCGCTGTGTAGTCTGGGGAAGGGTACTTAAGGTGCTGAAGTCACGTGTTCGGGGTTCGGCCGCAGTCCTGCTTCCTGGTTCTGGACCGGGGTAGCCCTGTGAGGGGTCCCGGGCCTAGGAGCGTTTGCTGTCCCTCAAAAATGGTCAGTTTGACTAGCCCCATAAACCCACATGGTCTGGGGTGGGGATCCGTCTGTTCCCGAGTCTCGGAGCCGGTTAGCCCGAGACCCAGTAACTGAAGGAGGATTCAAGGAGTCCCAGTTTGCTCTCAGTATTGGAGGGACAAGGCAGCTCGTACAAGTGACCGTGGAGGACTCTTCGGAGGAGGGCCAACAAGCTGGCATCTCAGTAAGAGCCTGGTTGCTGACTTTACCTCCTTTACAGTTGTAATAATTTTTTTATGTCAGACCTTTCTTTGGGTTATCTTAGTTCGCTTGTAGCCCACATGCTTTACATAGACATAATGAGTTTTAGGTTCTAGACGGGGTTCATAGAAATGAAAAGGAGGTAATTTTGACAAGAAACTACTAAAGTTAGAGAGTAGAAGGATTTATAGGTTAAATTACCATATATCTCCAGGCCTAAACAATTCTATTATTTTTTCCCTGTTTCTTGAATGAATTATTATATTTTTTATATAAAAAAAAAGATATACTGTTTTTTATACATAATAGAATTAACCACTTCAGCCCTGGAAGAATTTACCCTCTTAATGACCAGAGCATTGCACCCAAATAAAATTGACGTCCTTTTTTCCCAGACAAATAGAGCTTTCTTTTGGTGATATTTAATCACCTCTGTGGTTTTTATTTTTTGCGCTATAAACAAAAAAAGAACGACAATTTTTAAAAAAAATATATATTTTTTACTTTTTGCTACAATAATTATCCCCAAAAAATATATAAAAAAACTAAATTTCTTCCTCAGTTTAGGCTGATATGTATTCTTCTACATATTTTTGGTAAAAAATTGCAATAAGCCTATATTAATTGGTTTGCGCAAAAGTTATAGCGTCTACAAAATAGGGGATAGATTTATGGCATTTTTTTTTGTATTAGTAATGACAGCGAACTGCTATCTTTATCTTGACTGCGACATTACGGCAGACAGATCGGACACTTTTGCGACAATTTTGGGATCATTGACATGTATACAGTGATCAGAGCTAAAAATAGCCATTGATTACTGTATACATTTCACTGGCAGGGAAGGGGTTAAACACTAGGGGGCAATCAAGGAGTTAAATGTGTTCTCTCAGCGTGTTCTAACTGTAGGGGGATGGGCTCACTAGAACATGACAGAGATCACTGCTCCTGATCACTGGAAGCAGTAGATCCCTGTCATGTCACGTCACTAGGCAGAACAGGGAAATGCCTTGTTTACATCTCCGTGCCACGATCGCTAGCCACTGGCGGACATCAAGTCCGTGAGACCTGCAGGCATGCTCCTGCAGTGCACGGCAGGCCGGCGTGCACGTACCGGCATGCGTGCGCCTGCTGGCCTGCGATGACTGAGGGACATACGGGTACGCCCATTTGCGCAGCCATGCCATTCTGCAGATGTACATCATCTTGCATCGGTCGCAAAGCGGTTAATATAATTATGGTTAATAATTTTAAAATACATTGGTTATTCTCATTATTGCACCATAGGTAGTGTTCTTTAATATTATTGTTTGCAGATTCTTTCTTAGCTACATCCTCTGGCTCATTATGTATTATTTGTATTCAAGATTTTTTTTATTTATATTCCTATTGTGACTATTATGATTTTCCTGACTGGATTCCATGCCTTTAAATGTATGAATAGCCTGGATGGCTGTTGGACTACTACTTTTGTATATTTGTATGATATTCAATACCGCCACATTTTGCATCAAGAGATCTCTCCTAGTTTTGCGACCTGCATATTGTTTCTTAATTTTATTTTGCCAGTCATGCTTGTTCCTCCAATACTGCTGCAATAAGTTGTGTGCCAGCTATCATTATACAGCTTCAACTCCACGTGAAGGTCTACTAGTTGATTCATTTGGGTTCATTTGGCCCAACATTCAGTATATTTTTAGCATAAGGTGTAAAACCTGACTGTCATATCCATAGTTACATAGTTACATAGTAGGCAAGGCCAAAAAAAGACACCAAGTCAAACCTATGTGTAGCGGTGACACTTGGACAAGTGTGCGCTATAAGTGGAAATTTATTTTTTTCCCTCAGAACAGTATTGGGGTTCTGAGGGTTAATTGTACAGGTTTGCTTTGGCATTAGTTTGGCTGGGCTGTACTAGGGTTCTGCCTGGTCATGGGTGCAGTGAGGTACCCATGACAGGACTAGAACCAGGCCTGGTTGGACGTCTTAGGTATCAATCTTCCCCGGAGCCAATCAGTGGGTGCACCTGGCCTCGCTGTGTAGTCTGGGGAAGGGTACTTAAGGTGCTGAAGTCACGTGTTCGGGGTTCGGCCGCAGTCCTGCTTCCTGGTTCTGGACCGGGGTAGCCCTGTGAGGGGTCCCGGGCCTAGGAGCGTTTGCTGTCCCTCAAACATGGTCAGTTTGACTAGCCCCATAAACCCACATGGTCTGGGGTGGGGATCCGTCTGTTCCCGAGTCTCGGAGCCGGTTAGCCCGAGACCCAGTAACTGAAGGAGGATTCAAGGAGTCCCAGTTTGCTCTCAGTATTGGAGGGACAAGGCAGCTCGTACAAGTGACCGTGGAGGACTCTTCGGAGGAGGGCCAACAAGCTGGCATCTCAGTAAGAGCCTGGTTGCTGACTTGTATGGACACTAAAGAATCCACACTTACACAGTACCGCCAAGGAGACAGAGAAAGTTTTCAAGTACTGTGAGAAAGGTTCCTATTCACCTTCGGTTGCAAGTTTATTCTATCTCAGAGACTTTAGCAAGTTTCCGGATCACATTGTTGGCTGCTAAATCTCTGGCTAGAGCTTTATCTGGCATTGAAGCGCCCAGCTGTGAGTGGCTAATCTCTGGGTTGATTATAGACATTCTGTGCATGTCAGCAGTTCAAGGTGCCTGAGTTTCTTCACCCTTGCCCTCCATTCCTATCTGAGACTGTCTTATGTTGGATGTTACCACTGCAGAATAAAAACCATCAAAAGGACTTTTTATGTGTCAGCATCCAAAGTTGTTGGGTACTAACCCTGGGAATCACTGGACATTCACCGACAAGCCAAGAGGAGGTAACTGGTAAGCCCAAAAGTCAAGGCCGCCCCTCAAGGGGTTATGGCGGCTACATATGTATGTTGTGGTCGTTCAGGTGCTTATCTAATAGTTTTTTTAAATTATCGATGCTCCCCGCTGAAACCACTGCCTATGGAAGAGAATTCCACATCTTCACCGCTCTTACAGTAAAGAACCCTCTACGCAGTTTAACTACTTCGCCCAGCCTATAGCAGAATGACGGCCGGGCGGTGGTTCAGTTATCCTGACAGGGCGTCATACGATTTGTTGCCCTTCTCTGTACCCTCTACAGTTCCAGCACATCCCTCCTGAGGACAGGTGCCTAGAACTGGATGGTATACTCTAGGTGTGGCCAAACCAGATTTTTGTACAGTGGGAGAATTATCGTTTTTATCCCTGGAGTTTATCCCCCTTTTAATGCATGCCAATATTCTGTTTGCTTTGCTTGCAGCAGCTTGGCATTGCATGCCATTGCTGAGCCTGTCATCTACTAGGACCCCCGGTCCTTTTCCATCTTAGATTCCCCAGAGGTTCTCCCCCTAGTGAGTAGATTGCGTTCATATTTTTGCCACCCAAATGCATTATTTTACAACTTCTACATTAAACCTCATTTGCCATGTAGTTGCCCCCCCCCCCTTTAATTTGTTCAGATCTTCTTGCAAGGTTTCCACATCCTGCTGAGAAGTTATTGCCCTGCTTAGCTTAGTATTGTCCGCAAAAACAGAGATTGAACTGTGTACTCCATTCTCCAGGTCGTTTATGAATAAATTAAATAGGATAGGTCCCAGGACAGAATCCTGGGGGACCCCACTTTCCACCCCAGACCATTCCAAGTACTCCCCATGTATCACTACCCTCTGAACTCGCCCCTGTAGACAGTTTTCAATCCATGTACTTACCCTATGGTCCATGCCAACAGACCTTACTTTGTACAGTAAAGGTTTATGGGGAACTGTATCAAATGCTTTTGTAAAATCCAGATACACCACATCTAGGGGCCTTCCTTTATCTAGATGACAGCTCACCTCCTAATAGAAGGTTAATAAATTAGTTTGGCAAGAACATTTCTTCATGAATCCATGCTGATTACTGATAATGATACCATTTTCATTACTAAAATCTTGTATATAGTCCCTTATCATCCTCTATAAGAGCTTGCATACTATTGATGTTAGGCAAACTGGTCTGTAATTCCCAGGGATGTATCTTTTTTAAATATTGGTGTTACATTGGCTTTTCTCCAATCAGTTGGTACCATTCCAGTCAGTAGACTATTCATTAAAATCATGAACAGTGGTCTGGCAATTACTTAAAGCGGAGGGCCACCAATTTTTTTTTTAAAAAGCCAGCAGCTTCAAATACTGTCCAGGTTTCCCCCGAGGTCGAACCATCCCTTCGGTAAGGGAATCAGGAAGTGAAGCCTTACCTGCGCATGCAATCCGAATAGTCCCTGCTGTCTCTGGGACCTGTGTGTCTCCCAGCAGACAGCAGGGGGACGGGAAGTACCCAGAAGTGGGTGGAAATACCTGTATTATACAGGTACCTGCACCCCCCTCCCCCCCTGAAAGATGCCAATGTGACACCAGAGGGGGGGGGGGTTCCAAAAAGTGGAAGTTCCATTTTTGTGTGGAACTCCTCTTTAAGGACCCTTGGGTGCAAGACATCTGGTCCCTGTGACTTGTTTGTGTTATGTTTTTCAAGTCTATTTCTTATTCTGTCTTCTGTAAGCCATGAGGGTGCTTCCTGTGATGTGTCATGTGAAATGCTCATGTGTGGTTCTTTCACAGAATATCTTGGAGTCAGCCTCTATGCGCACACATTATCTATGCATCTGACTGGCTCATTTCTGTAATATTCAAAAAGCCAAACGTGTCCGTTAAACAAACTTGAGCACATGCAAGCCTGGTTGATTTGCTCACTATTGTCGTCCAATTTCCACCCCATGACTTATAAGTGATTCTAGCTCTACTGCACAGTAATCATCAGTTCAATCTCTCCCAAGGATTATCCATCTCTGATAAATTCCAGCAGGATCACATTATCTCAATAAATTACTTAATTGTATTTCTGCATTGTTTCTTTTCTGTAGAGGAATGCGCGAGTAGTCCTTTTTGTTTATTGCTTTTCAAATTCTGTGTTCAACATGTTGCATGTTTCCATACACTTATGTTGCATGTTTCCATAGAATATAGCTTTTTTGGTTACATTATTTATGTCTAATTTTGATTATTTACATTTTTTGTTTGTTATATATAATTCTACTCATTGGGAGATGTAATTGTACTTGCTTTTATTTATGGGTTATGGTTTTGGGGGGCAATCATGTGACTAAAGATCTTTCATGTTTTTTCTGTATTTGTATTGATTTTCTTTTTGACATTTGGCAGTTTATTTGAGGTACACATAAAGATCTTTTTATATTATTTTAATATAGTTTGGATTTGAAGCAGTTTTCCTAGTTTTGTGGAACTTCTTCCCCTTTTTGTGAATTTATTGGCATTGGTTCATTTACCTCCAGAGCTCTTCTCCTACATATATTTGCACTGGCTATTTTTTTAGGGTTTGTGCACATTACACAGATGTTCATTTATGTATTTTCATAATAATTTCTATCTTGCAAAATGAGGGCAGGACAGAGACACAGTGCTCAGTAGAAATCTGATAAAAAATAAAAGCCCTTTGTGCAAAACAGAGAGTGCACAGGCTGAATAGAAAACATGGTCATAGAAAAAAAGAATCATGCACATTTTTCTGTCACATTCCTCCAGATGTTTTTTCAGCCATATGAAGGGGGTATTAAATTGTCATTAGCATCTATGTCCTGCCTAATTTATACTAAGGCCTGTCCACTAATCACAGGCCCCTTTGGACAAGACTTACTTCATTTTTGCAAAATGGCACTGCATAATTTTAAGGAGTTGTAAACCCTCACAGTTTTTAGCGTTAATGCATTAAGGTGAAAAACCTTTTGTGCTGCAGCAACCCCCTAGAGCCCCCCTTTTTCTTACCTGAGCCTGATCGTTCCAGAGATGGGGACTAGCACAGCAGCTCAATGCTAGGTTTTTTCAGTGATCTTCCCTGCAGAGCTGTTGTGTTCGGACAGGGGGATGCCCCCCCCCCCCCCCCACACCAGAACACTCCGATCAGCAATCTCAGACATTGGCTGAGAGCGCTGATCAGGAGTCGATCAGCTGCTGGTTTTCCAGCATGCATGTCCAACATACACAATGCCACTCAGTGCCAAGACAACAAAAAAACAAAATGCATTACTCCAGGTTCTTTTGTAGTGGTAGTGATCACCTTCCTAGGCACAGATAACTCCAGGTGTGTCACTCACCTAACAAAAAACACTGCTGCATGCCAGGATCTCCCTCATTGAATTATTAGAAGGATGAGCTTAGTGGGGACAGAGCAGCCTGGCAGCTCAATGATGTTATACAGTGAATGTAATTGCAGTGTGTGCCCCCCCCCCCCCCCAGAAAAGTGAGGCCCTTACACAGCAAACAATTTAAACTATATACTATATTTAAACTATATTTAAACTATATCAAGCCAAGTAAGTCACTTTTCACTGCATAGTAATTGATAAACTCTGCTGATCTAATAGCTTGAATCTACTTAAATCTGACATTTTATTTTATTTTCAACAAAGAATGTGTGTATTTAGGGTTTGATGGCCCTTATGTTGATATCAACAATACCTACATTTTTGGTTTCTTGTTCCCTAATATGACTGTAAACATGTTATAGTACCTTTACAGTACAATTATACTGATTTGTTAATGATTAAATAAAGATACAGGCTGCTAGTATGCATGACAATTTTAAAGCAGGCCATTTGGTAAATGATCTACATCTTAATCTATTTGATGGTTACATTGTTTGTTTAGTCCAGTGATTTGCCATTATCATTCTCATTATCCTACTTGTTATTGATTGTGCTCATTTAATTAAATATGTATTTTAAAAACAATTTATTTTACTGGGCCATTAATTCACAGATTTATTGCAGGTATCAGTAATCATTACTCTGCAGCATTACTGTATTAGTAAAGAAGGCATACATCCAAGCTATACCGATTGCATAATGACCAAACTGTAAGATAAATTCCCATGGGGGAAATGTGAGTTAAATAGTTATTTGAACTACAACAAGACTAATTGTGTAAATGTCTACACTGGAAATAACAAACCACAACAAAGATTGCAAGATGTCATGTGTTTGATATTTGCTAGTCCTACATTTATTAGATCAAATTAAATTTTCAACAGTATTTAAACTATTTACCTCAGATACAGCTACTATGCTCATATGTTATTATATCCAAAAATGTATGTAAAAATAAATAAATACAATTAGAGATATAACTGGATTTATACAAAAATATAACATAGCTTACAAATTTATTAAGCTTTGCCCAAGAGCTTTTAAAGCCTAGATGCCTAATCCTAAATTAGCAGCATAAGAATGCACTGGATAACTTGATGATAATTGTATGACTAATTTGCCTACCTTAATAATTTTCACTTTAAGGACATTTAAGACTTGTATTTGTTACACTGTTTTAGTAAAAATACGATTTTATTTTCAATTATAGGCTAACAAATGTACAAAGAAAAAAAAAATATATATATATATATATTTTTTTTTTCAAATGTTTACATTAATATATTAAATACATGTGTTTACTGTTTTTAGAACTGTAAGTGTATTTGACAATTACAGTATTCTATGCATTAAGGTGAAAAACCTTTTGTGTGGCAGCAGCCCCCCAGAGCTCCCCTTTTTTCTTACCTGAACCCGATCATTACGGCGTTGAGAATGATCCCAGCAGCTCCAGCCACTTTCTCTGGTTCTCATGGGATAGATTGATAGCAGCAGGAACCATTCAATTATGACCCTTATGGTCAATTGTTGTAAGTATCACCGTAATACCATCTGTTCTTTACATAGTATGATCTTTGTCTAGTCGTTTCCATGGTCCTTATGGAAGCTAGTCAGCATCTTTATATGTGTGTGTATATATATACCTACTCTAAGATGGTCCTCAGCAGAGCCTGAGGAAGAAGCACGCATGCTCCGAACGTGCGCATCGCTCGCTGACCCTGTACCCGGAAGTGACGTCATCTCAGAGTGTCCCTGTGCATTGCTGAGTACCACCAAGCCCTCTGGAAGCGCTGGGAGCTACCAGTGCAGCCGGATTGCATACAGCTCCAGCAAGCCACAGACACCTGTCACCATCCCGGGACAGAGCGGATGCTCCACTATACAATGCTGGTTTAAATCACTTGTTTGTGAGTGTTTATACTATTATTTTAAATATACAATTTTAATTACCGATATCGAAACACTTAGAAAGCACTGCCTTTTGTTCCTTTCATCTTTCCGAGTCTCTTCTAGCTTTTTCCAGCCGGCAGCCTCTAAGGACAGCTCTGTTGTTATCATTACATGGGCTTATTATTACAGAGTTGAACATATTGCCCCATTCAGTGACTTAGTCACAACCATTTTAACTATATTGATTTATAGCCTTATGCAGAGTGCGCCATATACGTTTTATTGTTTGGAGTCATTGGCTCCCACTGCTGTCAATCAAATCCAGTGACACGGGAGCCGTGGACACAGCAGCAGAACTCGAGAGTGCCCCCCTGGAAAGCGGCTCTCTGTGGGGGGCACTCATTGAAGAGGAAGGACCAGGAGCGCTGCTGGGGGACCCCAGAAAAGGAAGATAGTGGCTGCTCTGTGCAACACCCTTGCACAGTGCAGGTAAGTATGACATGTTTGTTATTTAAAAAAATAAATAAAGTGAATGTAAAGGTTATTTAAGTCATTCCTAAATTTTGTATAGTATTGTTGACTACAAAACTGTTCCAAAAAAAACCTAAGGCATGAATCTTCAGAAAAAACATAAATCATGTAATTCTGTAATCAGTAGTGTTATGAGTTGTGACTGGAATTCTTAATAGCAAAAGGAAAAAGTTCTCCAGATGATACCAGTAATGCCGCGTACACGGAGCAGATTTTCCGTCAGAAAAATCTTGGTTGGTTTTTCAGACAGAATTCTGCTCAAGATTGGCTTGCATACCACGCCCCAGTCTCCATGAATTTAAATATTCCAGAGCATAAACAACCCTCGAGTGGGTGGAAATTAAATATAGAATTATTACATGATAAAGACATACGGGAGTCCATCCGAAAAGAACTGGAATGGTTCTTCCAAACTAATGACAATGGGGAAGTCTCAGAAGCAGCGATCTGGGACGCCCACAAGGCATTCGTCAGGGGTGTCTTCATAGCGAAGGCATCCTGGTGGAAAAAAGAGAGGATGAAACGGACGCAGGAACTGTCGGCCGAGATCACCAAATTGGAACAAAAACACAAGTTAGGTGGGGCCCAGGCGCAGGACACATACCTTGAGCTGAGGGAAAAGAGGGAGGAGTTAAAAGACCTGACCGAACAAGAAGCTAGACAGGCATTTAATAAGATGGCTAAGGACCAGTATCTATGGGGCAATAAGCCAGGGAAATACCTAGCCAGAAAACTCCAAAAAAAAAAATCGAGAAATTTTATCGAGAAAATTCAATCCGACAACGGGGAGATTAAATATGTTTCTAGAGAAATAGCAGCAACATTTAGGAAGTACTATGAAGAACTGTACTCGGTTAACCCGGAGGGCGGTAACAAAGGGGGTGAAAATTGCATGAAAATAGACGACTTCCTGGGAAAGGCAGGGTTGGTATCCCTAAATGCAGAGGATAGTGATGCACTGGAAAGACCGATCTCAGAGGACGAAATCCTCAGAGCTCTAAACAACTCCCCTCCAGGAAAGAGTCCGGGCCCTGACGGGTTTTCCGTTCTTTATTATAAAACCTTTAAAGAAATCCTTGTCCCAAGACTACAGCGCTATATGAATGGCCTGGGGTCTGAATATGACATGAGTGAGAGCTCACTATTGGCGACGATAACTGTACTGCTCAAGGAAGGGAAGGATGGATCGGTGTGCTCAAGTTATAGACCCATATCTTTACTGAATTTTGATACAAAACTTTATGCCAAGATTTTGGCTGAGCGAATTAAGGGACACTTGAGCACGCTGATCCATCCGGACCAAGTGGGCTTTATCCCGGGCAGGGAAGGGAGAGACAACGGGATTCGGACATTATTGGCCATGCAGAGGATGAGGGATTCGCAAACCCCCAGTCTACTGCTCTCAATCGATGCAGAAAAAGCATTTGACAGGGTAGACTGGGGGTTTATGTTTAAAACCTTACAAAGAATGGGGTTTGGCCCCAGGTTCATACAAAAAATTAAAGTCCTTTATGCGCACCCCAAAGCAAACATAAGAATAAACGGGATAGTCTCGTCGATGTTTGAGATGCAGAACGGGACCAGACAGGGATGCCCGTTGTCCCCCCTCCTCTTCGTCCTGTCCCTGGAACCCCTGCTGTCCACAATACGAGGTAGTGTGGGGGTAGAGGGTTGTAGAGTCGGCAGGGAGGAACATAAACTCGCCGCCTTCGCAGACGACGTCCTTTTTTACGTCGGGTCACCACAGAAATCAATCCCCAATCTTTTAAAAATCCTGGCCAAGTACGGCGAACTAACAAACTTCAGAATCAATACAACTAAAACCTTTATCTTAAACATTAACCTCAACAATACCGAAAAACAGAATTTACAGAAAGAGGTGAGTTTCGCCTGGAAAAAACAGATAAAATATTTGGGTATTGAGCTGGCCAACAATTCGAGGAAAATGTATAAAATAAATTATATTCCACTGCTAGAGGAAGTTAAAAAAAAATGTCAAGAGTACAACGGAAGAGCCCTATCATGGATAGGCAGGATCAACACGGTAAAGATGATGATATTGCCGATCATCACGTACAAACTTCAGATGCTTCCACTCCCCCTCCCAAAACAGTATCTCGGAAAATTAAGAGCTTTGATCATGAACTTTGTGTGGAAGCATAAAAAACACAGAATCTCCCTTCAAATCTTAAAGCAAGAGAAGAATTTAGGCGGCCTAGCAGTCCCGGACATCGAGGGATATTACCACGCTATAGCACTTCTTAGAATTCCAGAATGGGTTAAAACACATAATGTTAAAAGGTGGGTTGGTTTGGAGGATGCACTTAGCGAAGTAAAATTGGGGAAGATAGTATGGAACCCCCCAAAATACAGAATATTGGGTGAAAACACGCACACAATTACACGGAATACACTCAAAATCTGGGATAAGATTTATAAAATATTTAATAAAGCATATAATTCACCACTAATTACACTTAAGGAAAACCCCTTCTTCCCTCCGGGGAAAAAAGGGGTAAGCGGGGATTGGATCACAAAAGATAGCACATGCGTAGGAGAAATAATGAGCAACGGGAAAATACTGGCACTGCAAGATTTACAGACAAAAGGTGAGCTGTTTTCCATAGACGCATGGCGGTATCTCCAGTTAAGCCACTTCGTCGGCTCGCTCCCAGCGCCGTTAAGAGACATTAATGACCTGACGAAGTTAGAGAAAATTCTTGTGGCTGAGAACTCTAAAAAAAGAATCTCTAAAATCTACAAACTTCTCCTTGAACAGGATAGACCGGAGATACCCCCATACCTCAGGAAATGGGAGAGGGAATTGGGTTCACAATTAGATTTAGACACAGTTAGGAAAATATTAAAATTAGCCCACGGTTCAGCTGCGGACTCTAAGACCGCTGAAATGAATTTTAAGCTTATGGCAAGGTGGTATAGGACCCCGGACAAGCTAAGCAAATATCAGCTGGGCACATCGGCCAAGTGCTGGAGGGGATGCGAAGAGAGAGGGACCATGGGTCACCTATGGTGGGATTGCCATAAAGTAAAAAAATATTGGGAGACCATCTTAAAACATATAAAAGAAATAACAACCGTGGAGGTGGAAAGGAACCCTTGGGTTGTTTTAATGCATGCAACCACGCAGGGATGTAGACAATACATAGGCTCTCTGGTCCCTCACCTTCTCAACGCAGCAAAGAGGGCGATTCCCAGACGCTGGATGGACCGTGAGTGTCCTCCTTTGTGGCTCTGGGTAGATGAGGTAGAATCAGCATATACATTGGAGTGCGCAATAAACTGCATGGGGGGGGGGAGGGAAACAATGAAAGAGAAGTGGGAAGGCTGGAAAAAATTTAAGAAATCATGGAGCTACACGGAGGCCCTGAGGACCCACCCATAGATGCCCAAGTAGTGAAAGATTAAACAACAAGTACCAGTAAAGTAAAAAAAAAAAAAGAGAGCCGTATCTCAGTAGCGGAGGGGGGGGGGGGCGGATGAGGGTAACACCTAATAAAAAGGGAGAAAACAAAGAAACAAAAAAAAAAAAGAGCAAAGGGGAGCATGCAAGAGAAAGCCTTTCCCGGGAGGCTGGAAATCAAGAAGGGGAAAGTGGGCCCAAACTAAACACTGACTTTGGGGCAGATTGGTAACATCTCGGCCCACCACCCTTATTGCCCTGATCTTTGTACCCCTATGGCAGAAAACTAAAAGGGTTTAAACCCCCCTGGAAAAAAAAAAAAACAGGGAAAAGATGAGAAAATCATAATAAAACCACAAATGATGTTAAGGCAAAAAGGGGACGGAGATGCGGGCCGAGCTGACACTATCCCTTACAGTTCTTTCTGAATGTGGTAAAAAAAAAAAAAAGAAAAAAAAAAAAAAAAAAAGATTGGCTTGCATACACACGGTCACACAAAAGTTTGCTAAACTTTCGACCGTCAAGAACGCAGTGACGTACAACACTACGATGAGCCGAGAAAATTTCAATGATTCTGAGCATGCGTGGAATTGTTTCCGAGCATGCGTAGGAATTTTGCGCGTCGGAATTGCTACAGACGATCGGAATTTCCGATTGGAAATTTTTCCGACGCAAAATTTAAGAACATGCTCTCAATCTTTTGCTGGCTGGAATTCGGCCAGCAAAAGTCCGATGGAACATACGTACGGTCGCATTTTCCGACCAAAAGCTCTCATCAGTCTTTTGCTGGCCGAATTTACAATCGTGTGTACGCGGCATCAGGATGTTGAGCAGGTGGATATGCTGGTTGAGAAAGTCATGGCATTAGAGACATTATTTGGCTTTGATCGTGTGGTTTGCACAGGATATTACTTTGTTATAGAAGTCTTATCTCCATCCATCTTGTGATACTAACTGTATTAGACTTTGTGAATGATGCTTTTGTCTATCAGAACGAAAATATATGATCCTTGTGTTTCCCACTGCAGCACAAGCAATTCTTTCTAATATAACAATGCATTAACACTCAACTGATACTCCTTTCATTATTTTTAGCTTTACCTAAAAATGAAACTACAACTGAATTCACTTAAATCTACGGTGGTTACTCTTTCTTATCACTTCAGGGTACAAACAGATTTGAAGCCAGTGTGTGTTTCCTACACTAGTTTGCTGCTGTGCTTGTCTTTGGGTGACATGTTCAGTGCAGGCCACAGAAGTGATAGTTTGTCACTAGTAGTTGTGAATATGGGAACTATGGTACATATTACAGTGTCTCACTTGATAGAAATAGTCCCACTAGAAACATATAGCATGCGGATATGTCTGCTGCAAACTGAACACTCCAGTAAAGATGGAGATATATGATCTCTTTAGTTATTTATCTTAGTTAATTTAATGCACATCAACATCACATTCACAAGTCTGTATGTTTACTTTACCCATCCCATATAATATGCATCTAGGGTACCTACATGCGAGTGAGCTTAGCACTCCCGGACATACAGTACTTTCATCCATACAGGCTATGCTGTCATAATGATTACTTTGGTCAGTCACACTGGAGAGTTTCATGCATAGGTGGGATTGCAATGACACCTTCTCAGCTGAAAGAACATTTTAGAAGCTTTAAGGCTTTTCCTGATGGTAAGCAATAAGGTTTTTCTTTCAAGTGCAGGTCTGTCTCCTTCACACACTTTAGTTTCATCCTGAAAGTTATCATAAATATTTTGTGACATAAACTATATAACTTTATACTGAATATATACAGTATATGAATCGTTTGATAATGTGCTAAAATAGGCAGTTCTGTAAATCAGATCCAGGCCCTGATTACATGAAAACATAACAAGATTCCATGAGATTCATTATAGGAAATGACCAGACACAGCAGAGGTGAGTGCACGGGGTGCAATATAGAAAGGTGATAAGAAATACCTGTGATTGATATACTGAGAAATAAAATTACTATACACTTCAACTTAAGATCAACTGCATATGTCTTTAGAAAATGAAACAATTTTATCAATCCTCATTAATAGCAGTTGTAATACGCATGATAAAGTATTGTTTTATATACCTGTTAAAGAGGTGGGTTTTACTTCCTCTTTTTTCCCCTGCAAAGTAAAAGCATAATGGGCTAGTATGCATTGCATACTAGCCCATTCCACTTACCTGCAAAAATGAAGCCCACGATGTCCCCACTGTCCCAGCTGGTGGCCGCATCCATCTTCACCCCTCATCCTTCCAGGGCCGTTGACTCCGGCTCTGTGACTGGCTGGAGTTGCGTCACCTCATTCCCGCACATGCACGTGGGAGCCGCTGGCCACGGCACGGGCACTTTAGAAACGGCGCGATCGCCCTATTGATTGGGAATCAGTTTTGTTAAGTGCATTTCTAAAGGAAAATGGGGTTGCACTTTGTAAGGTCACCCAGGCATATTTGATAAGCTATAGACAGTATTAATAAAGGAACCTAAAACATTTCAATGTAATACCCTCAACACTGGACTTCGGTTATGCAGTTAAATACACACGTTGAATACATTTGAATACATTTCACACTTTAAATACATTTCACTAAAATATTTTTTATACTGTGCAGTTTTATGATTCAGCAACCCCTGTCAGACAGCACAATCAGGTCTTCTGTCTACATTGCATCAACAATAATATAACTTGGTCAAGAACCCAGTCCCAGCTTGCTGATTGGAACAAGGAGTAATGATACTCCATATACTGTATGTGAAATATTGCATTTCATTCCAATTTAAAAGATTAGAGGAAAGGTAAAAGCTGTCAGTAGAACGATAAATACCCAATGACTTTTTAGAAACATCCAAATATAGACTTCAGCCATATGTAAGGTGGTAAAACAATGTAAAAAGAATGTAGGTGGGCATATCGTATCACTTACATACACCGTTTACTAAATTGACCTTAACCACATGCCGACCGGGCCGTAGCTGTAAGACAGCTACAGCGCGGTCGGCTTATTCTGGGTGGACATCCGTGGGACGTCCTTACAGAATCGCGCTCCCGAGCGCCCCCTGGGGCATGCACATGGGAACATCCGTGACTGCCGGATCACGGTAAATGGTCACTGATAGTGGCATTTACCACGTGATTGCTCCATCAAATGACGGAGCATTACTTGTAAACAAACCGTCATATCATGACGCCGGTTCCTCCCTCCCCTCTCTGTACCGTTCAGAACAGTGTGAGAGGAGAGAGGGAGAGATCGTTTGCAGCACTGTGGGCACTACAGATCCAGCCCACAGCGCTGCTCAGTGCCCATACTCTGCCATACTATGCAAAACTGTGCAATACTCTGCAATACTATGCAATATTATGCAATACTTTGCAATACTATGCAATACTCGCCAATACTCTGCAATAAATTTTAACATAAAAAATATATTTTTTTTTTATTTTTTTACAGAATTTTCAGGTTTTTGGATTTATAGCGCAAAAAATAAAAAAAACAGCAGTGATTAAATACCATCAAAAGAAAGCTCTATTTGTGTGAAAAAAAATGACAAATATTTCATATTTGTACAGTGTTGCATGACTGAGTAATTGTCAATCAAAGTGTTAGAGCACCGAAAGCTGAACATTGGTCTGGTTAGGAGGGGGGTTTAAGTGGTCAAGTGGTTAATATACTTGAGTGCATGTATATTACTTGTGGTAAGGACATAATGCTGTAAGCTCTACTGGCGCAAATACTGACCCAAGTACAAATCTTTGCATTACATATTACTTCGGTAAAAATATGCAAAATATTGTTTACTAAATGGCAAATCTGAAGTCTGAGTAAAAGTCTGAGTAAAAGGTAAAAGAAAAATACAAAGTATTTCATACATGGTTTAATGTATCTGTACAAAGAATGGTGCAACTAGTGAAACTAAAAAGGGAAGACGATAATACACGCAAATGAACTAACTTAAGGCAAGAAACATGTAAAACTGGTAAAAAGTTAAAAAGTCTAGGAATATTGATTAGAATAATAAGTATTCGTGTAAAGCAAGTTTCAAAACACACAGGGTTAATAGAACATCCTTCACACACAAGATCTTTGGGAAACTTCCAGATAGCAAAAGATGAAACAGAACAGAGAGCGCAATTCAAGTGTAGTATGGTATATCTTAAAGGTAAAACAAACAATTGGTCACTCACGTGAATGTAAAGCATGCTCAAACAAAGACTCAGGGGAACCATCAGCTGAGCTGGATCGAAGAGTCTCAATAGAATAGCACTGTTATCCAAGTAACAAGTAACAGAGCTGCTGGACACAGACACTGCAGGCCAGTACAGAAGGGCAGATGGTAGCATGGGAACCCAGAGTGTAGATGTCACAAGTTGAAAGTTTAAAGCTAAGGTTTATCACACTGCACTTGAACTGACCTGCAGTCTGTTCTGTTTTATCTTTTTCATACATAGACTGCATAAGAAAATGCATTATAAAAAGCTATTTTTAATTCAGGGGGTGCCAAAGAGGGGGCTCTGTTGTTGGCAGAGCTGTAAGAGCATTGGAGCTGCTAATAAAATAATATGAATAGCAACACTTTGCACCTCTATTCTTTTATTGCATCTCAAATGTATTTATATCCTTTAAAAGAAAGGTTCAATTGTGCTTTAATATTCCTAACAACATTTTTTTAAAGTGTTACTAAGGAGTATTTTTTTAATTAAAATAACAAACATTTTATACTCACCTGCTCTGTGCAATACCATTGAGCCCTAATCCTCCTCTTCTCTGGTCTTCCGGTGGCAATCTTGGCTCCTCTATTCTTCGTGTATCCCCATAGCAAGCAGTTTCCAATCCTGAGCTGTGTGCCTATGGAGCTGAACTCTCAATGGATTTGATTGACAACAGCGGGAGCCAATTGCTCCTGCTGCTATCAATCTGTCTGGGATCTACTGCACTCTTGCACATCGCTGGATCGGATCAGGCTCAGGTAAGGAAAAGGAGGGGTCTGGGGGGCAGCTGCAGCACAACAGGTTTTTTACATTAATGCATAAAGGTGAAAAACATTAAAGTGATTGTAAAGACTAATTAAAAAACAAAAACAAAAATACAAACATACATGTTCTAACCTGTGCTATGCAGTGGATTTGCACAGAGCAGCCCAGATCCTCCTCTTCTCGGGTCCCACTTCTATGATACTGCCCCCCCTCCGGTTGAGTGCCCCCACAGCAGGCAGCTTGCTATGGGGGCACCCAAGCCAAGCTGCAGCTCCCTGTGTCCATTCAGACATGGAGCTGCAGTTCGGCCCTGCCCTCTCTCTCCTGATTGGCTAAGTGACTTTGATTGACAGCAGCAGGAGCCAATGGTGCCACTGCAGTGTCTCGGCCAATCAGGAGGGAGAGTCCTGGAATGCTGAGACACTCGTAGACATTGCTGGACAGAGAGGGGGCTCAGGTAAGTATTAGAGGGGCTGCTGCACACATAAGGCTTTTTATCTTAATGTATAGAATGCATTAAGTTAAAAAACTTCTGACTTTACCACCAAATGTTTACCACTAACAACATTTTTAGCTTTAGTATTTATTTTTTTTTTTTTGCAGCATGTCCGTTTTCATGAATGTGTTAAATCTGTATATTTGATTAAAAACAAGTGTAACCCTAATAATATAAAAGAGCTACAGGGTAGACAAAATGATTACAGCAAATGGAACTAATAAATATAATGAGGAGACCATTATTTAACAATGACTCAAAACTCGTTTGGATATCACAATGATAATGACTCTCTCTGTTTTATGTACACATTTCTGCTTATCTCAGCAACTGCTTATAACAATAAAGCCAGAGATAAATAGTCTTTGCTGGAGAATCAAGTCCTTATTAATAGTTGCAGCTTTGTGGTGTTATAAAATGAAAAGTAATATGAAAGGCTTTAACGTTTGGCCTTTTTCCTAGACCAAGACAATGTTAATGTTATCTAACGATCAGAGCTCTTTCTTAAAAGCTGAACTCTAAACAAACAGCTAAATGCACAGATGAAATACATATAAGGGAGCTGTTTTACCTGCTAAGATATTTGCTTTTCTATCCATCCAGACCTAGTATTTACACAGCTCTGCCAAACAGTGCAGGCATCTTGGAGACCTGAATTTTTACCACTTAAGTTAAGTGATACATCTAGATCTTAAGCCTGCCTATGACTGGGCAGTGAAGAACTCTCTGTCACTTTGCTCTGCTCTCCTTTCAGCATGTTCTGTTTAACACCTAAACAATGTAGCAAAACTGGTTTGCACCTTGTGCTGTTTCTTCCTCTCACAATCTACTGTTTAGGGTATTGCAGGATGCTAATACCAAGTCATATTTAGATACTTACACTAGCTGCTTTAAAATTATAAATCAAAATATAAAAAAAAAAAAAATGTGTAATGCTACCAATTGTGGTACCAAAATGGTGACACCCTCCTCCAAGTTCCCACACTATATATCAGGGGTGCTCAACATTTTAAGGAGTGAGGGCTACTTAAGGGATTTGGTAAGCGGTCGTGGGCCACAATGAATTATGGGCTTTTACCACCTCTCAAACCACAAAGGTGCCCTATAAGGCTGCTTTTACACTGATGTGCTGTGGTTTGCCCGTGTGCAGAGCAGTACACCTGCAGCTTACCTGTGGGTTATCTGCACTTTGCTATAGACTTCTATTACATTTTGCGGGAGACTTGCACTTTCTGAAAGTGCGCAAAAACTCCTGCATTCAGGAGTTTTGGTGCGCTTTCAGAAAGCACAAACAAACCCACAGGATATAATAGAAGTCTATGGCTCAGTGTGACTAACCCACAGGAAAGCCGCAGGTGTACTGTTCTGCACCTGCGGATCAGTGTGAAAGCAGCCTAATAACCCTGTGTACAGGATGTGATGTTGTGATGTGATGCAGTGTATGTGATGTTTAATACACTGACCTTTTCCTCTTCCAGCTTCTGCTGGCATCATTCTTCAGGCTGCTAGAAAGCTCTCAGGAGAATTTCACTTTGTATCACTCCACCTTGGACAGCACTGCAGAGGAAGCATTGGCTTATGGGGCCACCTCTTTCTGCGCTGCCAGCGCTGGCTCCATGCACTCTGATGCCCTGGGATGGCGGGTTGGCAACCCATTGATTGCGATCTGGGCTTGCCGACCCACCATCCCAGAGCATGGGCATGCATTTCCCTGGTTTGAAGTCACATGACACATCAGAGTGCTCCACGGGCCACAGTTTGAGCACCACTGCTATATAACCACATGTCTATATACCCACTGGCTAAAATAACAAATAAATAAAAAAATATATGGTGCTATAAATATATAGTCCTTGCAATTTCTATGGGAACCGATAGTTCATACATGTGCAGATATCAATGTACAGATACAGTCCTCTTTAAGGCATATATTGCATACGTTTTCACACTGTTATGTGAATGCATAAACACTTGCTATTTTCATATGTGTTGCATAGTGATGGTTTTAACTTGTTTCTCTGAGCACATCTCTTTATGGCAATGAATTAAGAAAGAGTATTACATACCAGATATCCATAAAAATACTTACCGGCTACCACAAGGTGTATACCAGGAGGAGAATCGTCCACCATTGATGACCCCGAATTAAAAGGGTAAACAGCGAGTTTGACCTATATGTTAAAGCCCACACATGGTGATGAGCTGCTAGCACATCAGGTGGAGGATTCACATGTTATAGTTTCATGCTTGATTCAAAATGGCAAGGACTGGATAATTAATAGTGAATATTCACTTTATTGCACGTTACAAATTTTTATATTGATTTTTTTTAAAAGAGGGTGTCACCACTATTGTTATTTTAGCCAGTGGGTATATAGATACATGGATATATCGTGTAGGCACTTGAGGGAGGGTGTCACAATTTTTTTGACACAATTAGTAGCCCTGCATGTTTGTTTTTTATATACAGAAAAATATCTTTTGATCTTGCTGGAATTCCAGTGACCCTGTGTACTAAACTGATAGCAATAACAATGTTATTATCTTTTATTGCTTGTTTTTGTAGAACACAGAACAATTTATATAATAAAGAGGAAATGGTGTTTGTAGTCAGAACACATCAGAACAATATTTGCATTTGAACCGTTGAACAAACATGCACCGGAACCGCGGCCGCACATATGCGAACCCAGCCTCAATGTTAGGTGTGACATACCTTCATTTAGTTTGTGATCCCTTGGCTTAATTAACCACTTCTCGACCGCCTCCTGCACATATACGTCGGCAGAATGGCAGGTTAGGCAAAAGCACGTACAGGTACGTCCCCTTTAATTGCCTAGCCATGCCTAGCCATGGGGTCGCGGGCGCGCCGCCGGCGGCGTGCTCGCGACCCGGTCGGGAGCTCCGTGACCACGGCCGCGGGACAGCGGACCCGATCGCCGCTGGTGTCCCGCGATCGGGTCACAGAGCTGAAGAATGGGGAGAGGTCTGTGTAAACAAACCTTTCCCCGCGCTTCCTACACTGCCTGTCATTGATCGTCTGTTCCCTGTCATCGGGAGAGCCGATCAATGACATCAGACGTCAGCCCCGCCCCCTAATGTAAAAAAAAAAACACACAGGTCACAGACCATAACCCCTCCCCGCCCCCTAGTGGTTAACTCTTTCACTACCAGTGTCATTTATACAGGAATCAATGCATTTAAATAGCACTGATTGCTGTATAAATGACAATGGTCCAAAAAATGTGTCAAAAATGTCCGATGTGTCCGCCATAATGTTGCAGTCACAATAAAAATCGCTGATCGCCGCCATTACTAGTAAAAAAAAATATTAATAAAAATGCTATAAAACTATCCCCTATTTTTAAACGCTATAACTTTTGTGAAAACCAATCAATAATCGCTAATTGCGATTTTTTTACCAAAAATATGTAGAAGAATATGTATCGGCCTAAACTGAGGGAAAAAAATGTTTTTTTATATATTTTTTGGGGATATTTATTATAGCAAAAAGTAAAAAATATTGCATTTTTTTCAAAATTGTTGCTTATTTTTGTTTATAGCGCAAAAAATAAAAACCGCAGGGGCAATCAAATACCACCAAAAGAAAGCTCTATTTGTGGGAAAAAAAGGAAGCCAATTTTGTTTGGGAGCCATGTCGCACGACTGCGCAATTGTCAGTTAAAGCGACGCAGTGCCGAATCGCAAAAAGGGGCCTGGTCCTTTTGGCTGCAAATTGGTCCGGGGCTGAAGTGGTTAAGAACAAAATATTTTGCAGTATATGTGTGCTATATTGCAATACTCTGAAGATATAGTGCAGAGGTAATGGTTAGTGACATAAATGCACATGAATGCATTTAGTACTGTATATAAATACAATTCTGTGCATTTTTTTGCCAGTTTTTTTTTTTTGTAGAAAATGTATTTTATCACATATAACTGTATGGGAATGCATGTGAATACACATGTAAAAGCACACATGGAAAACCTCATGAATACAAATGAGTTCACAAAACACAATTAAATGCAGTACAAAATAAAGCAAGAGTCACACCTTTTTTGTTTTCCTCCACCATACTTCTGCAGGCTTAGAAAAACTCCTCTAGTGTGAACAAATTTAATTAGTGTTCTTAACCTTTTGTAAAATTATGTCCACATAAGAGGGAAAAACCCTTGAGGATAGAAAGAAAAATTTTAAAATCTCCATATGCTATCACTGAGCTATACATATATATTTTCTTCTTTATTTTTAAGCCTGGTAGTTATGGTTAACTATTTGACTTTTACAACATTTTTGTTAGTTTTTTTTTACTAGTAATGTGTCTTTATAACTTTTTAAATCTTAGTTTTTATTTTTCTTAAATGGTAGTCCTAAAAATTAACAAGGATAAAAATGTAATTCTTTTAGTTTTAAGGACACCTATTTAGAAAAGTAAAACGTAAAAAAAATGAATGAAACATTTTGTTCCATTTAATTTGCTCTTGCTCTAATATGAGTTAAAAAGCCAAAGAAAGCATCTTATGTAATTGGAATTGCTATAAGAGAGATGTATCTTTCTATTTTTTAATCAGCCCCATTGGTGGTGGCGATCAAGGATGTAGTCTGACCTAAAGCGATTGTTGAATAAGTGTGGATTTCTGGTTTGTTGGTTTCAACCTTTTCCAAAAATGCTGTCTGTCAATATAGTTGCTCCCCATGGCTTTCTTTCAGCAATTTTACAAGATGTCATTGGGATGCAATGAAGTTATAAGTGCAGTAAAACAGCTTAGTTCGTGTGTTTTAGTATTAGGCTAGTGCTTTTGTAACATCATTTAATATTATTCAGGTGATAGAAACACTCTAGAGAAATATTGCCTTCTCCCATTCACTCACTTTATCAAACAATCTTTCTAATATCTTTCAGTAGTATCACTCTTTTTTACTTTGGAAAGTACTCTGTGGTATTGTAACTGTCTCTGCTTTCTGAGTTCTGGATCTAAAACAACAGCAAGTACACCTTGGAAGTGCAATGATCGAGGTTGCATCTCTTCTCTTTCTGTTCTCACTTGTCAGTGTTCTCTTCCCTGAAGAGTACATACCTTTTATCCTCTTGTTATCTTGAAAACTGTGCTTGAATCTTAGAATTATCTTTAATGATATTCATAGACTTATCTCCCCAGCAGATAGTAGAAATGGTGTTTTTAATGAAATAATTTGCATGAGATTTTGAGATACAATCACCAAGGAGCTAAAGTGGGGTCAAGACACTGCAGCTACTTCGATGGATGATTTATGCCATGATGATGTATGGATTTTTTTTCACAACTGTGAATTAAATACATTATTTTAATGACTTCATGTGCCTTATTGGAAAAATATTTTGTCAGGTTATAATTTTACTCTTTAAAAAGCTATAGAATATGTTTAGATTGAAAGATGGCAGTGCTACTGGGTACCACTGGAAAAAAATACCATGTAGTACAGCTGCACTTGAAAAAAAAAAGAAACATTACAAATGCAAAATAGAAACTTTACCCATCCAAAAGCCTTGGGGTGCAGTCAACTAAAAATAAAGGGTAGAACAAGATGGTAATATTGAGCAGTATCTGTCCCCACATACAGTAACAGTTTCATGGGAGATAAGATGTGGCCAAGACAGAATTAGGTTGATTTACTAAAGGCAAGTAGGCTATTTGCTTTGCAGGTGAATTTTTAAGAAAACATTTTTTTTTTAAATTTTCCTTGCATGTGATTGGGTATTCTTTGCTCTACGCTTTCGCCAAATTCACCAAGGTAAGGGGAAATTTACTTTGCTATTAAAATTCCTTTGCAAAGTGAACACCAAATTTGACTTTAGTAATCCACAATGTTTTTGAAGATTAATTCGATTTGCAAAAACAAAGAGGTCTTCTGTGGTCGGCCACTGATTACCAGATGTATATGAGCGAAGACTGCTGCATTTTGCAAACTTCTTCCAACCAATCAGGAGTGTGCAGGGGATAGATGAAAACAACATAGAAGGTCGTTTACTGTATTGGAGAGAATTTAGTGAGTCTTTTTTTATCAAAAGCCTAGAAATCTGTAGTCTGACCATTTATCTAAGTAAATAGAACTTTAACAGATCAGTTAAACCCTCTTCCTACACACTGTAGAACAGAGTGAAAATATTCCAGTTGGTCAAAAGAGAACAAAGTGAGGTTAATTTACTAATTTCACTTTGCATAGAATACCCAATCCTGTGCATGGAAAATTTGGATGATGGACGCAAGCAGAGGTTCACATCATTCACTAAGCTTTAGGGAAATGCCTTTGAAAAGTACAACTTACCCTGCAAAGTTAACAGTCTTTTCGAACCCAGTTGAAACAATTGACAAGCTCTTTATTAGTTGTCAAAGGGTCTCTGCCGTGATTTTTACCACTCTGTAGACACTGAAATTATATGGCTGAGGCAAAATCACTAGTCTTTTTTGCAATATTTAACTGTACATTGCAAAGCATTTCTAAGTATTAGGACCTGAGCAAGAAACAACAATGTTTTTATTTTACACACTATGGGATTTATTTACTAAAGGCAAATTCACTTTGCACTACAAGTGCACCGCAAGTGCACCTGAAGTGCAGTCACTGTAGATCTGAGGGGGACATGCAAGGAAAAAAAAAACTGCATTTTTGCTTGTACATGATTGGATGATAAAATCAGCACAGCTTTCCCTCATTTCAGATCTTCCCCTCAGATCTAAAGCGACTGCGCTTCTAAGTGAACTTGAAGTGCACTTTTAGTGCAAAGTGGATTTGCCTTTAGTAAATCAACCCCTATGTCTGCTGTTAAATGACATCTAAACGTATACCTATAAAATGTTTCAAATAAAAATGTCAGCTTCACAATTGAGGACTGGGAAATAACTATTGACTTCTCATGCATCAATTGGAAAAATGAGCGTATTCAAAAGTGCATTATAATTTGTGAGCTAGATGTGAGTTTTATACAAGTTTTATATACTCTACCTAAAGAAATATTAATGTCATTTCTGAATCCAAATGCTTCAAAATTGTGATTTTCACTGCTGTAAGACTTCTCTATTGCTATAATCTTCCAATAGCATCATTAAAACTTGTCAGCTTTGCAGTGGAAAGAACATTTTATGACAAGATACTCTTTATTTTCCATTTTCAGAGTGTCCAAATGAAATGAGACATTGAAATAAAGTATTATGATAATAATAAACTTAAGAAGAAATCAATGCAATTCAGTAAAACACCTCTGACAAAATGCTTGCATGAAGTGATTTTTAGTATTTCACTTAGGCAGCACAAAATGACTTTGCACAGTCTAGAATGATAATTTTGTGACATTAATGCACTTCCTACTGCATTTTCTTGTCATAAATTGCATTATATGCTTTTGTCATGATCATATTTTAGACTGTATCATTAATTTATGACTTGACCAAAAATAGATTTTTCTGTGTTCCCTACTGAGTCTTTAGGAGTCAATGAGTTGATTTACTAAAGGCAAAAAGACTGTTCGCGTTGCAAGGAAAATTGCACTTTGCAAACTACAGGTCATATGATAGCACCTTGATATAGCGATGCACAGACCTGTCAGTTGGCGTGTCCAGTGTCAGAAGTGATTTTGCTGCCGAGCTTTAGTGTTTCCATGGCAATAGAACACAATCAGACTCAGCAACAAATGTAATTTCACCCCCTCCCTTTTCCCCATCCGAGAGCAGGGATTGGTGGACCACGGAAGATACAGGCAGGCTGAGCTCTTGCACAGCACACCTGTATCTTTGACGTGATGACAATAAGATGTAAACTGACTATATATAGTAGCTTGGGTCGGCTGCCATGCTACTATGGTCAGTTTACTGGAGGAGCAGCACAGACGAGAGCAACCAGGTATATTAGAGCATCGGCAATGGGAAATACAGTGCACACATGAGAAATCACATGTATTTAATTTAAAGAGAGCGCTTTAAATAAGTAAATGTATTCTCGCTCCACTTTTTAGTCCAACTATATATAAACACATTTGCACTGAACAGATTTTAACTTTCCAGTATGAAGAATGAAAATCAATTTTAAGTTCCTATGTACCTTGGAGGTATGTGTGCCAAAAAAAACTTTTTCCAATTACATAGGATCTCCCCTCCCTTTTCTGCCACTCCAACCTCCACTATTGCTGGTAATTCCCATCTGTCTAAAGGACAAAGGACAACTGGGACTTGCTGGGTATTAACACAGCCAAAGCTGTCAAAAATGGAGCTTGGAAACATTGTAAACACTGTTAAAAAGCATCCTTAATCCGCAAATCATAGGATGCACATGATGTCGGACAGAGCTTTGGCTGTTTGGGCGTTTGGATGAACACGTGAACTTTTGCCAGTTTGGCCCCCTGTTTATTGGAAGACAGAAATGTTTCATAGAAGTGGTATTTCCTCCGCTTTTATATATGACAGCATCCTGCTATCCCCGGGACTCCCATGCATACTTATTTTTTTTGCCATATGGTTAAGATCCATACTAGACTTTAAGGCCCCTTTCACACCGGGGCGTTTTTCATGCGGTGCAGCGCTAAAAATAGCGCCTGTTCACCGCATGAAAAAATCCGGCCCCTTTAACTCCAGTGTGAAAGCCGGCGGGCTTTCACACTGGAGCGGTGCGCTAGCAGGATGACAAAAAAGTCCTGCTAGCAGCATCTTTGGAGCGGGATAGGAGCGGTGTGTTCACCGCTCCTATACCGCTCCTTCCCATTGAAAAGAATGGGAGACCGCGGTAAAACCGTGGCAATACCGCCGCAAAGCGCCGCTACGGCGGCGCTCTGCGGGGGGTGTTTAACCCTTTTTCGGCCGCTCGCGGGGGGTAAAACCGCACCGCGAGCGGCCGAAAACCGCGGTAAAAATGACGGTAAAGCAGCGCTAAATATAGCGCTGCTTTACCGTCACCGCGGCTCACCGCCCCAGTGTGAAAGTGGCCTAAGAGTCTGGTATGCATTTTTATTTATTTTTTTTTTTTTTTTGGGGGGGGGGGGTTATTGCTGTAGGATGTGCCACAGCAAAAAGGACATTTACAAAGATAATATGACACAACTTTAAAATGCATTTTTATTAGTTTTTTATGCTTTTGTGACACATTTTTGAAGCTTTAATGAAGCTTGGCAAATGTTCTGTTTTCTATTTGTTTGAAAAGGGCTCAGTAGAACACCAGATCGGAATAATCTCCAGCCCAGTAACACTCAGCTCATTAGTACCACTGCTCAGAAGATTCACAGCTCATTAGCAGATCCCCAGATTATTTGTACCCCCACTCAACAGATCCCCGGCTCATTACTACCATGTTCAGCAGATCCCCTATTAAGTGGTACTCGCAGGTCTGCTGATCCCCTGCTCCAAAATATCCCCTGCTTTGCTTATCCATGCTCAATAGTGCCCCCAGCTATGCCAATCCCCCACTCAGTAGTAACCCCCAGCTCTGCTGACCCCCCACTTAGTAATAACCCCCAGCTTTGATGATACCCTGGTTTGCTGATATTCCACTCTCTCCAGTCTCCACTCACCTCCCTCTATATTGCTCCCATGCTGTGCACTGTATGTGACATCTGATTTCTCCCACTCCAGTTCCCCAGCTCTGATGATCCTCTGGCACTCCCCAGCTGTGCCAATTCCCTAACTTTCCCAATTCTCCGCTGCTCAGTCCTCTCTCTCCAATCACCTCCCACTATATTGCTCTCATGCTGCGCACCACATGTGGCATCTGCTAGTTTCTCCTGCTCCGGTCCCCAAGCTCTGCTTATCCTCTGTCACTCATCCTCTCTCTCCAGTTCACACTCTTACATGTCTAACTGTCCAAGTAGGCATCTTGGGGGCCAAATAAATCTATGAGGATACACCTGATGAATTGCAGACATGGCTATATGTCCATTTTGAAAGGAGACTGCAAAGTCCTGAAAGCTCCCTCTTTCCACATTATATTTTAGATTTATCCTTTAAACACTATTATCCATATTACACAATTATTGACTAATGACTTTTTTACTTTTTTCAATCCTTTGCTGAGAATTTTGAGAGTTGCAGTTCATTGCCACCTTGGATTAGAGTCAAACTCGTTAAGACAATTATTGGCTGCATAGCAGTTGTTTGATTAATTAGTCTAAATGTAGGCACAAGTGGTGCATTTATATTACATATTCATTAACATTAATCATCTATTTACATTTATGACATTTCATGTGTTGATTTGTGACAAGAATTTGTTTTTCTTAATGGAACTATTTTACACTGTTTTCTATCAACAAAACAGTACAGATTGCAGAAATCTTGTTATATGTCAATTTCCTTTTATTTATAATTTACATCTTTGATGAATAATTGTGAAAAAACACAATGCAATAGTAAAAACTGCAATTTATTACATCACGTTGACAGTTACTTCATATTAATACTGAATGTTGCATTAAATTGAATTAAATTTGAAGCTGAACAGTATTATGGTTAGGGATCTAATATTGCAATTTTGAATTCCTGTTATTTCACCACATTCTGTCACAGTTGTGCAATAAAAAAAAGCAATAATGGGTGGATTTGTGTTATCAACACATATTATTTAGTACTTATGGGCATGTTTTATGTAATTATTCTGGATTCCTGTCTCTGCAAGTTGCAGCAGATATTATCTATAACAGTGTTTACATAAACTATGTTTAAAAAATATATATATCTACACCACATAACCAGACAATGCATTTATTTTAACAAAACTGTCTAGGAAGCACTTGGTTTAATTTAGTAGAAGCAGCAGATACTCAGCAGAGGCACATCAGCTTACACCAGCCATACTGAGGAGTCTGTGCACGTTAATGTTAGGCATTTAATTTTTCCTATGCACCTCTGAGAAAAAGTCTTCTTTTGCCCAGAAGAGGGAGACAGAACTATTTTATGTAGTACTCCCTAAGCACTTCTCAAGCTTGGGTGGGCCTTCAGCTGGAAAGAAAAAGCCCACATTGATTTTGGGGACTGACCATCCAGGTCCTAGGATTTCTAATGGTAAAAAAATCAAATACAGCTGGACTGATAATATTTTCAATCCTCAATCTACTGAAACTGAAGAAACTCCTGAATGAGTGCTGAAACATTTTCAGGAATAAACAGCAAGTCGATCAGGGTATGATTCACTACCATTACAGATTAGGTTCCTGATGTATCTTATTTGCGCACAATTTGGAATAATTGGGTAAATTAACTTTTGTTTTCATTATTCTAGTGTCCTTAACATAACCCCATTTATCTTTTTATGATGGGATATTCAGTTTAGGTTTGTCAGGCTTTGCTTTAATTTTTTACATCAAAGATTACATTGATATTTGCATCATATGGAAATAGCAAATCTATGCCTATTTCGGGCACCCCGTCTGCTACTAATAATGACATTCCAGCACTCTTTCACTTGCTTAGAAAGTCCAGAAACATTGGCTGACACTGATACAGCTTAAAGTGGGAGTAAACTCCCTTTGTTGTTTTGTACCTACAGCTAAGCCTATAATAAGGTTATCCTGAAGGTACATTAAATATCTCCTAAACCTGCACCGTTTAGAAGTTATTTATATGTGAATCAGCACAAGACATCCCCAGCGCATGTGCACTGCGCTCTCAATAGACAGCATGTTGAAAAAAAAAAAAATACCTGTGTCTGTGGATGGTCAGTATATATGTATTTTTTAAGGAGTGTTTTTAAGACTTCTAACAAGCTTGTTATCAAGTATTTTATTAGTATGTAGGTATTATTTTCTACGTTTGAGCATTATTTCCAATCTAAATAGCTCTGTTAACTGTAAATGCATATAGTTTAAACATAGTGACTGAGGAACAATTTTCACCTGTTTTTGAAGAAGAACTTTCATATTTGATTCCATATTGGAATGTCTCCCTCCCACCAAGGATAATGTAATTTTTCCCATGATAAAGAGAATTCCACACTTAAAATGTAAAAAGGTTGGTGCCATTCACACATTTTAAGCAGACATGGATTACCATGGAAACTGGGGTAGCCAATGGAATGTAATGCATATGAAAATCCAGAAAAAATTAACTTGCACAGGAAGGTATTTTATAGCTTATCCTGTCACATGGACTAAAAATGACAGTTTTCATTTATTTCCTTGTCATACATTTCATTTTATATTAACCTGAAGAGCCAGTTCAAATATGTGTCATGAAATAACATAGTTGAATGCTGTTTTTGCAGTAGGAATCATTACATATTGTATGTTATAATGCTATATACTTTATTGTTGTTTTTTTGTATATATGATCCTGAGCATTTTAAAGAATCGAATTTTCCATTCTTAAAGCGGGACTGTACCTGAAATAAACATTTTAAAAGCCAGCAGCTACAAATGCTGCAGCTGCTGACTTTTAATAAATGGACACTCACCTGTCGCAGGTTCCAGCGATGTCGGCAGCAGAGGCCGATCAATCGCTCGGCTCTCTGCTGCTGCCGGCACCATTCTCGGTGAGGGAATCAGGAAGTGTCGCCTTTGCGGCTTCACTTCCCGGTTCCCTACTGTGCATGCGCGAGTCGCGCAGCGCAATGAGAATCGTCAGCGCTGTCTGCCAGGACACGTGTGTGTCCCGGCAGACAGTGCCCTGGGACAGGAAGTGGCGTAAACTCCCGTGGGAGTTTATGCTCGGAAGTGGGTGCAGATACCTGTCTTAGACAGGTATCTGCACCCCCCTCCCCCCTGAATAGTGCCAAATGTGACACCGGAGGGGGGGAGGGTTCCGAAAAGCAGAAGTTCCACTTTAGGGTGGAATCCCACTTTAAACTGTTATAAGAGTGCAGCTTTACTTTCTAGAAAATTTTCCATGTCGAAGCAGACGTGTACTAACTGAGCTTGTTAAACCTGAAAGCATGCACTCTTTTGTGCTGCTGAAGGAAAGTAAAACTGTCAATTACTTTATGACACTCAGTGGGGAAAAGTGCCAGCATGTGGCCATGCAGAGTAGGGGCAAGCATAGGCTGCAACCATGTTCTGATTCTGTCAACCCTACCCTGCAATCTCCAGGTTTATTATAGAGCAGGCAGCTGTCTATGATCCTACTTCTGGAACTTAAGAAAAAGTAACCAGCCCCCCCATTACCAGCATTTTAATGCCAGCTTAGCTACATTTCTGGCTTTACACCTTCTGAGTCTGCCTTTCTTCTGGAATTTGGAGCCTGTGCTGTACCGCAGAGACAGGTTACCAGCTGCAATTTTTTCACCTGTAAGCCAATCCCTTCCCTCCACCATCATGTGGAAGATTATGTTCCATGTTCCTTGTAATGTTCCGTGCAGTCAGCTGCAGTGTCCACCTGACCCCAGACCTATGGTATATTGTCAGAGACATTATATCTCATTCAATATCCACTAGGTTACTTTACTGGTGGCCTGGAAGGGTTCAGGATGGAGCATGTTGCTTGAGCTGGTTCTGCCGCTGCATGTCCTGTTACCTGGTGAGGTAACCTTCACCTCCTCCTATACAATGTCCTTTTCTGGTGAGTTTTTTATCATAACCACCAGTTCCCCCCCAAGTAACTAAGAGGCTATGAAACAGCTCAGGCAAAATGCTGCCACACAGTATTGCAGCTGTTATGCCTAGGGAACAGGAGATCACTGGGGCAGAGATTCTATCAGCTCTGCAGGGGCAGGTCCAGAGGTGGCTAACTCCATGCCATTTTGTCTGCTTTAGGCAGGGAAAGTTCATCAACCTGCCTTACCTGGCACACATCCCCAACCTCATGGTACATCACTTCCAGCACAGAACAGGCAGGCAGGCCAGAAGACATTGTAGCTATTGCAGGTGGTCAAAGTAAATTACTACTCCAGGAACTCCATCTTTCAGCAAACCACCTGATATGTGATATGCCCACTTGCTGGGGCTATCCTTGGCCATCTCTCCCTGGTACATTGTTGCCCTAGGTCTCAATCAAACTGCTTACATACTCTCCAGCCACTGTTCCATATATTTGGCTGTTGCCTTTGAAACATTGCATGGTCATTTTAGCTCAACTAAACAACTGTATTACCTCTAAAATGTGGGTTTGTGGTTTTCAGATGTATTGGTGCGCTCTGGGTTGATGCACAATGCAGTGTGATACTGAAAATGAGATTACACAATATCTGATAATCATATGATTTCTTTTGACACTGTTTGGTAATACTGTATGTATGAAAGTGTTGATAGTGTTAGTTCTATTTTTCTTTTTTAGTATAATACTTTGCAACAGATTTTGGCTATATTTTCTCTGCTACTTTCAGCGTTCAATTATGGTCCATCACTGCTACACAAAATATATATATATATATTTTTTAAAATACCTAACAAAGACTTTTTGAGTGGAAAACAATAATTTTGGGCTGTTGCTTCTGTATGCAAGTAAATGAATAATGTAAAAGTAAGTTAAATTATAACACATGCTATTGATGTGATGCTACAATACAGTGTTACTAAAGCTGTCCCTGAAATTCGTAATGTTCTGTAAAACCACATACAGCTTTGGTGCATCCCTCAAGCATGTAAATTAAAGCTGCCTAAAAAGACCATTTCTGTGCTGTATTATAAAAAAAATTATGTTTTTTTTTTTTTTTTACACTACTCACTCCCTTTGTTTGACCATACGTTTCCTGTTAAACCAGAAAATGGCCATTACTGATTTCTAAGATTTGGCTCTGAATAATTTCAAGGGGGTTCAGATTTGACATTTGAGTATTCCTTAAGTTTGTGAACTTACCTTGAATCGAAAACCTGAGCATTTGCTTCATCACTATTCATAATCGATCTACCAGTCATAAGGTGCTTTTTCAAAAAATTACCGCCAGTGTTGATAGTATAAATAACCTTTTTTCCAGAATGTATAGTACCCGAGCTACATAAACCCATATATACCTAGAGGTGAACTTGCAATGTGACAGATATTTAAACTTTTTTTTTCATAAATACTCTACATGCTGCATTTATAACCATACTTGTTAAAGCAGTCTGTCATTTCAATGACAAGCATTACAGTGGGGAATTTCCTAGAAATGTAGGACATAGATTGCCTTACATGAGACCCTGTGATCAGGCACATAATTCAGGACTGCTCTATGGGATTTAAGGTAGTATGGGGGTATGTGAGCAATTTGAGATGAGGTTCAGATCTCAGTGTAGCAAAGGAGTGAGCCTATCTAGCTGTACATTACAGGAATGCTGGGTCATTCAAACCAAATGCACACTACTGCCAAGACAGGAGGGTATAGAAGCAGCAGCAAGATATGTTAGTTGAGCTTTTGCTCTTGTAAAATGTAATTTTTTTTTCCTGTAACAAGAATAATTTACTATTGTGAGTGTGACCTATTACGATGTGCTGGTGAAATTTGGATACTCCTGAATCTATGAGTGATGGCTCTGTTTGCCTGCCACTTCAGTACCCCTTTGAATTTGTGTTTGCACACTGTATGGGTTGTACTAGATATTCTCAGTTTTTCATGCTCTCCTAGTTACTACCAGAGCAGTGGTCTGAGTGAAATTTTGCCTCTGTGAAGTGTATTCACCATAGACCTAGAAGGAGGTTCTTAAAATAAAAAGAAATGTTTTGGCTGCACTTTCACAAATCTTTTCTTTCATAGTGTGCAAAAAAGATTTTGTCAATATTAACACATGTAAAAAATCTAAAGGAAATGTGTAGTTATTCTCAAACATACATGAGTGTAAAATAGAAGTAAACTATATAACTGTATCACATGCTTAAAGAAATATGTATTTACTTATACATTTTCCAGTGTGTATTTAAAATGCCATTATGCTTGTAACAAGTATTGTATAAATATTGTGACCTGCTTGGCGAATATAGTGAGAGCTCAAAGTCATTATAGCTCATTATGCTTTAAAACTGTTAGAACGGCTTGCTCTATTCATTTTTGCTTAATGAATAGGAGTCAATGAGAAATAAAAAGTCACAACAGAAGAATATAAACATTAAGATCCCTTGAAAAACAAAGCACTCATTCAGCGTGTAGGCAGAGAGGAATGCCAGGCGGCCTGTGAAAGAATTTTTCCTTGGTAACACTTGGCACATTTAAATGAGAGAGAAAATTAAAACTGCCTCTCTTTTATCTTCCTAAGTTGTGGACAGTATGTTAACCCCTAAGTTCCAATTTGGATTTGAAAGGCATAAACATCCAGTAATGTATATGTTTAACACTGATTAGGAACTGTGACAACAGTTAAAAGTTGTCTTCTCTGACACATTTCTAGTATAGCTGTCCTCCTTCCTACGCATAATGATGATGTGACCAGCGTTTTGCCACAAAACAAAGTGGCCTTTTATTTTCATTGTCAAATCTCATATTGTAGTGTGATTATGAGAACATTATGTAACCCAGTTAGAGACTTTATCTGTGTACAGTCAGTAGTGAGCAGCCACCGAACACAGCTGATGTTACCATCTCCAAACCATGTTGCACAGGAAGAAATATAAAGTGAAGGTCAGAGATTTGTCTTTGTTAACAGTTTGAGGATCAATTTTCCCAAGAGCTCTGATTTTGCTAAAGCTACTTTGTCTATGCACAGAGCTGGTCTGTGGGATGATAGCAGCCAATACGCAAAAATACTTAAAATTATTCTGCTATTTCTAACCAAATTTATTGACTATGCTTGTAATTACATCTGCTGTTTTTGCCACTTACCCTACTAATTTAAAACATTAGGGGGTTACTGCGGAACTTGTCTATTGTTTGTTGCAGCAACCATTTTTTTTTCTCTCCAGAAAAAAAAATGCATTGTCTAATTTGCTCTTGAATACATCTGTGCACCTGTTTATTATGTTTCCAAGTTATAAATATTAAATAATATTTTGTTGTTTTAGAGTTTTAGATATTTCAGCTTTAATTGCATAATCAATAAATAATTTCTTGCCAAATAAGACTTAAAAATAAAATAATAAAATTATTTTTTTTAATTGCAACAGAGGAAATTGAATTATTTTTTCCATTTCTATATGTTTATACACTAAGCAGAGCAGTTTTTGCTTTTCAGCACTGCATCGTAACTTTATTCTAGAAAATATCTATATACTATACTTCTCTTTTAAAAGAGTTTTACAATTGTCTCCAGCCTAAACTGGAGTGGGAACAGGAACCAACAATCCCACGATATAATGAAAGTATTCCCTTAATTATGATGTGATATAATCACACATTGACATACACATGACATGCACACTTGTTTATTGATGCATGACTAGGCAACAGCATATTGCCCGTCCTTTCCTAATTGCTTAGCTTTTCTAGTTTTAAGCCTATAAATTATCAACCTAAATGAACTGGCATCTAAACATTGTTTTAAATTGAAATAACAATGTTCAGAAGCATACATTGCTGGATCATTTTTTATATGAAAGTTTAAGCCCTTGTTCACAGTGAAGGCGAGTTTGAAATCGTGCGAGTTTAGCCGAATTTGCACGACTTCAAACCCGCATTTTAGTGCGAGTTTGAGGGTGATTTGAAAGACATCTGTGCTGGTTCATGCACAGATGTCTATTGAAATCGCCCCTGATGTGAACGGGGCGCTTAGGGAGATACATTTGTCAGTAGAATGAGTTATAAAAATATCAGTGGCTTAGATTTCATTTGTAATCATCACTACAACCTTTATAATTACTTCTAAATGTATAATAATAATTCAACTATACTATATTCCCAGCACTTTTGATTTCATGCAATAGAATGCTAAAAACTCTGTGTCCGAGTGTTTTTTGTTTAACCACTTGCTTACTGGGCATGTATTCCCCTTTCCTGCCCAGGCCAATTTTCAGCTTTCAGCGCTCTCACAATTTGAATGACAATTGCGCGGTCATGCAACACTTTTTCCAAATTAAATTTTTATCCTTTTTTCACACAAATAGAGCTTTCTTTTGGTGGTATTTAATCGCCACTGGGGATTTTATTTTTTACAAAAAAAGTCAGAAAAATTTGAAAAAGAAAACAAACAAACATTTTTTTTTATATTTTGTTATAACATTTTGCAAACAGGTAATTGTTCTCCTTCGCTGATGGCCACTGATAGACTACACTGATGAGCACTGATGAGGCAGCACTGATGGGCACTGATCAGGAGGCACTAATAAGGCTGCACTGATGGGTGGCTCTGATGGGCACTGATAGGTGGCACGGAGAGGTGAGACTGATAGGTGGCACTGATGGCCACTGATAGGTGGCACTGGTGGGCATTGATCAGGAGGCATAGATGATGAGGCACTGATGGTCACTGATTGGCAGCATTGATGGTCACTGGTAGGCGGCACTGGTGGGCACTGATAGGTGGCACTGATACGTACTTATTAGTGGCACTGGAGGGCATTGATTGGCTGCACTGGTGATCCCTAAGGGGACCAATGTCCCTCTAACAGAAGCCTTCTTCTTCTGGGGGCATAGGATTCTCTTTTAATGGTTGTAACAAGTGGGCACACCTAGTAAATTAACCCTAAAGATCTTACACCCAGGGAACGTAAGTAAGGAAAATAACATAACATCTTAAGCCCCATACACACGGTCTGAAAAAGATGGAAAAATCAGACCGTGTGTATGCACCATCGGACAGTGTTCGTCGGTTTGTCCGTCGGACAAAGTCTTATCTCCTGCTGGAAAGATTTGCCGTCAACCCGGTCCGATCACACCAAATCCGAGCGTGTGTACGCTTGTCCGACGGACAAAGTGCTACGCATGCTCAGAAGAAATTCTGTGACGGAAGCGCTCGGTCAGGTAAAACTACCTTTCCTAATCGACACAGCACATTCGTCAATGTTAAAATGTCTTTAATGCGCATTCTCTTTTTCTTTACACACTGGTACTACGAGAGGCTCCATCTTTTTTTTTTTTGGGGGAATACATATTTGAAGGAGGTTTTTTTTTTTTTTGGAGGGGGTTTGTATGTCTCAACTTAGCAAAACCACATTATTAACATTTGTATTTCTTGCTTACATTTACTAGGAGTTTGTTGGTTGTTGGTGCCCCTTGTTAATTCTAGGATTAGTGAAATGTACCTGCCTACTCTGTCATTGTAGAAAAGTAAAACACTAGTCAATGATGCGACGGAGTCTTCCCCCGACGGACTTTTGGCGGTGGGTGTGGCATAGAGGGAGGCTGAGTCTGGAGCGGACATGTTTTTCGCCCTTCTGTAGGGAAGGCCTCCTCGTAGGTGGGTGTGGCATAGAGGGAGGCTGAGGCATCTTTTATCAGCTGGAGCGCTGACTGGCGACGGACACAAACAGACTACCCCCTGCCTCCTCCTGACTGCCACCTTCCACAGCCACCTCCTGGCTGAGGTCTTCCTGTGTCTGAAAAAGGGACATAGTTTCAGTTATTTGTTCATCAAACACACACAATTCTCATCTAGTGACTGTTGCAAAATGTTTTCAAATACAAAACCATACAATTCTCAGCCCTGCAGTTTAGATTCTTCCCAAAAATGTCTCCCACACCACTGTCTGATATGTCAATCACGTTAGGAAATAAGCAATTGGGGATCCTGAATTAACTGAACATCATTCATTATTCAACAAACTGGTTCCAAAACTACTATACCTGGGACCTCAGACTGGAAGGCCCAGGTTGGTCCTCGGAAGCCTCAAAAGGGTCTTCATGTTGTTTATCTTGGACATCAGCTGCTGCAGCTCCAGATGCTTGGACTTCAGGACCTTATTGCGCTAAATAGGTAGTCTTCATGTTGTTTATCTTCACTTTTAAGTTTGCGACGGTTGCCATGGGCAGGGTACCTCTTTGGTCTGTTGCTATAATCCCTGTGTTTTGCCTGCCATAAGAGGGGGAATTGCCGGTATTTATCAATGAAGTGTGGGAGAAAGCTCACGTTGTAGAACGCCTCCATCACCTCTGCAAGACACAACGCCACACAAAACAATATAAATAATGTCAGCCTAAACACTCCTAATCTTCTCCATAAAGAAGCCTCAAGTTCTAATCAGTCTAGGCTAGTTATGTACCAACGTCAAATTGTACCTTCGTTTGTAGCGATCATCTCGTGCGTGAGCTTTCTCTCCCCTCGTCTCCCAGATCGTGGCTACGACACAGGCGTGTGACGTTTTATATACAGTGCGCATGCGTCAAACTCCGCCCGCCCCTGACGATCTTTCTCGTCTATTCCCCACCCCTTCTCTTTACGGCGCAGTGGGGAGAGCACATGGCGACACAGCAGGTGCGCCCAAATATCCCCCCAACGAGGAGGAGGACGAGGAAAGGCCGGAGGCAGAAACGTCCCGATCCCGGAGCCTGAAATTCAAGGCCTCCAATATGTCATTTGGAGAAATGTTGGAGATGGTGGACATTAAAGAGGAGCGACTATGATGGGAAGTATGGGCCTTACCTCAACCCCAATGTCCGCAAGCCAAGATCATGTCTAAAGTTGTGAGGAGGCTGTACAATCATTTTGGGGTACAACGATCCAAGGAGCAACTGAGGAAACGCTGGTCAGACCTGAAACTGAGGGAGGCCGATCAGTACAGAAAGATCAAGAGAATTCTTCTAAAAAGTAAGTAGTTGTGTTTTTGTGTTTGATTTCTTGCTTGCATACTGCTCCATGTGGTTTGATTTTTACAAAGTTGTACATTCCAAAATGGCCACTTTCATGTTCGTCTGTGCATTCGATCGTACTCAGCCTCGATCTTTCTGCCACTGTCATGGTCGTGTGTGTGTCCATTCGATCGTACGCAACCTCGATCGTGCGGCCACTTATAATACGATGTTTGGTGTTTTTTTGGGGAAAGGAAGTTTGTTCTCCCTAGAAATGTCATCCAGAATGTAAAGGCAATTTATTCAATGTAAAGGAGAGGTCACCCAGTAGGTGTTTACCCATCTGGACTCGAGAGCACTAGTGCTGGGACACCCAAACCCCCTTTTTATTAGCCTTTTCCACACATGTGCTCCAGTGGATACTAGAGGGGGGTCTCCATCACACAAACTTCTACCAAAAAGCTAGTCAGTTTAGCACCTTTACAAAGTGACTACATTCATGTAGTTGACATTTGTAACTGGCCAAACTAAAATAGTGTCCGTCACTTTCAAGCAATGTTTGTCATTTCCTATTTCTGCCCTCAATAGTTTGTGTTGCTAAATCTTCCTTTTGGACATTCTCATAGGGGAGCGAAAACTTGGGCCGTCTGAGGAAACCCCCAAACCAACACCTCCCAAAAAAGGGGAAAGAGCAGAAGCAGAGGAGGAGGAGGAGGAAGGAGAGATCATCGAACTTGGAGAAATTGTCACCACAACAGGTGAGTGTGGGAGAACACAGCTACTGGTAAGCTAATCCATGTATGGCTGCCTCATTTCCAACACCCCATTTTTTTTGTTTGTGGTTTTTAGGTGACGTGGATGTTGTGGAAGAAAAATCGCACTTTACCACAGAGAGTGCCCACGTACTCATCGGAGAGATAATGGTCTGCAATCGATATCTAGATTACATAAAGCAAAACATCAATGATGTTCAACAAAAATTGAAGAACATCATTGATGTTTTAGGAAAAATATGAAAGAGCACCAAGTAATTTACACACATTTGTGCCAGCTTCTGAACACATTTGCAACTTAAAAACTGTGTGAAATTTGGAACATGCACACATTGTGTCCACATGTGCTAGCTCCCATCATGGTGGATGAATGGCAACGTTTTTTTTGGGGTGCAAACACTTTACGAACTACGAAAGTGGTTGTGGTGAAGGGGTTGCACCCCCAAAAAACGTCCATTCATCCCCATGATGGAAAATGGCACTTTTGAAGCTTCTAGGCATGTGTTTTACCATCTAATGACCATTTTCAGAACCAAATTGTGTGCATGTTCCAAATTTCCACTTTTCGGGGGTGCCCCCCCCATGTGATGAAGGCAAGATCAAACACACTTTGAACATATAGTCATGTCTGATCTTGTCTTCACTTTACAAAGTTGAACTTTCCTACTTCATAGGTTCTGCTTAGCTCCATGCCTGGTTTTACAAATTGCGTAATCTTTGTAAATAATGTTGTAAATAACCAAGATGTTGTCAGTTTTGGCGTGAAGATTGTAAACGCACTTGTGAATGTTTTCCAAGTAAACTTTTTTACTTTTCAAAATGTGTGGCTTCCTTATTTAACTAAAACAATGCATTATGTATGTAAAATGTAAAGGATATGGGGGCAATGGGTGTTATTTACTAAAGGCAAATCCACTTTGCACTGCAATTTCCTTTCCCAGGGAACTTTTTCAATGCACTTGTAGAGCATAGCGGATTTGACTTATGTAAATGACACCCACAGTGCTTTGTACGAAAACACGGAGCACAGCATTTTGGAGAATACACACATGTCACACCTGGTGCTGAAAAGGAGTATTTTGGGTGTCAGTTATGCAGGACAAACCTTCTCTAGACCAAAGATTAGGTAGCAAACACACATGAGAATAATCTTTTTGGGAAGAAGAGACTGTTACCTCCTTTTGCCCAGAAAGTGCATTACCACTGTCGAAGGCAAAGGGAAAAAATGTCAAAGTAAAATAAGCTAAAAAGAAGACTGAAATGACAAGAAATCAGAGGTTGGTTAAAATATCAGATTTATTAAAAAATGCCTCTCACACATCGTCAGGCAGAGCAATGGCCCCCCTACCCACAAAGTATTCCATATATTGGTCCCGGACCACGCGGGCATTGAGAGGGGGCAAGCCTGGACGTGCCACTCGAAGGGCTGTGAGGTCCGCATTTGGAGGGCCCTCCACATCTGGGCCAACGGGCACCACATAGTTCCTGTTATGTCTTTTGAGGAAGTTGTGCAATATGCAACAGGCAAGAACTATGTGGTTCAGTTTGTATTCCGCCAAGTTAAATGCCGTCAGGAACAGGCGGAAGCGGCTGGCCAGGATGCCAAAAGCGTTCTCCACCACTCTTCTGGCTCTGGACAGCCTGTAGTTGAAGACCCTCTGGTCGGGGGTGAGGGTCCTCATCGGGAACGGCCTCATCACATGGGGAGTCAGCGCAAACGCTTCATCTGCGACAAAGACGAAGGGGAGTCCTTCGGCATTCTCCTCTGGAGGTGGCAAGCACAGACTGCCACTTTGGAGACGCCAGTAGAACTCCGTGTGCGTAATGGCCCCACCATCCGATATCCGGCCGTTCATCCCCACGTCCACATACATAAACTCGTATGTTGCCGACACCACCGCCAACATCACTACACTATTAAACCCTTTATAATTATAATAGTAGGACCCCGAGTTGGGCGGTGGGACGATGCGGACGTGTTTCCCATCAATTGCCCCTCCGCAGTTAGGAAAGTCCCAACGGCTGGCAAAGTGGGAGGCCACAGTCTGCCATTCCTGTGGCGTGGAAGGGAACTGTGGAGTGAAACAAGAAAAAAAAATTAGTCACTTTGCACCTAAACATTGCAAGCAGATTAGACAATCAACATCTTGGAACAAGAGCATTGTATAAAATTGGAGGCTGGAAAGTATTTACACAGAAAAGTAGAGGCTCCCCTTCACAGATTACTCACCCCCCCATCAATCCCCCCACTTCTGATGGGACATTGGCAATAACTATGGTTTTGGGGGGGGGGTGGTGGACAGGTAACCCTCTGCACTTCATTGATTGGCAAATGGCTCAATAATGTGGCCTAGTTTGGCCAGACCCTCTGTACTTAACACTATTGGCAGGCCACAGGAAAGATCAAATAACATTTCCCCCCCCCCCCCAAAAAAGGCAGGCACAGTGTGACATTATTAAATTACCAAGCAAGCTAATAGGAGGGAAAGAAGACAAAAAAAATAGGAAATGGAATGTATGGAGGCAGTCCCTTGCACTACATGCTTTGCTGAATTCATCCCTAAAGATGCGCACTATAAAGAGGTAGGTATATAGTGTGTATGGACCTTGGGAAAGCCAGCAGATAAAGGATTGGTACCATCTGACAGAGCAGTTGGGGGAGGGGGTTCCTAATGAGTTTGCCCCCCCCCCCACCAAAAGAACAAAAAAAGGGGGCTCTACATGAAGTAAACCACACAGCAAACATTTGTGCATATTTTAGGGGGTGTTTTGGGGCAAACAATACTATGCAGCAGACAAAAGACATTGCTTAAGTGAGTAGGCCATAGGTGTCTATTGGGGCAGAAGAGCATGCTGGTGAGGTAAGTGAAGGGAAAAATGCATGAAGGAGAAAAGGGGCACAGCATATTAGAACATATTGCAATCATGGTAATTAGGGAAGGAGGTCAAAAATACAAGTCATTAGCAAACAGAGCATACATAGAAGGGAATAGTAAAGTAGAAATGTTACCTTAATATAGTCCTCCTGCAGGACCTGAATGATGGCAGAACAGGTCTCTGGAATAATGATTCCCAGGGCCTGGGGAGAGATACCTGAAGAGAACTTCAAATCCTGAAGACTTCTCCCTGTCGCCAAGTACCTCAACGTGGCAACAAGCCTCTGCTCCGGAGTAATGGCTTGTCTCATGCAGGTATCCTGCCGGCTGATAAAGGGGGGTCAGCAAAGCCAAAAGACGGTGAAAATCGGGGTCCGTCATCCTGAGAAAGTTCCTGAAATCATCAGGATTATTCTCCCGGATCTCACGAAGCAAAGGCATGTGCGAGAACTGGTCACGCTGAAGCAACCAATTCTTGTCCACATACTCCTCATCACTCTGTTCATGGACGGGTCTTGGGTCAAAGCTAAAAGCCCGACACCAATTCCGCGTACAGCACGAACTCGGCGACGAGTACGCACGGAAAACATCGCTCAGAAGGTCACAAAAGGTCGGCTGGTCAGAACGGACAAACAGAAAGCACCGATAAACAGCAAGGCCTGAAAGAACGAAGTGAATACCAGCAACGAGCAGACAATAAGCAGTGCAAATCAAAGCGTCCTATATCAAGATATAGGCCGCAATGATCAAAGCGTCCTATATCAAGATAAAGGCCGCAATGACCAACAAATGCGACAACGTAGTCCGACCGTGTGTACGCAACGCCAACATCGGACAAAGTACGTCGGACAAAGTCCGACCGACCTTGTCCGCGGATTGTCCGAGCGTGTGTATGGGGCTTTAGATGGAATGAGCAAAGATGCCCTGGGTTCAGTCTGAGCATTATTCAGGAGACTTCTAATGCCGCATACACACGACCGGACTTTCCGGCAGACTAGGTGCGACGGACTTCCCGACGGACTTTTGGCGGTGTTCCGACGGACTTTCCGAACAAACGGACTGGGCGACACACAAACAGACTAAGTCCGTTCGAAAGTCCGTTCATTTTAAACGTGATGACATAAACGGGACTAAAAAAAGGAAGTTCAATAGCCAGTAGCCAATAGCTTTCCTTGCGTCGTATTTGGTCTGTCGGACCAGCATACAGACGAACGGTTTTCCCGATAGGAATTGAGTCCATCGGACAGATTTGAAACATGTTCTATTTCTAGGTCCGTCTGATTTTTATCTGTGCACTGTTTTTTTTAAAGAAGCCAATGAAATATAATCTGCTGGTAATTGAAGTTGTATTTTTTTCTTTGTAAATGTCACTTTTGCTATAGCACATTTTGAATAAAAAAAAAATGCTTAGAGCACCACCAAAATACCTATTAGAACCTTTGATTCTGGTATAGATTTTTAGGGGGTACCTTACACAAAAATAACATACTGGACTACATGCCCTAAATATGGGGGACCCCCTGGCAAAGCACCTTGCCCCGTGCTGATGAGGACAAGGGTCTCTTCATCTCAACCCTGGCCAGTGGTTGTGGGATTCTGTAGATAGGGTGCTTATCAAAATCTGGAAACACCCTTTAATAATAAAGGGGCCCCCAGATACCCCCAACATGAGAAAGCATGGGGTATATAGTACCCCTACTCATTAACACAAAAAAAGATGTAACCAAGAAATAAGGACACCAAAACATTGGATAAATTCTTTATTAAAACAATTTAAATCCCCAAAAAGCCCCTCATTCTTAATCCATCATCAGTCATGATGTCCACCAGTCATGATGCCCATCCGTCTTGATGACCCAGCACACACGACAATCCCGATGGTACCACTGACCAAATGACACAAATACAGCTTTCTGAGCTACCATCAGCTATATAAGGGAAGGGGTGGGGATAGTGGTGACATAATGGCCCAAATATGACCAGTGGCCCTGCTAAGCCTGCCCCTTTACTTATGTGGCCAGGGACTTCTGGTCATGTAAGGCAAAATACTTTGATGTCAGTGGTTCTTAGGGACATTAAGGATGCAAGGAGCTTTTTTCTCAGGAACCAGTGACAGAGAGAGACTGTCATATATAGAAGTGGTAAAAATACATCTTCTATATATATATTATGCTCGGGTCCCAATAAACAAAAGGCTGGATGTGCAAAACTTTGAATATTTGACTCATCCCTACCCCCAGGCACACAATGACACATACGCTTCTTTTGGACCAAACCTTTTAACATACCAGTAATATGATTATTTGCAGTTAACTAATCAGCTTTGTAAAGTAATGCAGTCCTTGTGCTAATGTCCACAGTATCCACAACAGCAGAGTGAAGCCAACTAAATAATTAGTCCTCCATAAAAAGGGTTAAATCATGGATATGCACACCACCTTGCAGCTCCTTAGATTCAGCGAGACACTGAGAGCTGTGAAGACATAAAAGAAGGCAGAATGCACAAGCTCCTGGTGAAATACCATTTATTAAGATAAAAAGAGGAATACAATTAATGCACTTACAAAATTAAGTGTAGGCATGCATCAATATCCTGCAGTTTGGCTGCCTGGATAAGGAATACTCTGAGTGCCGTGATAGCTAAATCATCCGAGGGCTTGATTCCAGTGTCAGCGTGCAGCCACAGACAAGCTGCACACGAGCCGCTCACTGTCTCCAAGAGCTTGCCAGCCATGACAGGGCTGGGGGCCACCCTCAATGTCATGTGACTCAGGGGGAACGCCAGTTGACAAACGATGCTTGTGGTTGCCAGGACAATGTGTTTCAGAGAGCTTGGCCTCCTTCTTCAGGTCCCTGTGCCCTCTGGCTTCCTTTATGTCTTAAGAGCCCTTACACACTGGCTATAAGCCACATTAACGGTAAAGCGCCGCTAGTTTTAGCGTCACTTTACCGCCGTTTTAGTGGTGCTTCTCAGCCACTAGTAGCGTGATTTTAACCCCTGCTAGCGGCCGAAGAAAGGGTTAATAGAGCCCAAAAAGCACTGCCCATTCATTTCAATAGGCAAGGGCAAGTATATACACCGCTCCTCCACCGCCCCAAAGATGCTGCTTGCAGGACTTTTTCTAATGTCCTACAAGCGCACCACCCCAGTGTGATATCACTCAGGCTCTCACACTGGGGCTGCAGGGGAGGCATTTTCAGGCGCTTTACAGGCGCTATTTTTAGCCCAAAAGCGCCTGAAAAACACCCCAGTGCGAAAGGGGGGTCTAATTAATCTGCTTTGCATATATATGTAAACAAAAGTATTTAGCATGGTTCTTTATTGTCTGTGTCCCGGCTAGGGTATTAACCCTCTTTGTGTGCCCATTATCACTGGAACTCAAAGTAAGTTGGTACCCCAACTATGCAAAGTTAGTGCGGCGATCTTCTCCACTGAGCTATTGTGTTCTCACAGGGGGACTGAACACCGTGCCCCCCCCCTCGTTAGGACACACTGATCAGCACTCACAGCCATTGGCTGCCAGCACTGATGGGCTGTTGGTGGGATGCTGGATTTCCAGCATGCCCCATCGACAAAAGGCAGTCATTGGACTGGCTTCTGTTGGACAGAACTGCCTGAATGTCGGCCAGTTCCTGCTGAACTGGCCAATATTGGGATTGTGTGTACCTAACATTACTGTTGTTATGGGGACAACTGTCTAAGGGAGGATCTTTTAAACTTTGGAAGGGGAGAGGAAGTGCACTAAAAGAAGCTCTCCAAAAGGGACACAAATTATTCTTCCCTGCTCTATCAAAAAATCTAACAAAATGGCTTTAGCTGTACACTAATGTGACTATTGGTCTATTTTAATGTAACTTCGATTATTTTTCACATTTGGTTTGAAAATACACTTGTTTAACAGCTTCCCGACCGCCTAACGCCGATATACGTCGGCAAAATGGCACTGGCAGGCAAAATCACGTACCTGTACGTGATCGTGCATGTGCCTGCCTGTGGGTCGCACGCGCACCGCCCGCGGCGCGCTCGCGACCCGGTCGGGAGCTCTGTGACCCTGGCCACGTGACCAGCGGACCCGATCGCCGCTGGTGTCCCGCGATCGGGTTACGGAGCTGAAGAACGGGGAGAGGTATGTGTAAACAAACCTCTCCCGCGCTTCCTACTCTGCCTGTCATTGATCGGCTGTTCCCTGTCATCGGGAAAGCCGATCAATGACATCAGACGTCAGCCCCGCCCCCTAATGTAAAAAAAAACACACACGTCACAGCCCATAACCCCTCCCCTCCCCCTAGTGGTTAACCCTTTCACTACAACTGTCATTTATACAGGAACCAATGCATTTAAATAGCATTGATTGCTGTATAAATGACAATGGTCCCAAAAATGTGTCAAAAATGTCTGATGTGTCCGCCATAATGTCGCAGTCACAATAAAAATAGCTGATCGCCGCCATTACTAGTAAAAAAAAAAATATTAATAAAAATGCTATAAAACTATCCCCTATTTTGTAAACGCTATAACTTTTGCGCAAACCAATCAATAATCGCTAATTGCGATTTTTTTTACCAAAAATATGTCGAAGAATACGTATCGGCCTAAACTGAGAAAAAAAAATATTTATATATTTTTTGGGGATATTTATTATAGCAAAAAGTAAAAAATATTGCATTTTTTTCAAAATTGTAGCTCTATTTTTGTTTATAGCGCAAAAAATAAAAACCGCAGGGGCGATCAAATACCACCAACAGAAAGCTCTATTTGTGGGAAAAAAAGGACGCCAATTTTGTTTTGGAGCCACGTTGCACGACCGCGCAATTGTCAGTTAAATCGACGCAGTGCCGAATCGCAAAAAGGGGCCTGGTCCTTTGGCTGCCAATTGGTCCGGGGCTGAAGTGGTTAAATAGTTTTTTTATTCTTTGCTTAATAAAGTTCCACATGAGCTAACTCCATTTTGCTTACATTGGGAAGCAATGGTACATAGATGACTTACTATTGAACATTGTTTTGCTTGCTGAAGCCTCACAAAAACTCACTGCATGCAAGAAGCAAAACTTAGTAAATCTCCCCCAATAATTATTGGCGCACAATAATATGTATATATATTTTTATTTTTATATATTTACATATATATTTATTTACAGTATATATTTATTTGTTTCAGGTACTTATACAGAATTTATGCAGCACATTAGATATTTATATTGTACATTTATATCAGTCCCTGCCCTCAAAGAGCTTACAATCTTAGGCCCCAGCTTACATACATACATACACTTGGGCCAACTTAGACAGGAACCACTTCACAAATCAGTATAAATCAAATGTTTTATCAGTAAATGCTTTTTATCATGATTGAGTATCGTATTACTGAAATGTTTTTATCTTTTTTGGTGGTATCCCAGGAGCTGCAAACAGAAATTGATGGCCACACAGAAGTCTTTCATTCTTTGGATGAAAATGGTCAGAAAATGCTTAAATCACTAGAAGGATCTGAAGATGGAGCCCTTTTGCACAGGCGGCTTGAAAACATGAATATCAGATGGAATGAGCTTAGGAAAAAATCCCTTAACATCAGGTAATGGACAAAAATAATATAAAAGATTAAACTTGACACTGCTCTTGTTATGTCAGACTCTTTTCTTTCTTGGACACAGAGAGACAAGCACACAGCTTGTTGGAGCTGACTGTAAAATAAGAGTACATTTCACTTTGTAGTCAACTCATGCAGATTTTATTTTTAGTTGCACTGTGATTTTTAAATATAAAGAGCTTTAAAAAAAAAAAAAAAATCTGTGATATACTTCAAGAACATTTTCTGGTCACTCTCAAATGACACAGTCATAGGCTCTACATGTACTGTATTTGTGAAGAATATACACATTTTTTATTTTTTGAGATTATAAACCTAATTTTAAATTTTATTGCCACAGTAAATTTAAAAATGCTTTTTTATTTATTGTTATGCTTGAATGAATCGTTGTTTTGATCATGTAGGGCAGTGCTGTATAGTAATGAGCATTTTGCATGTGTCATTTACCACAAAGCAACATAAACATAACAGCCCATATTTATGTACATGGACAAATATTTATAAGAGCAAATGAGCTATAGTTTTTAACGTAGTGATAAGTAGTTTTTAAAGTAGTGCTAATTCTGTACTACACATAGGCCTCTTCGTTCTATTTAAAGGCCAAATACAGGTTAATATAATAGATTAAAGTGTTACTAAACCCAGGACCCTGCATTAACTATATCTGGTCTCCCACAGTACACAGTACACAGAACATGGAACATCATCAGCAGTATATAGCAGTCTTGTGACTTCTATCAGTATCCAGCTTGTGTTATAAATGTACTGCAGAGGTATATTTAGCTTTCATCACAGTATTCTTATGGCTTATGGCCAATACAATAACTATAAAGGGGAAAGACCCATTTTTTGCCATCGTCAGTAGCAATACCATCATCTATTATAAATGAGCTTATTTACACAGTTACAATACATGTAACTGTGTAAATGAGACGATTATAGCATAGCGAGAGCTAGGGGTAGCAAATGTTGAGTGACTACATTCTTCAATGATGGAAATCCAGCCTAGATCTATATTCATGGAAACGGTTACTGGGTATTTCTGTCCTTTCTTTTGTCATAATATAAATGGAGACACTGAGGGCCAATATGAAGTATTTGGTGTATGCTGGAAAATATCTCCTATCCCAATTATAGATTTTAAGAAATATTTGAAATATTTGTAAATAAAAACAGCTTCATGAAAGAATGTTAATGTTGCATAAAGAACAAACTTTACCATTGTAAACCAAATGGCATTGTACCAACAGTTTTCATATTGCCAGTGCTCTGGCTTTCACTTGCTAGTGGAAAGTTACATATATAACATGTCTTCATAAGCCTAATATAGAGACAGCATTGTAGATCTTCATCTGAAATGTAAGTTACCTTCTAAGTTGACCCATGGACCTATAATATCCTGCAAATCAGTAAAGTTAGAGAAAAGTCTTCTGTATCCTGTTACAATCAGTGATTTAAAAAAACTTAGCATATGTAGTAAACCCCATAAATTTAATTTACTCCCCATTGGTCTGTTTAAAATTCCATGGGAAGCATGTTGCTATATTTGTAAAAAAAAAAAAAACATTGAGGCCTTGTCGTGAACTACATTGAAGTTATTCTTTATGTTGTAGAGATCTGAGAGTATGAGCGGTTGAGTAGTTTTGCAAAAGACTTGGGGGGGCTGGCACCACTCAGTTCACAAAAAAGGCTGTATGTTGTCAGCCCACAACAGGACTTAGGAGCTAAGTGCATTTTTGGCAGAGAAAATAATTTTTTTCTGTTTTTGCAGGGTTGTTAAAATAATAAAACACAGGGAAATGTGCATGTATTGCAGAAATGTACTGCATTTTGTTTGACTTGACATACAAGTTCTAGAAAGAAGGTTAGCAATACAACCAGGTAAATAACATTTACAGAAGGAGAGGTTAGCATGGCAGGCTTCATGTTAGCCAGATTGCCAAGCAACTAAAATGCTAAGGAATTATCCAGTTGTAATGGTATCTTTTTAAAAACTCAAATATATTTTTTAATTAATGAAAACCAGAGTCATTTAAAAGTGTAAACATTAATCTAGCATGTTCAATTGAGCAAGAATCATAAGGGAAATATGAGTCTGCCAAGAAAGCATTTCATTATCTAAGTTTTAACAGCCACAAGTGGTATGAAGCATTTACAGAAGAAAAGTATACATTTTTTCAGCAAAGTAAGTGATTGGCACCATTTTAGAAATATAAACGTATTAATTGACTGTGCATGTATTCTTGCAATAAAAATGATTGTAGCAAAAATCTGTAGCAGTATCCGGCAGTATATGATCAGCACTAGTTGATGCATGATGATCTCACTTATTTTGATAGACTTAAACATTTTTTCACAACCTTTTAACACTTTTAAACTTCAATCTCAAGATTATTATTATACAACACATTTAACTGCAATTAACTACAACTTTCTTCGGAATAAACACACGTTGTAGTTCAGCATACAGTGGTTAAAGAGAATCTATACTGTGAAAGCTGTACCCCTAAAGGTCAAGGTGAGAACCAAGGACTAGCCACTAGTATTGCCTGTAAGCACCCTGCAGCTAATCTTTACTCTAGACTGACTTTATCATATTTAGTTCTGCAACATGTCTCCGTATGTTTCCTGTAAAGGGTTTTGCTTCCTCATCTCAGACCTCCCCCCAAATGACAGATGATATAACGAACTGGTAAATAATTAACTAATTGCTGATGGGGAGAGTATTAAACTGGCTTGGAAGAACCACAGTTCCACCGAGCACTGCATGGGTCAGACATTAATAGCTGCAGAAGAAGTGCAAGAGGCACAGAACATATGAATGAGGTAGAACCAAAGAGATCCTTGCACAACAGGTCCCAATGTGCAGCTTCCTCTTGATAGGCCTTCAGAGGAGCAATTGACAGGACAGCAGTCAGTACTACACATGCATTTCACAATTGTTTTAGTTGCAATGGTTATTATATTTAGGTTTCCTATTTTTTTTGTACTTTGTACTTCCTTTTCTGTCTTACCTGTCCTGTAATATAGGGGTATAAGGTGTGCTACCGCTGGCTTGTTTTTAAAAAGAATTGGTCCTGTGGAAATTGTGCCTAAAAAAGACAAGCAGAGGGTAGTCACCTGCACTGGCTGTATGCTCCCTGCATCTGATATTTTCCCCACATTAATGTGGTGAAGTGATGATGAAGAGGCAGCAGCAGAGGTGTAGAAAAGACAGATCCACAGAATGAATGAAACAAATCCTTGCACTGCAGGTCCTAAGTAGAGATGAGCCGAACACCCCCCCCCCCCCCCCCCGATTCGGTTTGCACCAGAACTTCCGAACAAAAGTTGTACCCGAACACCAAACCCCATTGAAGTCTATGGGACCCGAACTTGAAAAATCAAAAGTGCACATTTTGAAGGCCTATGTGCAAGTTATGTGGCCGTAAAAAGGCCATGGGGGCCCAGGTACTGCCTTGGGGGACATGTACCAATGCAAAAAAAAAACTTTAAAAAAATAATGTTTTAAAGGAGCAAAACTGAAATTTCTAAAGAAAAAAAATGACATTTAAATTTCCGGCAATACAATACCATTGTCGGCAATGCTAAAGTGTGAAACAAAAAGGTGTGGGGTCCACCCCAATCCATACCAGGCCCTTCAGGTCTGGTGTGGATTTTAAGGAGAACCCCATGCCAAAATGTTAAATAAAAAGGTGTGGGGTCCCCCCAGAATACCCCCTCCTGACCCATAGCAGGCCACATTCCCTCAACATTGGGGCTCTGCCCCAACCCCAAAACACCTTGTCCTCATGTTGATGGGGACAAGGGCCCCTTCCCAAAAAAAAACCTGGGCTGTGGTTGTGGTGGTCTGCGGGCAGGGGGCTTATCGGAATCTAGATTCCCCCTTAATCAAGGGGGCTCCCAGATCCAGCCCTCAATGTCAATGAGTAGGGGTAAATTGTACCCCTACTCATTCACCAAAAAAAGTGTCAATAAGATAAAAAAAACACAAACACAGTTTTTGACAATTCCTTTATTAAGAAAAATGAAAAAAGAAAAAAAAATAATGTCCCCCGATGATCCATCATCAATCATGACACCACCGTCACCTCTGGACGCCACCTACTGCAGGCTCCGCTGTTTGACAGTTCTCCTATAGGTAAGAAGTGGAGCCACATGACGATGGCACCGTGCCCCTGTGATGTCACTGACCCAGCATGCACCAGTCGGTGACGTCACAGGGGGGCAGTGCCACCAGGTGATGTCACCAGGTGGCCCCGCCCCTTACCTATCTAAGAGCTGTCAAACAGCAGAGCAGGCGGTCAGCCTTCCCTGTGGGCGAAGTGTTGTTTTTTATTTTTTTCGGGGCCAGTGGTGGCGGCGGCCATCGGATCTACTTTTTTTTAATGAATGAATTGTCAAAAACTGTGCTTGTGCATTTTTTCTTATTGATACTTTTTTTGATGAATAAGTATGGCGTAAAATGTACCTCATACTCATTCACATAGGGAGGAGCCATGATCTGGGGGCCCCCTGCCAGGGTTGTGGGGAAGAGGTCTTTGTCCCCATCAACATCGTCAGAACCCCCCTGACCCAAAGCACTCCCCATGTTGAGGGCATGTGGCCTGGTATGGTTCTGGAGGGGGGCTCCCTCTTTCCTGGCCTGCCAGACTGCATGCTCGGATAAGGGTCTGGTATGGATTTTGGGGGGGACCCTACGCCATTTAAAAAAATGGCTTTTTTCACTTTTTTATATTGCCAGCAATGTTTTTTTTTATTTAGCTGTTAGCGGGGAAGCCCATTGACAGCTGATGACTCATCGGTTGTTAAGGATGTGGTAGCTGGCTTCCTGACCCTGCTCCTTAACAACCAGCTTTTACTGTGCCCTGTTTGGGCAAAGCTTTGCCCAGTCAGGGCTTAGGATGCTATGTGCAGTATGCAGTGCATTGTGGGGTGTGCGGCTGGCAAACATCCTGCCGAGCGCCCCACAAATTTGCGTGTTCGCCGAACGGGCAAACAGGCGATGTTCAGGCCAAACTTTTACTTGGCCCGAACTGTTCACCCAACACTAGTTTTCAGGTTCAACAAGGAGAACAGTGAGCACTTTGATAGTCATATCATCAAATCTCACTCCAAATCTTATGAGACTAGTAATCAGAGGCACAGTGCCTTAGATGGTTTCACACTGCAGAGCAAGAGAGTCTATGAACAGCCACATATTAAGAAGTTCACTATTTTTAAATGGAAATTTAAAACAGTGCAGATTTTTTGTTTACTGTTTAGGCTAAATTGACCTCTTCACAAGAAAGCAAATCTTCACATTTTCCCTTTCAGGTCATTCTAATCCTAGTTTCACTTCCTGTTGATTCACACACCTGGAGCAAACAAACAGATAAGGAATTGAGACTTTTTCAGACATCACTTGCTGCATGCTTACTCCAGCTCAATGGCTCACTTGCACTCTCAAAAGCAAGTCAGCCACAACAGCTTCCTTATTCAGGTTTAGTCTAAATAAGCAATAGTAGCTAATTTGCTCATATTTTGCTGTTTACATAGAGTTCTTACTAATTGAGCTATGTCTGCTAATTGTTTTAATATATTGCTCATCATGGTAACAGTGCTTTTGAGGCTGCCTCTTTTATTCAGCAATAAATTCTCATCAAAGAGCAGCTCACACATGAATTATTATTCCTCATCTAAAAAGAGACTGTTATCAGTATGAAATGAGCTGTACATCTGCCATGATCTTTCTCCCCCTGACAATAATGTAATGCATAATGTCTTGTAGGTCTCATTTAGAAGCCAGCACAGAACACTGGAAGCGATTACATATCTCTCTGCAGGAGCTTCTTGCATGGCTGCAGCTAAAGAGTGAGGAGCTAAAGCAGCAGGAGCCCGTTGGTGGGGATGTTCCCAAAGTGCAAAGCCAGATTGAAACACATCGGGTAGGAGTCTTTTATCATTGTTTTATAGAGTAAAAACAATATTTCTTCAATGAATTCTGCAATAATACAATCAAAGAAAAAAGACCTTCAGTTAATTTAAATGGATTCTTGGATGCAGATGTGTATATTAAAACAACAAATGAATAATGAAGAAACAAATATGTTCACAATCAAAGGTAATTTGCAAAGATATACAGAGCTGCTGTAGCAGCCAGCAGCTGGGAGTGTAAACCCCCCCCCCCCCCCCTACTGCTGCTGACATATGGCATATATCAGAGGCAGCGGAAGAGTTAAAATGACATTTATTTTTAAAGAAATATACACAACTGTATTACTTTTTTATATTTACCTGGAGTTCAGTTTAAAAAAAAAACTGTTGTCTGGCTATGTAAATTAAATATTTACATATTTTTAATAGGCATTTTAAAAAGTTTTTACTAAACTCTGTAGCTTCAGGCGCAGTGGAATAATTCATCTTCAAAGTCAGTTGCAGCTTCTCTCCTGGATTTTACTTTCACTATATCTGTATAAGTAAGCATTCCTCTGCCAGCCTTTTACTCTTTAATGTTAACACAGAGCAGGTGCTCAGTCCCAACTTCATTAATAATAACTTCATTGCTTCTACTGTGAAATTTGAGGATAAATTAAGTTAAATGCGGGCTTATTTTACTGCTTATCTAGCGCTTGTCAAGTATATGCAAATATAATGCACACAATTCTACTTTAGCTCTTTTACTGCTGCCACTGTACATATTACGATAAAGCAGTATTGAGAAAACAAATTATTTTCCTTCAGCCGGCTTCTGGCATTCATGTAGTAGTGATCAACCCCTCCTCCCAACCAACATGTATCTTGGGCTCACCTGTGCTTTCCAGGAGTCCAAGATATCAATCAATGGTGTCAGGATGCCAAGCGGAAACATCTGTGTCTTCTGTATTGAGAGACACAGGAATATTAAGTAATCATAGACCAATGAGGTGCACTTCCACCTTCAGAAGGTTTGAAAATTCCTGCCCTTATTTTTGAGATGGTTAAATTTTTACATCTATTAAATCTTCTGCCCTTGTTGTTTTAACTTTGAATAGTAAAACGTGTTTTTTCTGCCAGTAAATACATTATACAGCCCACTTACTGTTTCTTGTCTGGTCATTAGCTTAGTTTGCCAGGAAGGGAGGGGAAATGAGTCATAAGAGGGCCAATGAGAGCTGTAGGACTGCAGAGCTGGAGGTGGGCCTCATTGAAAATCCAGGAAGTCAACAGGCAGCACCTTTAGCTGCCCACAGTTAAAATGGATGCAGCCAGACTCAGTGGAGGGAGATTTCTGAAGCATATTTGGCAAGTACAGAATCACAGTATATATAAAATAATTCTGAATGGCAAAGATGTTTTTAATCAATTAATTAATTGTTCAAATTATGTGAGCAGACTTCAGTTCCGCTTTAAGCTTGGGGGGAACTTTCCAGTTTAGAAGGAAACATCTTATTGCTGTTACTACTGCTTAAAGCCTATTAGGGATCTAGATCTCCTGTTTTGTTCCAATGCCCACCTTCATTTACTTGATCACTTTTTGCTGCTTTTGACCCTCACCAGCATGTATCAACAGGGTTTGTAAGTACACAAGGGTCACTTTTGGTTTGTTGCTTACCACTAATCAGTGAAACATGTGAAACATGTCTGTTAAAGTACACTCAAAAGACAGTCCTGATGCAAATGGCATGTACTCCTCTTCTGTTTGGAGGAGCGACTCTCTGGTATCCCCAAATTCTATAGGATCATCCTCATCAGAAGCTTCCATAGCTCTTCTGGCTGCACCTGAAACCTGCACTGTGTCAAGACAAAGCCAGTCTTCAGAACCTGTTAAAAAAATGTCTAAGCCCATCCACTATGCTGTGATAGTCTCTTACAGGCATCTATACTTGTGTTTTTCATGGTGCTAATGTCTGTTCATATGTGCAGAGCACTTTGTCAGTATATCTAAGATATATGTAAAGAACACCTTATTCTCTTAATATTTGAGGGGAGGCTTATCTTTGGCTATACACTTAACTGTAGCATTCCCAAGCCTCCTGGTTCTTGCTCCCAGCACTCACTTCAACACAAGAAATATATAGATGAGATGAAAGGTTAAAAGGATACCAAGGGATATTCAAGCTATACTTTAGCCTATTCCTACATTTACCCAAGTGTTTTATGCTATTAAACATATTTTCTCTTTCTACTGTTGACCACATTGCTACCTGGTCCAGTTCTCTTGCTGTCATTACATATTACTCAGTCCCATCTCTGTTTGCTGAACTGTTCATAGCCCTTTTTAACTTTAAAAGCCCATAGTTCTTAGGAACATTTTTTTTCCTTGGGTTGTTTCTCTTCTAATGTGTTCACTGGCTCCTTTCTTTGTTCATGGCCTCTTTCTTGATTGGCCCTTCTTTACAGTCTTCCTTTTCAGCATTAAGATAAAAAGCCTTCTGTGTGTAGCAGCCCCCTCAACTCCTGTAATACTTACCTGAGCCCCCTCTATATCCAGTGATGTTGTAGGAATGTCTCCGCTGCCCGGGACTTCCCTCCTCATTGGAGACAGCAGCGTGGTGCCATTGGCTCCCGCCACTGTCAATCAAAGTCAGTCAGCCAATGAGAAGAGAAAGGGGGCGGGCCGGGCCAAATTGACACACGGAGCTGTGACTTGGCTCAAGGTTAAAAAGTAACTCCACTTTGTTGAGAAAAAAAACAATCCCCTCTGGGTTTTCAAAACACACTGCAAGCATTTTTAACCAACTTTGTTGCAGATTCCTATCTGTTTTGTTTAATTTGCTATTTTTTCCCATGAAAATGGAGTTACCCTTTAAACAGTTCCAAACTGTTTTTTTCTTTTGGGATAAAGGTTTTACATAAAATAATAAAAGTTGGCCATTGTAAGAATCCCTGTCAGTGTTAAAGGGTTTGTCCTAATGCTCTAACTGCTACTTTTGCACATATACCCAGTGAAATGAACACCCTCAGATGATACACAGAGATTAAATATCTCCCTACATAAGTGTTATTAGTATATCTGCTGTCCTCAGCTTGCTATATTCTTTAGAAAGTGAACATCGTGTTAGAGATTTTTTTCTTTCTGTTCAGCCCTGTGTCAGCTGATTGGAGGAAAGACACACACCCCCACTCCACATAGACAAAGGAAGGAAGGAATGTGCAGAGCTGTGCTATGACAACACCAGCTCTCTGCTAATCTATTTATAGCACCCACCCCAACACAAATTTCAGGCTGGTTCTATCTCAGTTGTCGGAGAACTTGTCAGAAGTTATCATGCTGATAACAGAAGAATGGGGAAAGGAGAAAAACAAGGGATTTAAAGCTTTGGAGAGAGATAAGTAAACACTACAGATATATGTGCATAGGTCAGATTTCTTGAATCAGGTTTACATCCACCTTAAAGTAAGTTGAAAAATAACAAACTTACTGGGCAGATAACTAGGTGAAAAAAAAGGCCTAAAAAAAAGACATTATAGCAAACACTACATCTAAGAATTGGTGCAATATAATACATTTTTAGGGGGATTTAATACCGCTTTATTTATAAATCAGTGAAAAAGTTTCTTCTTTTGTCTAATGTAAAGGTCCTTCAAGGTATGCTATGCATTTTATATTAAAAGTGAATTCACATTTAATAAATCTAATGACAAATGAAAGGAGCTGTAGCAAACATAATGCCAGTATTATTTGAATAAATCACAGTATTGTTTTAATGTGAGCATTTGTCTTAAGTTGTCAGGCACATACGTATTAATACCTTTTAAGTCAAGGCAGAGATAGGAGCCAGAAGGAGTTCCTGAGTTTGAGTTATTTTTGCAAAATGCTATTATATGAATTATGTTTGCAATAAGACAGCAGTAACTTACCTTGACAATTATTGTATGCTAAGGATACATTAAAGGTAACATTTATAGGAGCCATTTAGAACTATTGCTTATAAGAATCATACATTCAAACTATGCATGTAGCAAAAGTTTCCATAATTCAAATTTTACATAGAACTTCATGCCCTTTGATGGAAGACTTTCTTAGAAGCTCCACACACATACACACACACACATATATATATATACTCTATATACTGTATTTTACACAGTATTTTACAAATTCAACTTTTGCTGCTCTATGTTATTACTTTTTAATGTTTTAACTTTTATGTGAGTTGAGTAAACACTAGAAATGTACTGCAATATATATATATATATATATATATATATATATATATATATATATATATATATATATATGCCATAACTGCAGAACTAACTTTCTTTAACTGCCACTAAAATGTAAAAAGTGATGAGGAGGCATGGGAGTGTATATACAGGACGAGATTATTAGACAGCTGTTTTAATTGAATGTCTTGCTTCACTTAACACAGTACAGACCACAGCATTTTATAGGGATTGATGTCTGTACTTTAGCATAACCACTTTAAAACACTGATTTTTTTTTTCTCCTTGTGCCACTTTGCTTTTGATTTAGTCCTGAGGAGCATTTTAGTATGACCCAGCTCCCTTTACATTTTAGATTACAGACCGATGCCATGACATTCTGTTGTAAAATATTCTACTATGCTTGTGTCATTCCTAAATGACTCCAAGCTGCCTGGTCCCTGTGATACCAAAAAGCTCCACACCATTACATTTCTCAGCTATTCACAGCTAAGATATATTTGCTGTGTTATTATGCACTTTTTTGCTTTCCCCAAATATAAAGCTGTGTGTTTTTAATTACATAACTTTTAATTATGACCTGTCCCACTTCTGTAAAAAAAAACACTATGGATACGCACCTTTCCTGCTGCAAGAAACCTTGAATGCTACTTCAATCTTGAGAAATCTTCTGCTGCAGTCTGCACTGCAGGTAAACCAACACAACTGGAAATATCAGTCTCCTGGGTAACCTGCATTTCTGATTGGTTCATCCTGCTGACCTCTATATCACTACAAGACTATAGCCGGCTATATATACACTGGTAGAATTGTATTCAAAATGTTTGCTTTAAAACAATTCAATCAATTTTTTAATCGTTAATGGGACAAAACTAACATTTGATTTCAAAGTGATGAAAGAACAGAATGGAAATGTTTTCTTGATCAAAAAATTTCTAACTGTGCATAAGGTTTTTGTTATTTAAGTTGAATGTTAAAAGCAAATTAATTTTTGAATTACTTTTGAATGACATTGATTAAGCCCTTGAATGTACTAAGAATTTTGTTACGAATCTGTGTATGAATTTTCACTGAAAAATCTACTAGTTACATAGTAGGTGAGGTTGAAAAAAGACACAAGTCCATAAAGTCCAGCCTATGTGTGTGATTATATGTCAGTATTACATTGTATATCCCTGTATGTTTTGGTCATTCAGGTGCTTATCTAATAGTTTTTTGAAACTATTGATGCCCCCGCTGAGACCTCCGCCTATGGAAGGGAGTTATACTAGTGTATAACCAGCTTTAGCAGTAAGGCTGCTTTCACACTGGGGCATCAGCAGTAAATCGCCGCTATATTTAACGATGCTTTACCATCCTTTTTGCGGAGGTTTTCGGCCGCTAGCGGGGGTTAAAAAGGGTTAAAACAACCCACAAAGCGGCGCTTTGCTGGCGGTTCAGTGATGCTGCCCATTCATTTCAATGGGCAGGAGCGGTTTAGGAGCGGTGTATACACCGCTCTTTCACTGCTTCAAAGATGCTGCTTGCAGGAGTTTTTTTAATGTCCTGCCAGTGCACCGCTCCAGTGTGAAAGCCTTCCGGCTTTCCCACTGAGACTGCAGGGGAGCCGTTTTTCAGGCGCTTTACAGGCACTATTTTTAGCCCAAAAGCACCTGAAAAACGCCTCAGTGTGAAAGGGGTCTAATGTGACGGTCAGCAGCAGAAACCATTAAAAGCTGCAGGATAACTGAGAGGTTTTTGATAAAGCAACCAGCAGTATAGGGGGTATTTTCTGTCTTCTTTTACAGACATGCCATACTTCTGGGTTGCAATACACTCCACTTACACCACCTTAAAGTGATTGTAAAGTCTTGTTTTTTTTTTCTATAAAAATAACAAACAGCCTGGATTCTCCTCTTCTCAGGTCCTTCTTCTGTGCTCCTGGTCCCTCCCTCCTGTTGAGTGCCCCTACAGCAAGCAGGTTGCTATTGGGGCACCCAAGCCGAGCTGCAGCTCCCTGTGTCAATTTAGACATGGAGCTGTGGTTTGGCCCTGCCACTCTCTCTCCTGATTGGCTTTGACAGCAGCGGGAGCCAGTGGCATCATTGCTGTATTTCAGCCAATCAGGCGGGGGAGTCCCGGATGACTGAGACACTCGTGGACATCGCTGGACAGAGATGGGGCTCGGGCAAGTATTAGGGGGGCCGAGAGGGGCTGATGCACACAGAAGGCTTTTTATTTCCATGCATAGAATGCATGAAGATAAAAAATCTTCTGACTTTACAACCCCTTTAGCGCAAGTTTTATGTAATTGTTATTCAATGTTGCTATTGCCAGATTTACTTTGTATTCAAAAGGTCTCTGAACAAGGAACACAACTTGTCATTAGGTTCAAAAATCTTTCTGCATGTAGTAACATCCTTTAGGTAGACTGCAGCCTGAACAATGGGGATACATCAATTGTGTGACCCAAGAATCTGTCTATACATTTTTATGCTGTGGTATTGACAAATCAAAAATTTATTTTGCAAGGAAAAAAAAAAAAAAAACAATAGATGGAGCTCACTGAATTAACATCTAAATTGCAGCTGTAATTTATAATTTAACAAATGCCAGTTTCTAGATGTTTTAGTTTTTTGTTTTTATTTTACTTGATAAACGTATAATGGGATTTGGAAGCAACTGGACAACCATGTGTTTCCTGATAACAAACCTGGAAAAATATATTGTGTTTGTCTGATGAATGGTCTTCGGTCCCATGGCACCATATTACTGATATCCCTGTGACCCTAGGCACTATCTGTCCTACATTCACATTCATGCTCATAGCATGTGTTCACCAATTGTGTAGCTGTGGGAATATAGACAGTTCTCAATAGCTTTTTCAGTTTTTTATCATTAAGCAATGATCAATAAGATTACAATCTTTCCTAATACACAGTTGACTTCTTCATGGCAGAAGAGGGAAAAGTTGCTCTGTAACTGATCTCGGAAAACAATGGAGGGTTTTGTGTTAAATCCCTTCTGTTAGGCTTGAAAAAAATCCACAGAAACTGTTTTAGGATATTTGGCGTTTTGATTCAATCTTCAGAATGAGACATCACAGTGAGCACAGAACAGAGGATCGCTGCTCTGTACATCTTTCTGGGCCATTATCGTGGCTTATTTCCTTTGTTGGGAGTAAAGGCCAGAACAAAATGATTGGCACTTTTCTTACTTGACGCTCCTGCAGCTGAAATAGATTTTGGATAGGATTTATACTGATTATAGGTTCAGTTCAAATTGCTTGAAAGACCAAGGAAAGGGAATTGCAGGGAATTAAATTGCATTTTCCTACACAATGACACTGAAGCACCTGATATAGGTCATACAGTTAGCTTCTCCTATGTACTCTGTTCAATTGCAGCCAGTTTGTCTAAAGAAGTACTTAATTTGTACAATTGCCTGACAAGCTTATGAATTACACTTCTGAAAAATGTCATGCTCAGTTCTGTTGGTCGAAGATTTGGAGCTTTACACTAGGACCTGTGTGAAAGATTTTATTTCATGTGTCTGCTGTAAGGCTACTGTAGAACAGGAAAAGGGTTGATGCATGACGCAAAACTAAGCACTACTTCTTAGTTTCCGTATATCAGTAGTCCAGTAGATCAGTGCTTCTCAAACTTTTTTCAGTCGAGGCACCCTTTTAAACTATGGAAAGTCTCAAGGCACCCCATTCTAAGATGTAAAACACGATTTTAATAGTTTTACTTAACCACTTGCCGACCGCCCCATGTAGATATACGTCAGCAGAATGGCACGTACAGGCAAAATCACGTACCTGTACGTGACATTCTTCCGGCGGGTGGGGTGTCCGATCGGAACCCCCTCCGCCGGCGGGGACGGTCGGCATCGCTTCAGGAGCGATCCGGGACAAGGGGACGGCCAGTGGTTTCTGGCCACCCCCTCGCGATCGCTCCTGGCGAATGAAAAGCTTCCCCTTCCTGTCTATTGTATAGACAGGAAGGCGGAAGTGATGTCACGCTCGGTGCGCCGGTCTATCTGACCGGGGACGCCGAGCTGTGAACGTGTAAAGGTTAGTGCACAACAGTACACTGACACCAGTACACATAGGCACATATTCCACCCCCCTGTCACCCCCTGATCACCCCCCAGATCACCCCCTGCCCCCCCAGTCACAGTGTCACTAATTGCAGTGATCATTTATTTACTGATCACTGCATTTAGTGTCAGTGTGACTGTTATAACTGTCAGGGCAGTTAGTTTTAGGCCCCTTTAGGTCTAAGGTAGCCCCCTACCCCCCCCCCCCCAATAAAGGTTTAACCCCCTGATTGCCCCTAGTTAACCCCTTCACCCCCTTTTGCCAGTGTCACTAAGCGATCGTTTTTCTGATCGCTGCATTAGTGTCGCTAGGTAACCAGTTTTTTTTTAGGTTAACCGCCATGTTTATATAGGTTCATAAATAGGTTTATAGGTCAGGTACCCCCATATTACAACCTAAATAAAGGTTTTAACCCCCTGATTGCCCCTAGAGTTAACCCTTTCACCAGTGATCACCGTATAAATGTCACTGGTGACGCTGGTTAGCCAGTTAGTTATTTTGTTATTTAGGTTCCCCGTCAGGTTTTTATATAGCGTCAAGTACCCCCATATATTACCTAATAAAGGTTTAACCCCCTGATTGCCCCTAGTTAACCCTTTGACCCCCTTTTGCCAGTGTCACTAAGCGATTGTTTTTCTGATCGCTGCATTAGTGTCACTGGTGCCGCTAGGTAGCCAGTTTTTTTTTTGTATTACTGTTACGGGTGACGCTGGTTAGTTAGCTTGTTTTTTATACTGTCAGGCACCCGCCATTTATTACCCAATAACGGTTTAACCCCCTGATCGCCCTGGCGGGTGATATCAATTAGGTTTTAGGGTCAAATAAGGTCTGCGTCGCCCCAGGTTAGTGCCAGTACCGCAAAAACACCCACGCGCAAAGCATACACCTCCCTTAGTGGCACAGTATCTGAACAGATCAATATCTGATCTGATCAGATCTATACTAGCGTCCCAGCAGTTTAGGGTTCCAAAAAAAACGCATTGTTAGCGGGATCAGCCCAGATACCTGCTAGCACCTGCGTTTTCCCCCTCCGCCCAGCCCAGCCCACCCAAGTGCAGTATCGATCGATCACTGTCACTTACAAAACACTAAGCACACATAACTGCAGCGTTCGCAGAGTCAGGCCTGATCCCTGCGATCGCTAACATTTTTTTTGTGGTAGCGTTTTGATTCAGTCGCTAACAGTCAGGAGCTTTTTTACCTGTGAATCTCAAAAAAATAAAAAAAACAAAAATAGTTGTCGTTTTATTGTTCTCTCTCTCTCTCTATTCTCTCTCTATTGTTGCTCTTTTTTTACTCCATTCTATTCTGCAATGTTTTATTATGTTTTATCATGCTTGCTTTTCAGGTATGTAATTTTGTTTACTGTGTTTTAGTGTTAAGCATTTTTTTGTTTTCAGGTGCGCCATTCAGTTGCAGCGCGGATTTATTTATCTTGACAGCAACAGCGTTTGCTCCCACGATACATAAAGCCGCGACTCCAACGCTGTAGGAGGTGATTTCACCACCACAGTTAAAAAAAAGAGCATATGTGCCGAAGCATGGGGGCAGCAGGGGGGGGAGGAGCGATTGGCTCCTAATGCCACGTACATACGGTCGAAATTCCGACCGTGTGTACACGGCATAACTTTTGCGGGAGGATGCCCCCATGCATCGGCATATATAAATGGTGCATGTATGCCCATCATTAGAAGTGGGTGGATGAAGGGAGGTATTCTAATGGTGGGCATACCCACCAATCAATCTCTTTTTTTTCGTTCAGCCAAGAGGCTGCATGAAAAAAAAAAGATTACAATATATGTCCAGTATGTTGCTGGACTTTGAATGGTTATACCAGAATGATGCCTGCAGGTTTAGGTATCATCTTGGTATCATTCTTTTCAGCCAGTGATCGGCTTTCATGTAAAAGCAATTCTAGTGGGTAATTAGCCTCTAGACTGCTTTTACAAGCAGTGGGAGGGAATGTCCCCCCTCCCAGTAATAAACCGCGCCATTGGGAAATTGGGAAAGCATTTTATCACACCAATCTTGGTGTGGTCAGATGCTTTGAGGGCAGAGGAAAGATCTAGGGTCTAATAGACCCCAATTTTTTCAAAAAAAGAGTACCTGTCACTGCCTATTGCTATCGTAGGGGATATTTACATTCCCTGAGATAACAATAAAAATCATAACAAAGAAAAAAAATGGAAGGAACAGTTTAAAAATAAAATAAAAAAGCTAAAAATAAAAAAAAAAAAAAAAAAAAAAAAGCACCCCTGCCCCCCCTTCTCTTGCGCAAAGGCGTACACAAGCGTTGGTCTGGCGTCATATGTAAACAGCAATTGCACCATGCATGTGAGGTATCACCGCGAAGGTCAGATCGAGGGAAGTAATTTTAGCAGTAGGCCTCCTCCGTGATTCTAATGTGGTATCATGTAAAGGCTTTTAAAGGCTTTTAAAAATGTATGTAGTTTGTCGCCACTGCGTTTTTGTGCGCAATTTTAAAGCATGTCGTGTTTGGTATCCATGTACTCGGCCTAAGATCATATTTTTTATTTCATCAAAAATTTGAGCAATATAGTGTGTTTTAGTGCATTAAAATAAAAAAAAGTGTATTTTTTCCACAAAAAATGCGTTTGAAAAATCGCTGCGCAAATACTGTGTGGAAAAAAAAATGCAACACCCACCATTTTAATCTGTAGGGCCTTTGCTTTAACAATATATATAGTGTTTGGGGGTTCAACGTAATTTTCTTGCAAAAAAAAAAATATGTTTTCATGTAAACAAAAAGTGTCAGAAAGGGCTTTGTCTTCAAGTGGTTAGAAGAGTGGGTGACGTGTGACATAGGCTTCTAAATGTTGTGCATAAAATGCCAGGACAGTTCAAACCCCCCCCCCCCCAAATGACCCCATTTTGGAAAGTAGACACCCCAAGCTATTTGCTGAGAGCAATGTTGAGCCCATTAAATTTTTTTTTTTTGTCCCAAGAGATTGAATAATGAAAAAAAATATATATATATTTTTTTTTTACAAAAAGTTGTCACTAAATGATATATTGCTCAAACATGTCATGGGCGTATGTGGAAATACACCCCAAAATACATTCTGTTGCTTCTCCTGAGTACGGGGATACCACATGTGTGGGACTTTTTGGGAGCCTAGCTGCGTACGGAACCCCAAAAACCAAGCACCGCCTTCAGGCTTTCTAAGGGTGTAATTTTTTTATTTCACTTCTCACTGCCAATCACAGTTTCGGAGGCCATGGAATGCCCAGATGGCATAAAACCCCCCAAAATGACCCCATTTTGGAAAGTAGACACCCCAAGCTATTTGCTGAGAGGTATGGTGAGTATTTTGCAGATCTCGCTTTTTGTCACAAAGTTTTGAAAATTGAAAAAAGAAAAAAAAATTTTTTTTCTTTACTTTCTTCATTTTCAAAAACAAATGAGAGCTGTAAAATACTCACCATGCCTCTCAACAAATAGCTTGGGGTGTCTACTTTCCAAAATGGGGTCATTTGGGGGGGTTTTGTGCTATTTTGGCATTTTATGGCCTTCGAAACTGTGATAGGTAGTGAGGAGTGAAATCAAAAATTTGCACCCTTAGAAATCCTGAAGGCGGTGCTTGGGTTTCGGGCCCCGTACGCGGCTAGGCTCCCAAAAAGTCCCACACATGTGGTATCCCCATACTCAGGAGAAGCAGCAAAATGTATTTTGGGGTGCAATTCCACATATAACTATGGCATGTGTGAGCAATATATCATTTAGTGACAACTTTTTGAAAAAAAAAATTATTTTTTATTTTTGTCTTTATTCAATCACTTGGGACTAAAAAAAAAAATATTCAATGGGCTCAACATGCCTCTCAGCAAATAGCTTGGGGTGTCTACTTTCCAAAATGGGGTCATTTGGGGGGGTTTTGTACTTCTCTGCCATTTTAGCACCTCAAGAAATGAAATAGGCAGTCATAAATTAAAAGCGGTGTAAATTCCAGAAAATGTACTCTAGTTTGTAGACGCTATAACTTTTGCGCAAACCAATAAATATACGCTTATTGGCATTTTTTTTACTAAAGACATGTGGCTGAATACATTTTGGCCCAAATGTTTGACTAAAATTGAGTTTATTAGATTTCTCTTATAACAAAAAGTAGAAAATCTCTTTTTTTTTCAAAATTTTCGTTTATATCGCAAAAAATTAAAATCACAGAGGCAATCAAATACCATCAAAAGAAAGCTCTATTTGTGGGAAGAAAAGGACACAAATTTCGTTTGGTTACAAAATTGCATGACCGCGCAATTACCAGTTAAAGTAGTGCAGTGCGAAATTGAAAAAAGACCTCTGGTCCTTAAGCTGACAATTGGTCCGGGGCTGAAGTGGTTAATGCAGCAACATCCACATGTAGGACACCCAACATTAGAGGTGATTTATTCTTCCAAAGCTAATACACTTTTGCACACTAGTACTGACTAGAATTCCAATGTTTCTCTTCTCCCTCTATTTCTCTCCATCAGACAGCTAATATCACCCAGTGGTGAGGAAGAGAGGCAGGGGAAGGTCAACCAAGGATGCTGTGGAGGCAACTGACATCCTCCTTATCAGCTGATGACATCATTGGTTGTTAGGATGCCAGTGTCTAGAAAGTCGTAATGGTGCATAATGAAAACCCTTGGGTTTGTGTAACTAAAAGGCAGGCTTGATCCACCTACTAGCTTGTATACAATTCTTGATCAATTTTTAGGCATTTTGCCAAGGCACCCCTGAAGAAACCTTTAGGCACCCTGGTTGAAAAAGGCTGCAGTAGATAAAGCAAAGAAAAATTTCCTACAATTTACTGTATACAATACTGTGTACTTTTCTTCATTCGGGTTCTGGTCTAAAAGAACAAGCACACAGGTTGTTTAATGATGAAAATAGACCAAATACATAGCCAGGAGTGTTGTAAACCACCCAACTTTTATTTTACTTCCTGACCAATTTTTAAAGATATAAGCCATTTTGTCATATGATATGATACATTATGGAATCTAAGTTGTAATAATAAGTTTGCAGATGCCAATGGCAATGTTCATATGCAAGGAAGGAATGTTGAATATTGCTTGAGAGGCATACAATCCAATTTGCCTTTGGTGCACAAGAAAAAAATGTAAGTGTAAAGCAGTGTTTCTCAAAATTTTTTTTTTTAGTCGAGGCACTATTTGAAATGATCCACAGTCTCGAGGCACCCCATTTTAAAATGGAAAAATATTTAACATATTGCAGCAACATCCACATACATAGGATCCCAACATCAGAGGTGATATATTCTTTCAAAGCAAATATACCTTTGCATACTGGTACTGACTAATATTCTTCTCCCTCGGTTTCTCTCCCTCACTCAGCTAATGTGACCCCAGTGCTGATGGAGAAGGGCAGGGGAGGGACAAACAAGGATGTTGTGCAGGGGCCTGACGATCTCCTTATCAACCGATGATATCATTGGTTGATAGGACACTGGCAGCTGGAAAGTTGTAATGGTGCACAATGAAAACCTTTGGTTTTGTGTAACTAAAAGGCAGGCTTGATTAACCCTCTGGCTTGTATACAATGTTTGGGCAATTTTTAGGCATTTTGCCAAGGCACCCCTGAAGAGACCTGAAAGCACCCCTGTGTGCCTTGGCAACCTGGTTAAAAAGGCTGGTGGAAAGGGTCAGAAGCACAGGATTCAAGGCAATTTGTATTATTTAGCTTGAACATTGCATAGTTAGTGTGCCAATTCTAGAATATTCCTGTCCTAGCTTAAACCAGCTCTTTTTAGCATGGTTGTGCAGTTTCTGTTGGTTTTACGTCATATCAGTTTTCATTTCCCTGACAAAAGTATTTGCCTAGTAGCTGCCTTTTTTAATAGTTTGCTTTTTTACATATTCTTTTGGCAACAGCTGCAACTTGGCACAGCTGCCTACTTAAACCTATTGTACTCCAGTGACCGATTTAGCCGAGCTTGTCACATCCATCAAAATGTTTAAACTAACATTATGCTTGTCAACATATCAATTCCTTAAAGCGGTTCTGCACTCTGAAAAAATTTTTTTTTTTTTAGGATGTAATATAAAGTGTGCTTACCTTTATTAGGGACTCACCTGTTCCATCTTCCATCTCGATCGCCGCCGGTTTTCGTCCGATGAAGTTCCTCGTCTTCTTCTTTAGTGCTGGGGGCCATCTTGCCTGTGGGCATGTGAAACACCCACAGGGACTTTAGATGGCCCAGCATGCACTGCCGTTACTCGCGCGTGCGCAGTAACGGCTCATCTGCCGAGATCTCACGAGATTTCGGCAGATGCGGCCGAAATCTCGGGAGATTTCGGAAGATGTGGCCGAAATCTCGCGAGATTTCGGAAGATGCCCGCACTGACTCCTGGATCAATGACACCAGATCCCAGGAGACAGTGCGCCGTGACGACGATCGACGCAAGACCCCGCCCGCCGCCGCAGAGGGAGAAGACCGGAAGTCTTCAATTACAAGGTAAGTAAAAAAAAAAAAAAAAAAAAAAACATTTCATTTAGTACTCTTTGCCTGATTTGGAAGGCAAAGAGATTTACTAAATGAAAAGGGTGCAGAACCGCTTTAAAAGCTGAAAGGACCCAATAATCTTGTTGAATGTTCTACATGAAGTGCCTCAACTTCTATTCTAGCTAAAAAGGCACCACCCTTTAACTGTTTTGAATACCCCGCTGTTATTTAACAGTCCAAATAAAAAAAGAACCCAGTGGCCAAAAGAGACTGTACTTGCAAAGCTTACACCTTTTTAAAGCAGAGGTTTTTTCCTTGCTCAGACCTGTGCAGCTATGCCAGGTTGGTCTAACACAAGAATAGGTATTTCTTTTTGTATTTTCTGACACTCACAGTAAGTATCCTAAATAGATATATGTTTTGTTATATAACGTTATGGTTTGCACTGGATCCAGATTTAATGGCTTAGGTTTACATACATAGCCAGATATGGGTGAAACGTGTATAAGTTGTAAACATGGGTTAAGAGATCATCATAGGATTGGCTTTGAAGAAGACAATATGGAGAAAAAGTAGAAAGAAAAGTCTGGAAGTAAGGGCTGATGCCTTACAATAGAAAAAAACATGAGTATACTGTATGTGTTTATCATACTTCGTATTCATATACAATTCATACACTCCCTTTATTTCTCTAAAAACATACATATTTGAAATAGGAGCTTATGTTTAATAATTTAACGCTCTTTTTAATTTGTAACTGATAAAGACAAATCCAAAAAAAGTAATCTCAATAAACTGTGGAAGTAAAAGATCATGTTGCTCGAGGCAACCACTCAGAATCCAACTCAAATCTAGCACAGCTTTGAAATTAGAGCAAGCATTGAATTAATGACAGTAGACAACACCTCTACTTTTCCTACTCTCCTTATTGTGCCTGTTAAACAGGGGCTGAAAAATTGTGCCTTAGGCACTGGTGCTGGTGCCACAACACTGCAACCCCTCACAGAGACTGTACTTGGAGCACAGCAGTCACACGTGTTGCGAAGCATTTTTTTAAAAAATCTGTAAGTACACGCCCCTGTTAAACAGGGGCTGAAAAATTGTGCCTTAGGCACTGGTGCTGGTGCCACAACACTGCAACACGGCCCTCACAGAGACTGTACTTGGAGCACAGCAGTCACACGTGTTGCGAAGCATCATTTTTTAAAAAATTAGTAAGTACACGCCCCTGTTAAACAGGGGCTGAAAAATTGTGCCTTAGGCACTGGTGCTGGTGCCACAACACTGCAACACGGCCCCCACAGAGACTGTACTTGGAGCACAGCAGTCACACGTGTTGCGAAGCATTTTTTTAAAATTTTTTTAAAATATTGTAAGTACACGCCCCTGTTATAAACAGTGGCTGAAAAATTGTGCCTTAGGCACTGGTGCTGGTGCCACAACACTGCAACACGGCCCTCACAGAGACTGTACTTGGAGCACAGCAGTCACACGTGTTGCGAAGCATTTTTTTAAAAAATTGTAAGTACACGCCCCTGTTAAACAGGGGCTGAACAATTGTGCCTTAGGCACTGGTGCTGGTGCCACAACACTGCAACACGGCCCTCACAGAGACTGTACTTGGAGCACAGCAGTCACACGTGTTGCGAAGCATTTTTTTAAAAAATTGTAAGTACACGCCCCTGTTAAACAGGGGCTGAAAAATTGTGCCTTAGGCACTGGTGCTGTGGCATGGATCATTGAGGAGGAGGAAGAGGATAGTCAGTGAACATAAGAGGACAGTCACTCAGCATCAGCATAGGCAGTCTTGAAGGGATGTGACATTAAAAATTATTCGGTTATATCCGCCTCAGGTGCCTGGTAGCTGGTGGTGATCCAAGACTGATTCATTTTGATGAATGTCAGTCGATCAACCGAGGCGGTGGACAGGCGCACCCTATGATCAGTCACAAATCCTCCAGCAGCACTGAATGTGCGTTCGGAAAGAACGCTGGAGGCAGGACAGGCCAGTAGCTCAATTGCATACTGTGCAAGCTCTGGCCAGTGATCCATCCTCAGGACCCAGTAAGCCAGAGGATTTTCGGTGGGAAAGGTGTCCAAGTCTGACCTTGCCCCAAGGTATTCCTGCACCATGTATATCAGACGCTGGCGATGGTTGCTGGAACCGATCATACCTTGGGGCTGCGGACTAAAAAATTGTCTGAACGCATCGGTCAGACGTCCACCTTCCCCACCGCTCCTTCTGCCACTGACCGAAGCCTCAGCAACTCGTCGCCCAGGACCAGGAGTTTGTAGCCTCCCAGTTTCTGGGAACGCGTTGCACAGACCTTTCTGCAAGGCCTCCCTGAGATGTCTCATCCTCTGCTCCCTCTGCGACGGCAAGATAAGGTCCGCAACCTTACCCTTGTACCGCGGATCAAGGAGAGTGGCCAGCCAGTAATGGTCCCTCTCCTTGATCCGAAGAACACGAGGATCCTTCCGCAGGCTTTGCAGGATCAGGGAGGCCATGCAGCGTAGGTTAGCTGAGGCATTCGGTCCGGAGTCTTCTGGGTCACTGAGGATGACATGATCGCCAGCCACCTCCTCCCAGCCACGTACAAGTCCACTGGCTTGTTGGGACTGTACATCATCCCTAAAAGACTGCTGCTGCTGATGCTGAGTGCCAGGCTCCACCTCCATGCTCACACAATCCTCCTCCTCCTCCTCCTCCTCCTCCTCCTCATCCTCTTCCTGTGTGATGGGTGGGACAGAAGGAACACTGTCCGGATAAAGGGGGCCTTGAGAGGCAAGGAAGTCCTCCTCTTCCTGCCTCTGTTCTGCCTCAAGTGCCCTGTCCATTATCCCACGCAGCGTATGCTCCAACAGGTGGACAAGAGGGACAGTGTCACTGATGCATGCACTGTCACTGCTCACCATCCTCGTGGCCTCCTCAAATGGTGAGAGGACAGTGCATGCATCCCTGATCATGCTCCACTGACGTGGGGAAAAAAAACCCAAGCTCCCCTGACCCTGTCCTGGTGCCGTAGTCGCAAAGGTACTCATTGATGGCCCTCTGCTGCGTGTGCAGTCGCTGCAGCATGGCCAACGTTGAGTTCCACCTGGTGGGCATGTCAGATATTAGGCGGTTCTTGGGCAGGTTCAGCTCCTTTTGCAGCTCAGTCAGCCGAGCACTGGCATATAAGATCGGCGGAAATGCACACAGACTTTCCTGGCCTGCCTCAGGACATCCTGTAAGCCTGGGAACCTGCCCAAGAACCGCTGCACCACCAGGTTGAGGACGTGAGCCATGCAGGGCACATGGGTGAGCTGCCCCTGTCGCAGGGCGGAGAGGAGGTTGGTGCCATTGTCAGAAACGACCATTCCTGGCTTAAGCTGACGTGGCGTCAACCACCTCTCGGCCTGCCCCTGCAGAGCTGCCAGAACCTCTGGCCCAGTGTGGCTCCTTCCCCCAAACACACCAGCGCAAGCACGGCATGGCATCTTTTTGCCTGCGTACTTGCGTAGCCCCTTGTACGCCTACGGAGCACCGCTGGTTCCAAGGACAGAGCACTGGAGGAAGAAGAAGAGGAGGGGGGTGGAGGAGAGAGGTGTGTCACAACCAGTAGCAGTAGTCGCGTTTTGGAGGCGTGGTGGCGGAACAACCTCCAACACTACTGCACCTTGTCCTGCATCCCTCCCAGCTGCCAATAGAGTGACCCAATGGGCCGTGAAAGAAAGGTACCGTCCCTGTCCATGCCTGCTGGACCATGAGTCAGCGGTAATATGCACCTTACCGCTGACCGCCCTGTCCAGCGAGGCATGGACATTGCCCTCCACATGCCGGTAGAGAGACGGAATCGCCTTCCGCGAGAAAAAAGTGGCGTTTGGGAACCTGCCACTGAGGAACCGCACATTGAACAAACTCACGGAAGGGGGCCGAGTCTACCAACTGAAAAGGCAGCAGTTGAAGTGCTAGCAATTTAGCAAGGCTAGCATTCAACCGCTGGGCATGTGGATGGCTGGGAGTGTACTTCTTTCTACGGTCCAGCAGCTGGGGCAGGGAAATTTGCCTGCTGCATTCGGACGTCGGTGTACTGCAAGTACTTGGTTGTGACACACCGAATTCTACACCTTCAGTCCTCTCAGAGCAGCTTTCAGAGAGGACTGAAGGTGTAGTGGGGATGGAGATCCCAGCTGAGGAGGAGCAAGGAGAGGTCCGCTTAGTTCTTTGGTGTGGGTCTTTTATGTGTGCCTGCCAACGAGCTGCATGGCAGGTCGCCATATGTCTGGTCATGCTTGTCGTGCCCAAGCGGCTGATGTTTTGGCCACGCGAGATACGCTTGAGACAAATATTGCAAATAGCAGTGGTGCGATCTGCTGCACTCGTCTCAAAAAAGGCCCACACCAAAGAACTTTTTCTGATAACGTGCAGAGGCAGCGCCCTGCACAGGCGGAGCTCTGCGGTGTTGTACAGTTGCTGTGCTGGCCTCTACCTGGCCTCCAGGGGGCATCCTGCCTCGTTGGACATGTGACGCCGCATCCTCCTCCTCCTCGTCCTCCTCCTCATCCTCTCTCCCTTGAGGCACCCACGTGGAGTCAGTGACCTCATCATCCCCTCCCTCTTCACCACTAGAGCAAACCTGGCAGTAAGCTGCAGCTGGTGGAACTGTACTGCCAGATTCCTCAAGCTGGGTATCGTCATCCGAGCCTTCGAATCGTTGGGCATCCTCCTGGAGCATGTACCCAACACTGTGCTCAAAGAGTTCGGGGGACTCCTCAGGAGGACATGGTGGGTCTAGGGAAGGGGTGGCTGATGATGCTCTGTCAGTACCCTGAGCCTGGGTGAGAGAGGATGAGGAGGATGAGGAGGGCTTGGTCATCCATTCTACCAAGCCTTCAGCATGATGCGGCTCCACATGTCCAGCTGCCGAAAACAAAGACGCGCGTGTCCCATGGCCACGTGCTGATGACGATGCACGACCACGTCCACGTCCACGGCCACGTCCACTAGAAACAGAGACTGTCTGCCCTGTGTTCTTGGCTCTGCACGCTCTGCCTCCCCTTGGCGGTCTTCCAGCCATTGTAGTCGGTAGTCCTGTGGGTGCTGCTGAGAAGAAAATATAGGAGCTCTGTGTGATGCCACTAACACACTAGAAGTCCTATAGGTGCTTCTGCAAAGAAAATATAGGAGCTCTGTGTGATGCCACTAACACACTAGAAGTCCTGTGGGTGCTGCTGAGAAGAAAATATAGGAGCTCTGTGTGATGCCACTAACACACTAGAAGTCCTATGGGTGCTTCTGCAAAGAAAATATAGGAGCTCTGTGTGATGCCACTAACACACTAGAAGTCCTGGGTGTGCTGCTGAGAAGAATATATAGGAGCTCTGTGTGATGCCACTAACACAATAGAAGTCCTGTGGTGCTGCTGAGAAGAAAATATATAGGAGCTCTGTGTGATGCCACTAACACACTAGAAGTCCTCTGGGTGCTGCTGAGAAGAATATATAGGAGCTCTGTGTGATGCCACTAACACACTAGAAGTCCTGTGGGTGCTGCTGAGAAGAAAATATAGGAGCTCTGTGTGATGCCACTAACACACTAGAAGTCCTATGGGTGCTTCTGCAAAGAAAATATAGGAGCTCTGTGTGATGCCACTAACACACTAGAAGTCCTGTGGGTGCTGCTGAGAAGAAAAATATAGGAGCTCTGTGTGATGCCACTAACACACTAGAAGTCCTATAGGTGCTTCTGCAAAGAAAATATAGGAGCTCTGTGTGATGCCACTAACACACTAGAAGTCCTGTGGGTGCTGCTGAGAAGAAAATATAGGAGCTCTGTGTGATGCCACTAACACACTAGAAGTCCTGTGGGTGCTTCTGCAAAGAAAATAGAGGAGCTCTGTGTGATGCCACTAACACACTAGAAGTCCTATAGGTGCTTCTGCAAAGAAAATATAGGAGCTCTGTGTGATGCCACTAACACACTAGAAGTCCTGTGGGTGCTGCTGAGAAGAATATATAGGAGCTCTGTGTGATGCCACTAACACACTAGAAGTCCTATGGGTGCTTCTGCAAAGAAAATAGAGAGCTCTGTGTGATGCCACTAACACACTAGAAGTCCTGTGGGTGCTTCTGCAAAGAAAATAGAGGAGCTCTGTGTGATGCCACTAACACACTAGAAGTCCTATGGGTGCTTCTGCAAAGAAAATATAGGAGCTCTGTGTGATGCCACTAACACACTAGAAGTCCTGTGGGTGCTGCTGAGAAGAATATATAGGAGCTCTGTGTGATGCCACTAACACACTAGAAGTCCTATGGGTGCTTCTGCAAAGAAAATAGAGAGCTCTGTGTGATGCCACTAACACACTAGAAGTCCTGTGGGTGCTTCTGCAAAGAAATAGAGGAGCTCTGTGTGATGCCAACACACTAGAAGTCCTTGGGTGCTGCTGAGAAGAAAATAGAGGAGCTCTGTGTGATGCCACTAACACACTAGAAGTCCTGTGGTTGCTGCTGAGAAGAAAATATAGGAGCTCTGTGTGATGCCACTAACACACTAGAAGTCCTATGGGTGCTTCTGCAAAGAAAATAGAGGAGCTCTGTGTGATGCACTAACACACTAGAAGTCCTGTGGGTGCTTCTGCAAAGAAAATAGAGGAGCTCTGTGTGATGCCACTAACACACTAGAAGTCCTGTGGGTGCTTCTGCAAAGAATATAGAGGAGCTCTGTGTGATGCCACTAACACACTAGAAGTCCTATGGGTGCTTCTGCAAAGAAAATAGAGGAGCTCTGTGTGATGCCACTAACACACTAGAAGTCCTGTGGGTGCTTCTGCAAAGAAAATAGAGGAGCTCTGTGTGATGCCACTAACACACTAGAAGTCCTGTGGGTGCTTCTGCAAAGAAAATAGAGGAGCTCTGTGTGATGCCACTAACACACTAGAAGTCCTGTGGGTGCTTCTGAGAAGAATATAGAGGAGCTCTGTGTGATGACACTAACACACTAGAAGTCCTGTGGGTGCTTCTGAAAAGAATATAGAGGAGCTCTGTGTGATGCCACTAACACACTAGAAGTCCTGTGGGTGCTTCTGCAAAGAAAATAGAGGAGCTCTGTTGTATGCCACTAACACACTAGAAGTCCTAACACACTTCAAGTCCTATAGGTGCTCTGGGAAGAAAATATAGCTCTGTGTGTGTAATGGGACTAACACACTTCAAGTCCTATAGGTGCTTCTGGGAAGAAAAATATAGCTCTGTGTGTGTAATGGGACTAACACACTTCAAGTCCTAGGTGCTTCTGGGAAGAAAATATATCTGTGTGTGTGATGGGACTAACACACTTCAAGTCCTATAGGTGCTTCTGGAAGAAAATATAGCTCTGTGTGTGTATGGGACTAACACACTTCAAGTCCTATAGGTGCTTCTGGGACTATAGCTCTGTGTGTGTAATGGGACAACACACTTCAAGTCCTATAGGTTGCTCTGGGAAGAAAATATAGCTCTGTGTGTGTAATGGGACTAACACACTTCAAGTCCTATAGGTGCTTCTGGGAAGAAAGTATAGCTCTGTGTGTGTAATGGGACTAACACACTTCAAGTCCTATAGGTGCTTCTGGGAAGAAAATATCGCTCTGTGTGTGTGATGGGACTAACACACTTCAAGTCCTATAGGTGCTTCTGGGAACAAAATATAGCTCGGTGTGTTTAATGGGACTAACACACTTCAAGTCCTATAGGTGCTTCTGGGAAGAAAATATAGCTGTGTGTGTAATGGGACTAACAATTCATATAGGTGCTTCTGGGAAGAAAATATAGCTCTGTGTAATGGGACTAACACACTTCATAGTCCTATAGGTGCTTCTGGGAAGAAAATATAGCTCTGTGTGTGTATGGGACTAACACACTTCAAGTCCTATAGGTGCTTCTGGGAACAAATATAGCTCTGTGTGTGTAATGGGACTAACACACTTCAAGTCCTATAGGTGCTTCTGGGAAGAAAATATAGCTCTGTGTGTGTAATGGGACTAACACACTTCAAGTCCTATAGGTGCTTCTGGGAAGAAAATATAGCTCTGTGTGTGTAATGGGACTAACACACTTCAAGTCCTATAGGTGCTTCTGGGAAGAAAATATAGCTCTGTGTGTGTAATGGGACTAACACACTTCAAGTCCTATAGGTGCTTCTGGGAAGAAAATATAGCTCTGTGTGTGTAATGGGACTAACACACTTCAAGTCCTATAGGTGCTTCTGGGAAGAAAATATAGCTCTGTGTGTGTGATGGGACTAACACACAAGTCAAGTCCTATAGGTGCTTCTGGGAACAAAGTATAGCTCTTTGTGTGTAATGGGACTAACACACTTCAAGTCCTATAGGTGCTTCTGGGAAGAAAATGTGTGTGTGTGATGGGACTAACACACTTCAAGTCCTATAGGTGCTTCTGGAACAAAATATAGCTCTGCCTGCCTGCCACGAACACACACAATATAGCTCTGTGTGTGTGTAATGGGACTATAGGAGCTCTGCCTGCCTGTCACTAACACACTACAAGTCCTATAGGTGCTTCTGGTAAGAAAATATAGCTCTGTGTGTGTAATGGGACTAACACACTTCAAGTCCTATAGGTGCTTCTGGGAACAAATTATAGCTCTGTGTGTGTAATGGGACTAACACACTTCAAGTCCTATAGGTGCTTCTGGGAAGAAAATATAGCTCTGTGTGTGTAATGGGACTAACACACTTCAAGTCCTATAGGTGCTTCTGGTAACAATATAGGAGCTCTGCCTGCCTGCCACGAACAAACAAGTCCTATAGGTGCTTCTGTGTATAGCTCTGTGTGTGTAATGGGACTATCACACTTCAAGTCCTATAGGTGCTTCTGGGAAGAAAATATAGCTCTGTGAGTGTAATGGGACTAACACACTTCAAGTCCTATAGGTGCTTCTGGGAACAAAGTATAGCTCTTTGTGTGTAATGGGTTCGCATCGAGCACCGGGCCCATCCTTAATAAAGAAGATATTTCATGTAGACAGTTATTGAAAGGTGTGCATGACCTGAATTTAAAATAGCATTCTTCTACCACCCAAAAAGCAAGCTGTCATGTTTCTTGTTTACACCCATTTCTATCAATTACTCAGCTATTATTAAATCATCATAGAAGGAGGTTGGCCTGTCAAGACTTTGTGTGCTCCTAATATGATGAATGCTTGCAGAAAGCTGCAGACTTTAGTTTTTGTCTTTTTTGCAGTATTAAAAAAATATATATTTTGGAGCACACAAGCAATAAAAGTTAGTAAAAATACATTTATAAAAATAAACAAATAAATATTTCCAAAAGTAAATATAGTACAGAGAGGTTAATAAAGCAAAAATAAATATTTTCCAGAATTTTAAAAATAATATGTAAAACTTAAATTAATTAAATAATAAGATTTAAAAAATGTAAAATAATTTTGGTGAACTAGATTTTTTGGGGAGTTTGCTTCATATAAGTTCTATTTGTTTTTTTGCCTAAAAACACGCTGATTGCTGGCTGCAAGATTGTTTCACTTTTGCATGGAATGAAGTTGGTAAAGGCTAACACCACCCTTTACACCATGCTACATATTACACCTATTTTTAGAGTGTAACAGGTAACATGGTTGCAAGCTGACTGCCCCATCTGACAATGTTCTTTTCCATTGTGGCAGCTGTTACTTTTTTTTGAGGGGCTCTACCCACATAACCGGGTCATAAAATCATAGAAAGCTACAATGTCCATTTGTTATCATAATAGATGGACTTGTAGCTCTGGATGGAACACAATTTCAGTTATTACTGCATTCATAGTCCGATGACATTTCATCCAGCTTAGGAACTGAAAGTTAGAAGGAAATAAGCAGGAGGAAGAACCTGCAAGATCCTGTGCACGGCACCTGTGATCCGTTGATTGTGATTACAATGCTTTGCTGGCTCATTTAAAAAAATAAAAATAAATGCAGATTTTTTTTTTGCTATAAATTGTTTTTGCAAAAGGTGGACTTGGTCTTTAAGTGATCTTTTCCCTCTTAATAATATATTTTGGCTTTTTCTGGTTGATGACAGTCACATGTAACTGTTCATTTTCCTGCTTTTGTGTGCTATCCAGTTGCTAAGTATAGGCAACTGATTGAGGATACAGAGGGAAAACAGATTATTCCTATTTAACTGCAAATAAACCGTGTAACATTTAGCAAACTATTCTTGAGAGTGGACAAATTCTTGAAAGTACATTTATACATCTTTGAATTCTATCTGAAGTGGAATGAACCCACCTATTGATCCTGATGACAACAAACCATCAACTCCAGTGAAACAAAGAAACATGTAGTTTAAGACACATGAGGCATCTTAACTCTATAGTTTCAGCAAACTTTTACCTGCATTGCATGATTCTGTGAATCAGGTTGGCCAAATTTACAAATCCCTATTATTGCCTCTGACCTAGTCTCTTGGAATACCTTGTTCTTGCATCTGCAAATATGCAAACTAGGAGTTCTCAATGCCCTAAATCAGGATGCCTAAGAACTTCAGGCTGGCATATTTTCTCTTACAACTCCTGTTTTAACTACCACAAGCTGGTGGTCCCACCTAAAGGCCTTAATAAAGCCCTGCTGAATCTGGATCTAAGGGCTCAAGGGGAAATTATGGAAAATTTGAGTAAAACATTTTTGACCATAGCACAGTGGCAGTGTTTCTTTGATAGCATTAAAGCATGAGAGTGCTTTTTATTGTATGTATTCTTTTTTTTTTTAGTACCTTACCACCACCACAATTTCCATTTCGGTTTCCCTTGTCCAGAGATCTGCCATGTGCAGCACACACAGCATGGCACAGCTACTAACCAACATCTTCATAAATCCTGTATGCTGTACTGCACATCCTCTGCTATGTACTCCATTCACCTCAATCGAAGGTCTGTCTATCAGCCTGCCAGGCCACTGGTGGGCTTTTTATTGAAACTAATGTAAAGCACACTTATCTATAACAGCTTGCTAAATATTTGCTGCCTGCAGTTGCTCTTTAAGAAAAGATGTCTGCAGAAAAAAAAAATAACAGGACCTTACGTGTTAATGTTCAGCTTGGAGCATTTTATCAGGACGCAGACTATTCCAGGAACACCTGTGCACTGCTAAGCAAATTTGCCATATGCTAAGTTTTTTTTAGCAGTAAAACAAAAGCCAAAGGCTTTACAATGGATGAATAAAGGATTTCAAAATAAATATGAAAACGCAGCATACTCTATATGTCCAAATTAAAAAGTGAAAACATTCTGAAAGTATACCTACAGTAGATACATAAATGAAAGGCAAAACAATAAATGTGAAGGCATATACAGCAGTTATTGTGGTTATGTTAATTAAATACAAGTGGTACGGATACATTTCTGTCTTGTTTGGAATTGGACCCTGTGAAAAGCCATAATTAATGAAGTTCTGCAAAACTGGCTAAGAGCTGTGTAGTGCTTACACAGCTACAGGAGCCCATGTATAAAACAATGACAAGACAAATGGGATAAACATGAAGGAACGTAAGATGTTTTGAAGCAAAAGTTTTGAAATACATTGAGTCAGAACAAAATAAAACTAGGATAAATGAAGTAAGCTGCTGCAATATGTAGAGAGTGGTTCACAGAAAAGAGAATTGTATCACAACTAGGTTCCTTGCACATTGGGCCATCCTGGAGCAGTGTGTCTCTCCTGGCATTTTAGTGCTCCATGGAGGGACAGGTGCAGTGTCCTGGCAGCCTGTCAAAGTCCGTGGCAGGTTGCGGCTGGATGAGGCTAAATGATGTATGGAATTTTAAGGTTGTTTAGGTCCCTGTTCATTAAAGAATGAAAGTCAGATGCTCCTGTGGGCCCCAGACAGGGGCATCTAGTAGTAGGCGAGGAGCTGTGCTGTATGGCACATTTTAGCTGCTGCACGGGGCTATAGTATCCCTTCATTTCCCACACTTTAAGATCAGTGGCCTTGCACTCTATTTACATTTCATGTTCACAGCTGAAAACCTGTAAAATTCAAACTGGAGTAGGAGTGGAAATACTTGATGATGACTTGTATTGCAGACCATTGCTGGTAACACCTCCTGACCATGGTACAATGATAAAAAATATTTCCCTGTAGTGCTGAGAACTACAGGGTGTTGGTCTTTGACAGCCAGGCCACCAGTCAGTGGCCTGGATGATGTAGGGTGTCAGGCAGCAAGAGGAGCTACTGCCGGCTACCCCTCCTATATTGCCATAGCAACATACATAATTTATCTTGCACACCACAGCTTCAAAGGGAAAGAGAAAGAAGCTTCACTTTGTAAAGAATACCCATCAGGTGCAAGGAAAGTTTAAAAAAGCGGCCTTTTTGCTTGCACATGATTGGATGATGGAAATCACCAGAGCTTTGCCACATTCACTGAGCTCCAGGGAAAATGAATGCAATAGCACTTGCAAAGTTCACAGTCTATTTGCCTGTAGTAAATCAACACCAACGAGTTATATTTCCCAAACAGACATTGCACAAGCTACAGTATGTAATGTAAAAACACTTGAAGCTGAAGTTGGACTTTAAACTGGATAAAGGGCATTTCACAATAATGTTTTTGTGTTTAATTAGGTGAAAACTGGATTGGAAAATATTCAGATGCACATTCATGAATTCTTTGGTTGGATTGTACTTTTTATAAATAATAGGAGAAGTAAAGCTTAAAATACTCAAAATACACAAAATTATTAGAAAAATTGTAAGGGTTCTTAAGATTGTAATTGAGCATAAAATGATGCTTAGCACACTAATATTTCATGTGAGATCTAGTTTTTTTATGATGCTGTGTTTGATTCTCTACAGATTGGATTAAGAATCTTCTGATTCATGTTGCCTTAGGCAATCCTGGAGTACAGGAGACAAACTGTATAAAACAGCAGCACACAACACCCACCATTTGGCTGCCCTGCAGCCTTCAGCAGGTCCAGAGAGTAATTATAGATGCTCTAGGTTGAATAGAATGCATGTGAGCATGCCACAGTCATGCACAGAAGGAAACTAGGCAAAGCGCCAAGTAATTCTGCTGTGAGAAGTTGTTAATTTTCTTAAAGGCACACGTTCAAATAGATTAATTTAACATTACTTGCTTGACTCTAAGTCTAAATATTAATCTTGGAAAATTGATCTGTACGTTTAGTAGAAGATACAGTACTGCACTGCACAATAATACTGCATAATATATATATATATTTTTTTATCAAATCAGCAGCATAAACATTTTTTTAAAAGCTATTTTGCTTATTTTAACAAAACAATACTTTATGAGTGTAACAAAGGAATTTAACTTGCCGTGCTTATGAGGATAATTTCCCTGTACGGTATTTATGAATGAGTAATTTTTAAACAAAAATATTTTTAAGATACAGGATCAATCAATATGAACACAGACTAAAAATAGGAGATTTATTTACCAGAATAAACACCAGTATTCACCAGTATTCATGCAAAATAGTTACTTATATTGGTTTGACAAAAACGAATGTTACATAAAATTAAGAATATTAATTGAAACACCCGCTAATGGAAGTATTGTACTTTTATAAATGACACAGGAATGATAAAACTTCCCTGTAGAATCAATAACCAAGTAAATATGATGATTATCCATAACGTCTGTATTTCACAAATTCAACCGTTACTATACTGCAGGTAAGTAAGTGATTAATAATGGGAAATAAAATTAGACGTTTGCTATGTCGTTAGTATGAAAACTATAAAAGTTATAATAAAAAATTTAAGCTTAGAGAAAAATCTACAAGGTGGTTATCGACTTGAGAGAAATAGTTATTGAACTGATATAGTAATCAATAAATCAATATTTAAGATAACACAAGTGAATATAAGGTAAAAATCAATACAACATAATTACCCTTTCCAAAATGGCTACTAGTTTGAAGTGATGGTTACCAGAGTTTTAAAATGGCTGCCATGATTTCCAAGATAACTTCTGCCTAAAGTGGGATTATGCCTTGCGTCCTCAGGGTTTCAAAGTATACGGTGTCAATGAATCTTCATGAATGTGAAGATATGAGTTGATAAATGAAGTGTGTGTGTCTGTATGTCTGATTAAGTATCCCCCCATGGCATCTATCTTGATCCTATATATTTTGGTCAATAGGCTCATAAAAATAATAATAAACCTAGCCCAGAAGGTGTAACTGCTTTCCCATTGGTTGAAAGATCTATAGATTACCTTTTTGTAGATTTAGGTAATATCTTCTTCAACCACCAGGCATGTCCAAGGGCAGCAATACTTGTTCAGAAAAATATCTTCTAAGTAATATGGATAAATCTGTTACTCTTGTAGATACTATGAGTACTTATTCATCTAGGTAAAAACAAATGCTATATGGATATACTGTATATTTATGTAGACATGGTCACAATATATATATATATATATATATATATATATATATATATATATATATATATATATATATATATATTATATATGTAAAGTAATGAATGTACAGCTTGTATAACAGTGTAAATTTGCTGTCCCCTCAAAATAACTCAACACACAGCCATTCATGTCTAAACCACTGGCAACAAAAGTGTACACCCCTAAGTGAAAATGTCCAAATTGGGCCCAAAGTGTCAATATTTTGTGTGGTCACCATTATTTCCCAGCACTGCCTTAACCCTCTTTGGCATGGAGTTTACCAGAGCTTCACAAGTTGCCACTGGTGTCATCTTCCACTCCTCAATTATGACATAACGGAGCTGGTGGATGTTAGAGACCTTGCGCTCCTCCACCTTCCATTTGATGATGCCCCAAAGATGCTCAATAGGGTTTAGGTCTGGAGACATGCTTGACCAGTCCATCACCTTTACTCTCAGCTTCTTTAACAAGGCAGTGGTCATCTTGGAGGTGTGTTTGGGGCCGTTATCATGTTGGAATTTTGCCCTGCAGCCCAGTCTCCGAAGGGAGGGGATCATGCTCTGCTTCAGTATGTCACAGTTCATGTTGGCATTCATGGTACCCTCAATGAGCTGTAGCTCCCCGGTGCTGGCAGCACTCATGCAACCACAGACCATGACACTTCCACCACCATGCTTGACTGTAGGCAAGACACAGTTGTCTTTGTACTCCTCACCTGGTTGCCGCCACACACGCTTGACACCATCTGAACCAAATAAGTTTAACTTGGTCTCATCAGACCACAGGACGTGGTTCCAGTAATCCATGTCCTTAGTCTACTTGTCTTCAGCAAACTGTTGGCTTTCTTTGCACCATCTTTAGAAGAGGCTTTCTTTTGGGATGACAGCCATGCATACCAATTTGATGCAGGGTGTGGCGTGTGGTCTGAGCACTGACAGGCTGACCCCCCCCACTCCTTCAACCTCTGCAGCAATGCTGGCAGCACTCATACATCTATTTCCCAAAAACAACCTCTAGATATGATGCTGAGCACATGCACTCAAATTCTTTGGTCGACCATGGCAGGCCTGTTCTGAGTTGAACCTGTCCTGTTAAACCGCTGTATGGTCAGGGTCTTGGCAATCTTCTTATAGCCTAGGCCCTCTTTATGTAGAGCACCATTTTTTGTTTTCAGATCCTCAGAGAGTACTTTGCCATGAGGTGCCATGTTGAATTTCCAGTGACCAGTATGAGAGAGGGAGAGCGATAACACCAAATTTAACACACCTGTTCTCCAGTCACACCTGAGACCTTGTAACACTAACGAGTCACATGACACCGGGGAGGGAAAATGGCTAATTGGGCCCAATTTGAACATCTTCACTTAGTGGTGTACTCACTTTTGCTGCCAACGGTTTAGACAATAATGGCTGTGTATTGAGTTATTTTGAGGGGACAGAAAATTTACACTGGTATACAAGCTGTGCACTCACTACTTTACATTGTAGCAAGGTGTAATTTCTTTAGTGTTGTCACATGAAAATATATACAAATATTTACAAACATGTGAGGGGTGTACTCACTTTTGTGAGATACTGTATATATGTCATTCACAATGATTGGTATACTTTTAAAATATTTCTGAGTAAGAGAAAAATCTGATATTTCTTTGAGTTGCTTAACATGGACTTTGGCCAGTCTGATTGATTATTTAGCCAGTTCAACTGGATAAACCACTCTTGGAGTCTTCACAAGAGTCTCTGTCCACAGACATTTCATCTAGAGAATAAACAGTCAAGTGTTTGTATTGTCAACTCATCTTTGTGGTATCAGGTCTAACAAATCAGAAAATGTAAATATCTTTGGTTCTTCGGTTTCTAGCTTTGCAAACAATTTGTTTATAGTGTTAAGGATAGGTGATTCATTAAAAGTTTGGAAACAGCTGAAGTCATTGTGACCCTTTCTTCACCTTTCTCTCATGGGGCTCATGACATATAAAAATTAAAAAGATATTTTTATTTCTTCTCAAAAGGTCTAACAAACTGTAAAAATTAACATCATAAATGGAAAAATATAGATGCAAAGTTTTGGACGCAGACACTAATATTACTTATTTTCCCAGAGTACATGAGACAAAAGGGAATCATAATATGTGGGAAAAGAGGAGAGAGGTCTCAAATAAGTAGAAAAATAAATAAGGGGTGATTTACTAAAACTGGACAGTGCAAAATAAGTTTCCAGGGTTTTTTCTTTTTTGTCAAACCTTAATTGAACAAGCTGAAGTTAGAAGCTGATTGGTTACTATGCACAGCTACACCCAACTTTGTACTTTCCTGTTTTAGTAAACCAACCTCATAGTGTCATAAAGCACAGGATGATAAGAAACATTACCATTCTCATAGTTAAAGAAGTTTATACTATGTTTTCAGGGCATAAAGATTTTTAGTTTTTAGTCTTCTTGCTTTTAAATACTTGTAAAATCTCAGCTTATATTAAATACTATCTTGTGATCCTGCCACAAAGGTACTTGTTACGGCACTTCCTGCTATAGGGTAAAAACACTCCCCTCCTTTTTCCCAATTTCCCAATTGCTCCTGCGTTGTCACCTTGTCACCCTTCAGTTGGAGACTACAACTCACAATTTTAACACCTATTATGCAGACTTGGTCCATTGTTGTTCTAAAACTTGTCATGATAAATTCTGAGCCACATGCATTAAGACAAGAAGCTGCTGAAAATAAGTTGCAGGGAATCAGTAGCACTGAAATACAACAGAGGATGGAAAAAAGGGGAAAGCAAGTATTTTATTTATTTTTATTTTTTCAATGCCATTTATTTATGATACACAGTGCTTTAACAAACTAATTATCAGTTTGTTGGGCTGCCAAAAAAGTTAGCTCTTATTCTATGCCTTTTTATAGAAGATAAAAGGTAAAAGGTGTTCTGCAGCTAAATGAAAACTCTTCTGTACAAAAAACAACGTTGACATGTGGTGGTGCTCACTATACTTTACTGTTTCAGCACAATGAAAGGCATATCCTTGTGACATACCTTTCTTTATTAATCCCCCTTTTCTCTGCCGATTAGCAAAGTGGCTAGACATAACCTGTACTACCAATATAATTACCAGTGACTATATGGAAAAAAATATATATACAAAAAAAAAAAAAACTGAAAAAAGAAACACATTTTTTATTAGGAAGAAGCAGAAACTCAAATTCCAAAAAAAGAAAGAAAAAGCAGGTGAAGTGAATTTCCTCTTTACCTCTTTATGATATGAGCATCTAATCATATATTTTAATGTACCATCTACCATAGGTGTTTGCTTAAAACTCCAGTATAGCAGCTTTAAAAGATGAAAACCCAATCACTAAAATTGCATAAAGCTTTTTAACAATCTTGTGTCATTTTTAAAGCCATTGTCAATTTTTTTTAAACCTGAAGTCTTCATTAAGTTAATGCTTTTTTTTTTTGTCATGAAGGTCCTTGTTTAGGCCCTTGCTATTACAGGATAGGGATAAGCTCAGTATAAGGTTCAAACATAAGTCAAACATTTGTGTGTCTTTACTTATATTTGAGTTGGTGACATCTTTTTTTTTTTGTGAATGAGAAGGGGTACTATGTATTATTGTTATTAAAAGGTGCTACCACATTCTGTAAAGCCCCCCTCCCCCGGGCATAAGACCCTCACAACCATGGGACAATTGTTGTGGGGATGAGGACCTTGTCCTCATCAACATGGGGATATGGTGCTTTGCACCATATCCCCATGTTGCACCATGTCCCCATATTACACCACCCCCCATGTTTTTGCTTGGTATTACTCAGAAAGGGGGATGCACTCTTGTCCCCCCTTTCCTGTCCAGCCAGGCTAAATGCTCAGATTGCTGATATGGTATGAATTTTTAGGGGACAATTTTTTTTTGTTTTTATGCACAGATATCCCTTGAAATTTCCTGGGGGACCTAATGCATTTTTTTGTTTTTTGAGTTAGGTACACCCCTAAAAACCGAACCAGACTCAAAGGTTCTGTTATGCAGTATGAAGGGAACTTTGCAGTCTCCCAAATGCAGCAAATGATATGATTGGTATCATGTCTTTATTTTGTCTGGTCTTACTTAAGGTGGACAGTTAGAATATGTACTGTCACCAGGAGGTTGTCATCCCCTGGTGACAGTACTTAAAGTGAATGTAAAGTCTACCTTTTTTTTCTCTAAAAATAACGAACATATCATACTTACTTGCCCTGTGCAGTGGTTTTACACAGGGCAGCCCAGATTCTCCTCTTCTCGAGTCCCTCTTCGGCTCTCCTGGCCCCTCCCTCCAATTAAGTGCCTCCACAGCAAGCAGCTTGCTATGGGGGCACCTGAGCTGAGTCATAGCTCTCTGTATCCATTCAGACACAAGGTCATGGTTTGACCACGCCCCCTCTCTTCTGATTGGCTAATTGATTTTGATTGATAGCAGCGGGATCCAATGGCGCTACTGCTGTGCCTCAGCCAATCAGGATGACCGAGGCACTCATGGACACCGCTGCAGAGAGATGTGGCTCAGGTAAGTATTAGGGGTTTCTCTGTATAAGGCATCATCTGGGAGGAACAGGGAGTGCTGGACAGGCTGCTGCACACAGAAGTTTTTTTTATCTTAATGCATAAAATACATTAATATAAAAAACCTTCTGACTTGACAACCACTTTAAGTAAGAAAAAAAAAGATTATAAAATAAAACATATAATGTATGTATAATATATTCAGTATTTAACATATACATGCACACACATAACATACAAATGTGCATTACACTCAACACATGGAAAAAATGTAGTCTGTCTTGACACTTTTTTACGTTGTGTGGTGCATTTTATGCACACTAACACACATTACTAAAGGTAAATAGACGGTGTGCTTTGTAATTGCAGTTGCACTAATTTTCCCCAGAGCTTAGTAAATGTGGTAAAGCTATGTTGATTTCCATCATCCAAATGTGCATTGCATCAATACAGCCTATTCAGACTGGGTATTTTGATGGTGACTATGACGGAGGAAAGAGCAATTGGGAATGCTTGAAAGGCGAGAGACCTTTTTTACAGACACTGTTACTTTGCCCTGAATGTGCACAGTGACAGTGTCTCCTTAACATTATTACGTGTGTTAACATTCATTGTGCTACAATGAACAGCCCATTCCAAGAGATTGCACCACTATGCACAGAAAATCAAACATGAATCCTTTTTTTCTAAGCAGCATACCATCATGCACAGATGGTTCCCATTCATAATTAATGGCACTGCTATGCACCACACTATGGATCATGAAATGCCATGGTTTGAAATAAACTGTGTGACCCACAACACACTGAAGCCATACTGGATTTTTCTAGCGAACATCACTTATTTACAATTTTGCATAACTTTGACTTTTATTATTTTATACAAAGACACAATTTAAAATGAAAAAATATTTGCTATTCCTTAACTTAGCTTGGTTTTATCTCTCTGATTTAGTAAGCGTTTGGGGGGTTATATTGTGTTTATGTGTAAAAATAATGATTTTATTGTTTTGAAAGCATGTGGAAAAGAAAATCAGAGAGTATCATAATATAAGTCTACAGGCTCTGTGCTTTCAGATCTTTTACAAATTCTCAAACCTGTAAGTAAAAAGAGGGGCAAATGTCAAAAAAGTGAAAAATAGCATAAATGGTCCAGCCACCTGAGGTGAAAAACGGAACACCCAGCAGTAAAATAGTTAAAGTGTAATTAAAGAAAAAAAATCTATGCTTTAATTTTGCATATAAAGATTGAAGAAATTGCCCAGAGAAACATTATAAATGAGAAAAAATGTAGATAAGAAAAAAGAAATGGTGAAAAATAAATAGGCCCCTTGGTGTTACATCGTTTTGAAAATGATTTATTGTATTTTTCAAAGAAAATAAGAGTCTGTTTTAAATAATGAAAAAATAATTTCCAGCTTCCATACAGTTTTTATTTTTTTTTAATTTAGAGATATTTGCTGTTTGAGACCATTAATGAACAGCTAGTTTAAGATCCTAAATGACCTACTCAATATACATTATTAAAGCTCAGGACAGAATGCCATTATGGCTCCTGCGCATATGACAAATAGAAAGACTTAAATAAAGTAGTTTACTTGTTCATTTGTCAGCTCATATATAATGCATGTTCGATTTTCTCAGCAGGACCCGCAAACTGTGGGAGAAGTTCAAGAATTCAATAAAATTAGCTTAGAATCGTTAGCTGTAAATTAGACATTCATTTAGGCTAATTTTGTTATCAATGTTGGTCTGCTTCCCTTTGGCATGGTTTTGTCGGAGCTTGTTTGATAAATTAATTTTATTTCCTGGGAGATATAAAATGTCTAAAAAATTCATTTTTGGAGTTAAATGCCAGCTACTCAAAATCTAATACTAATAATACAAAATACTCATTTTAAAAGCTGAGAGGAAGCTAATGAATCCCTGGTGAAATAATATCTTTTGTTCAAGGGTGGTGCAATTAAAATGTACTTTTATTAAGCTTCCATCAGTCTTCTCTGCATAGATTACTAAAACTTTTTACTTTACTTTTTTTAAGTCATATCTTTAATTTCCTAAGGAAACATAACTCTTTTGGTGAAACCACCAAGTTTGATGAATTAAAATTATATATATATATATATATATATATATATATATATATATATATATATATATATATATACAGTATATATTGCAATAAACTGAATTTAAGGTTTATTGGGCCTTTCTCCCTATAAATATTGGACATTTGTACCAAAATTTGGCAGCAGAATTCTACATCTGTTCACTGTATCTTCTCAACTAGTGTTGGGGCAACTGGTTCGTTCTGAGCATTAGTTCTGGTCGAAGATTATCTTTTAGCTCCATTCAGGGAACACCCAAATTTGTAAGGTGTTTGGCGGGTGTTCACCCAGGTGAAAGCCCCACAATGCACTGCATGCTGCACAGTGCATTCTGTGCCCTAATTGGACAAAGCAGTAAAAGCTGGTTGTTAAGGAGTGGGGCTGGGAAGCTGGCCACAACATCCTAACAACCGATGAGTCATCAGCTGTCAATGGGCTTCCCCCCTGACAGCTGAAAGAAAAGAAAACATTCGCCGGTAAAAATATGAAAAAAAAAAAAAACGGTATGGGGTCCCCCCAAAATCCATACCAGACCCTGCCCTGCAGACCCCACTACCCTGGGCTGTGTTTGTGAGGAAGAGACCCTTGTCCCCATAAACATGGGGACAAGACGTCTTTGAGGTTGGGGGGCAGAGTGGACCTGGTGGCACAGCCCCCTTGTGATGTCACCAACCAGTGCATGCTGGGTTGGTGACGCCGCAAGCGGGCGGGACCATCTGGTGACATCGTCAGGTGGCCTCGCCCTTACCAATATAAGAACTGTCAATTTTGCCTTCAGGACGGGCAGATACATTTTTTTCTGTTTTCCGGTGCGGCAGGCACCGTTTATTTTTTAAATTTTTTTTTTTTAAAACCCGGGTGCCAGCAATTGCAACTGTGAGTCAAATGTTATATGGCTTGTTTTTTTTTTCTTTAGAAATTTAATTTTTGCTGAAACATGTTCTATACATGCTACAGATGCGCCACTTTACAGGCAGACTAAGGGGACCCCCGGGCAATATATTTAACCACATGCCGACCGGCGCACGACGATATACGTCGACAGAATGGCACGTACAGGCAGGAGGGCGTATATATACGTCCCTCCTTTCGCCTGTCCGTGCCATCGGGAGCGCGCCGGGAGCGGCGCGCTCCCGCGCCGGTCGGGACCCCCGTGAGTCCGGCCGCGGTCCCCGCGGACTCGATCGCCGCGGGGACTCCCGCGATCGTCTCACGGAGCGGCTGAACGGGGAGATGCCGAGATAAACAGCATCTCCCTGTTCTGCCTAGCAACTAGTGACGCCGATCTGTGCTCCCTGTGATTGGAGCAGAGATCAGCATTCACTAGCTGACAGCCACGCCCCCCACAGTAAAAAACACACCCCTAGGCCTACTTAACCCCTACACTGCCACCTTGTGGTTAACCCCTAAACTGCTAGTGTCATTTATACAGAAATCACTGCATTTAAATGCATTAATTGCTGTAAAAATGACAATGGTCCCAAAATGTGTCAAAAATGTCCGATGTGTCCGCCATAATGTCGCAGTCACAAAAAAAATCGCAGATCTCCGCCATTAATAATAAAAAAAAAAATTATTAATAAAAATGCTATAAAACTATCCCCTATCTTGTAAACGCTATAACTTCTGCGCAAACCGATCAATAATCGCTTATTGCGATTTTTTTTACCAAAAATATGTAGAAGAATACGTATCGGCCTAAACTGAGGAAAAAAAAATGTTTTTTTATATATTTTGGGGATATTTATTATAGCAAAAAATAAAAAATAATGCATTTTTTTCAAAATTGTCGCTCTATTTTTGTTTATAGCGCAAAAAATAAAAACCGCAGGGCGATCAAATACCACCAAAAGAAAGCTCTATTTGTGGGAAAAAAAGGACGTCAATTTTGTTTGGGAGCCACGTCGCACGACCCGCGCAATTGTCAGTTAAAGCGACGCAGTGCCGAATCGCAAAAGGGGCCTGGTCCTTTGGCTGCAAATTGGTCCGGTCTGAAAGTGGTTAAAGGCATTTTACATTTTTATTGTTGCACTTAAAGCATCATTAAAATCACTGCTCCTGAAAAAACAATTGTTTTTTAAAAAAAAAATTGCATTGATACAGTACCCGGACCCCCATACCCCTTTTATGGCCAAGTACTTACATATAAGCCTTCAAAATGTGTCTTGAAAAAGTATTCATACCCATTGAAATTTTAAAAATGTTGTCATGGTACAACAAACAAACAAAAACATTAATGTATTTTATTGGGGTTTTATATGATAGACCATGTTACCCATTAATTATATATTTAAGATTTATTATCTCTTAACAAGCGCTTGGGTAAAGCCCTTTTGCCTGGCTTTCATAGACGCAAGCTAAATAAAATATATTCATAAATACAATATTTTACAGCTATTAATGGAGATTTCACATAAACCCATAAGGCAACAACCAACACAGAGTGGCACATAATTTTGAAGTTGAAGGAAAACAAAATAAATGGTTTTCAAAATCTTTTACAAATAAATATCTGAAAAGTGTGGCATAATTTAATCTCAGTATAAATACAGCTGTTCCGTGAAGCCCTCCCAGGTTTCTTAGAGAACCTTAGTGAACAAACAGAATCATGAAGGCCAAGGAACACACCAGACAGGTCAGGGATAAAGTTGTGGAGAAGTTTAAAGCAGGGTTTGGTTATAAAAAAAATATACCAAGCTTTGGACATCTCACTGAGCACTGTTAAAGCCATCTTCTGAAACTGAAACGAGTATGGCACATCTGCAAACCTACCAAGACATGGCAGTCCACCTAAACTGACAGGAAAGAAGAGAATTGATTAGAGAAGCAGCCAAGAGGCCCATGATAACTCTGGAGGAGCTGCAGAGATTCAAAGCTCAGGTGGGAGAATCTGTCCACAAGATAACTATTAGTTTTGCACTCCACAAATCTGGTCTTTATGGAAGAGTGGCAAGAAGAAAGCCACTGTTGAAAGAAAGCCATAAGAAGTCCAGTTTGCAAGAAGCCATATGAGGAATACAGCAAACATGTGGAAGAAGGTGCACTAGTCAGACGAGACCAAAATTGAACTTTTTGGCCTAAAAGCAAAACGCTATGCGTGGCAGAAAACTAACAATGCACATCACCCTGAACGCACTATCCCCACCGTGAAACATGGTGGTGGCAGCATCATGTTGTTGGGAAGATTTTCTTCAGCAGGGACAGGGAAGCTGGTCAGAGTTGATGGGAAGATGGATGGAGCCAAAAACAGGGCAATCTTAGAAGAAAACATGTTAGAGTCTGCAAGAGACTTGAGACTGAGGCAGAGGTTCACCTTCTAGCAGGACAACAACCCTAAACAGGCAGCCAGAGCTACAATGGAATTGTTTAGATCAAAGCAAATTCATGTGTTATAATGGCCCAGTCAAAGTCCAGACCTAAATCTAATTGAGAATCTGTGGCAAGACTTGAAAATTGCTTTTCACAGACACTCTCTATCCAAAGCTGGTAGAGACACATCCCAAAAGACTTGCAACTGTAATTGCAGTGAAAAGGTGTTTTTACGAAAGTATAGTGCGGCTAAATGCAAATGCATGCCACACTTTTCACACATTTATTTGTAAAAAATTTTTAAAACCATTTATCATTTTCTTTCCACTTCACAATTATGTGCCACTGTATAAACCTGCCTTGGAGTTTGCAGTGGCTTTCCAGAGATGATGTTAATTGATGGATTAACTCTTTGATGTATTATAAAATCTTAAAATGTACCACACTCTACTGGTGCCAAGAGGATTCTGGTTGTCCATGCAGGCTCTGTATATATCCAATGGCCATATAGGCATGGAAAATAAAAACACAAAAAAGAAGGCACTGGATATCTTGCACTTTCAGTTGGTGAATCACATAGTTTCAGTCTGATCTTATTTGATTCAGTCATGTCATAGACTTCATAATAATAAGGAAAGCATGTTTACATGCAGCAGCAATCATGTGATTGACAGGCGACCGGCGAGATCAGAAGGGGTACAGTCGGGTTACCCACACATGCATGGATTTCTCTTGTTCAGCCCATGTGCTCAATCCATTCTGTCTGCTGTGCATCCCTACTATCCACTCTGCAGACCATTTTGATCCATCTTTCTGTATCCCACTGTATACCCCCCTGCACGCCATTATGCCTCTCTCCTCTGTCTTCTTTACATACTCACTGTGTACTCATGCCCAGTTTTCATCCCACTATGCAATCCTCTATACTTTATGCCCCAGTTGTGCACCACTGTCCCCTCTCCACCCCACTATCCATTCCTTTGTCTACTTGCATAACCATTTTGCACCCCTGTATCGGATTTTCACCCTCTTGCACTCCTATGCCTACCATTGTACACATTATATTTGCCCTACAGCCCACTATGAATTCTGTCTGCTGTGTACTTTTTTGTGCACCTGTCCCTGCCACCATTAAGAAATGATGTGTCCGTTTTTCAACCTTATTGTCTGCTCTTGGGTCAATTCTGAACCCTAACATGCACTTCTCTGGCTGCTTTCCACCTAAATTATGTCTGCTGTCCACCTTACACGTTTGCACTTCAATTACGCACCACTTTGCCCTGCAGCCCACTACAATCCTTTCTGTGGAGTCTATTCCTTTGCCATGTATGGCTCTAAAAAATAAATACCATCTAGTACCCTGCTAAATGAAAAGGTCACCCACATTATTCTGAAGTGGTAATTTTTTTCTGGGGAACTATTTGTCCCCAATAAGCAGGAGAAGTGCAGCAAGTTTCTGCAGCTCTCTTACTTTTAGACCAGTCCAGCAAGAGTACTACTTAAAAAGTTCAGATAAAGAGGGCAGGGGGAAATGAGTGACAGCAAATACCTGAAATACAGGCACAATTTTTTTTCTAGTGGTATGTTTTCTTCTTAGAAACCCAAAAATATTTTGAGAGGATATAACAGACATCAATAAAGATGTATAACTTATAGAAACACTAATATTTCACAATCCAAATGAAAGGAAAAGTAAAAAAAAAAAAAAAATGGGTAAAATGTGTCTACTGCAACCTTGAATTTGACTGCACAAAATATGTTTGTGCTAGTAGTTACCAAGGTTCATCCTTTGTCAGCAGCTGTGTGCGGAAAATGAGAACAACATTTGCAGTGAGTTTAGTACATTTTAATCACCATCTTTCTTACATTTGCCTTTCCGGCATTTTTCCTCTTACTTTTCAAGAGGAACTTTACAAATTGGGATTTGTTTCAGTTTCTGTTGGAAAAAAAGAAAGTGACTTTACAAGGAAAAATGGATTGTAGAACAAGTAGGTTATAGAGTGTTATTTATCAGGGGCCTTATTTTTAGTTATATAGAGGCACCTATAACTCATATCATGTATGATACCCTGAAGTGTCAATAAACCAAACAGAAAAAAAAAATCAAAGCATATTCTTATAAATAAACTGTCAATGCTTCAAAAAACAGCTTACTGTGGAGGAAATACCCTAATGCCCCGTACACACGAGCGGAAATTCCGCCAGCAAAAGTCTGATGAGAGCTTTTGGTCCGAAAATGAGACCGTGTGTATGCTCCATCTGACTTTTGCTGGCGGAATTCCAGCCAGCAAAAGATTGAGAGCAATTCCTACGTGCAAAATTCCTACGCATGCTCGGAAGCATTAAACTTAATTTTCTCGGCTTGTCGTAGTGTTGTACATCACCATGTTCTTGACGGTCGAAAGTTCAGTGAACTTTTGTGTGACCGTGTGTATGCAAGCCAAGCTTGAGCGGAATTCTGCTCATGTGTACGCGGCATTACTGGCTACTGGAGGGGAAGTGGTAAAGAAAAGACTGAAGCAACATCACCAGGACATGCAATCTGCTCTGACTTCTATCTGTCCCCAACCTGTTAGATGTTTCTGGGCTGTTTTCTGGGGTAAAAGAAAAGGTAATGGGACCCAATTAAAGCATTTCCTATATAAATTATTGGTTGGTGTTGTTACCTATCATTTAAATGTGGGAGAATTATTTGGGTTTAAATCAATTCTGTATGTATTTGACACTCTTCCATGGCTGTCTAACACAAATCTCTTTAACCACTTTCAGACCAGAGCATTTTTCTGGCTTAAGACCAGACCACTTTTTGCGATTCGGCACTGCGTCGCTTTAACTGACAATTGCGTGGTCGTGCAACGTGACTACAAAACAAAATTGACGTCCTTTTTTTCCCACAAATAGAGCTTTCTTTTGGTGGTATTTGATCGCCCCTGTGGTTTTTATTTTTTGCGCTACAAGCAAAAAAAATGCGACAATTTTGAAAAAAATGCATTATTTTTTACTTTTTGCTATAATAAATATCCCCCAAAAATATATAAAAAAAAAACATTTTTTTCCTCAGTTTAGGCCGATATGTATTCTTCTACATAGTTTTGGTAAAAAAAAATCGCAATAAGCAATAAGGGGTTTCCTAGGGGCGTGTTACTAACTGTGGGGGGCGTGGCTGTGTTTTAGTGAACACTGATCTCTGCTCCAATCACAGGGAGCAGAGATCAGTGTCACTTGTTGCTAGACAGAACAGGGAGATGCTGTTTACTTCCTCATCTCCCCGTTCAGCCTTCCTGTGAGACGATCGCGGGTATCCCCATGGTGATTGAGTCCGCGGGACCCACGACCGGATTCACGGGGGTCCCGACCGGTGCGCACGTGCGCCGCCAGTGGTGCACACGCGATGGCACAGCAGAATTCTTAAAGGGACGTACCTGTACGCCCATATGTCTGTCCGTGCCATTCTGCCGACGTACATCGTCGTGCGCCGGTCGGGAACCGGTTAATCCCTACATAATAAATTATTTGGCAATATCAAAAATGAATGCATTACAAAAAAAAGAGCCACTAATAGAAAGGACTGGCGGCCCCCATTTAGTCCATCACCACCTGCAACATTTAGTCAGATGGACATCCAGACATTTTCAAGCCTAGTAGGTAGAACTGGAATATGCACACCTACTTGGAGATTTGTCTTTTGGGAAAAACTTCATCTTACAGTGACTTTGTGGAAGAGAGCCACATCCAGGTTCAACCTTAATTTCAGTACTTTTCCCCTTATACTATTAACCTCAAATCTCCAGATCTCTGCCAGTTAATCCTCTAATCTTGCACATCTTTAAAAACCCCAGAGTTGTTATTTATTACATATTAGATGTACCCTCTGGAAAACTTTTGGCCTTTTCCATGTCATGTGAGACATTCTCCAGTCCTTCCCCAGACTTTTGGTTTTGAAAGGTTGTATATTTCTGGCTCGAGAGGCATGATATTTTCTATGTAAAATCTGCAATTCAACCTAAAAATATAAATATAAATAGGCAAAACTAGTAGCGCTTGTGTAACAAATCTCATACAAATTTCAAAGTATAAAACAGTGATATATAAATAGTTTCATATAGTCCATAAAACTATTAAAAAAAATCATTGTGTATATATAAAATCACCAGGTGAAAAGTGATATAAAATATTATATATATATAATAAGAATGATGATAAAAAATAGTCCAAACTTGTGCAAAATACAGTGAAATGCAGTTCAAAACGTATCTTCAAATTATCTCTTCAAAAATCTTCAAACAGTCTTGAGTGAATCACCACACCACGTGCTATGTGCCACCTCTCCCTCTGAAAAACGCACTCACCAACTCGCAGTGCCTCCCACTCTCGTGTTTGGCTATAGCGCTTTTTACCCACTTCAGGGGTTAATAATGATGTCCACTCCTTTTGTTTGTTGCATATCAGTTTGACTCCATATGTAAGAAAATAAATGCTCCATATAGTGTAATAAAATCCAACCAGTTTAATAAATCACACCAGCATTTCCAAAAGTAAAACTCACATTTCTCACATTAAAATCACGCCTTCAATTAAAAGCACAGCAAACCAATTCAAAAGGGTCCAGTAGTGTACTGTGGCCACGGCAGACCAGAAGTGTGCGCACAATCGTGGTTTCTCACCCACTCCTAGATCTCTCTGCCAGGCCTCAGTATCATTTCCAGATAGAGCAGTGTCTCACATCAGTATACACTTTTGTCCTGTAGCCACGCTACGCCCCTATAAATTATACTGAGGCCTGGCAGAGAGATCTAGGAGTGGGTGAGAAACCACGATTGTGCGCACACTTCTGGTCCGCCGTGGCCACAGTACACTACCGGACCCTTTTGAATTGGTTTGCTGTGCTTTTAATTGAAGGCGTGATTTTAATGTGAGAAATGTGAGTTTTACTTTTAGAAATGCTGGTGTGATTTATTAAACTGGTCAAACTGATATGCAACAAACAAAAGGAGTGGACGGTCATTATTAACCCCTGAAGTGGGTAAAAAGCGCTATAGCCAAACACGAGAGTGGGAGGCACTGCGAGTTGGTGAGTGCGTTTTTCAGAGGGAGAGGTGGCACATAGCACGTGGTGTGGTGATTCACTCAAGACTGTTTGAAGATTTTTGAAGAGATAATTTGAAGATACGTTTTGAACTGCGTTTCACTGTATTTTGCACAAGTTTGGACTATTTTTTATCATCATTCTTATTATATATATATATTTTTTATCACTTTTCACCTGGTGATTTTATATATACTCAATCATTTTTTTTAATAGTTTTATGGACTATATGAAACTATTTATATATCACTGTTTTATACTTTGAAATTTGTATGAGATTTGTTACACAAGCGCTACTAGTTTTGCCTATTTATATTTATATTTTTAGGTTGAATTGCAGATTTTACATTTTTATATTTTTTTAAGTAGCAGCTACTTTTCACGAATTTATTTATTTATATATGTTTTTCACTGATATATTTAATATATAAACTCTCACGATTATTTGGCGCGGTGGGGGTAGAGAATATTAAGGGCAGGCTTGTATTTCTTTTTTACCAACAGTATAATGATATTTTCTATGTTAAGCCTCTTGAATAGAATAACTGTGGATGATTTTAAGAAGCTTGACAATTCAGTCAGTCATAACACTGGAGGCTACATGGGAAAATGCAAGGAGAACCTCCATTTGTACCATTGTAAAAACAGATACACAATAGGAATGTGCTAGTAAACTAAGCTTTGGAAACCCAATCTTCTGTTTCTAAGGTACTATCTTCATTGTTGACATCAATGTGGATCAAAACAATTACCACCAAAAATACTAGCACCCCAACATAAAATTAACCATATTGGGTTGCAGCTAGTTTTTCTTACTCAAGGCAAACTAAAAGGCCATAGCATTCTAATGGGCTTTACTGTCAGTCTACTTATATCTAAAGTGTTTGTGTTCTCATTATTTGGTTGTTGTTGTTATTACTAATAGCATTGAGAGCTCTTGTATAGTGTTTGGATTTATGCTTCCTTATGAAGAATTGCTCATTGAAGAAAATTCATTTCTACTTATAGATTTTTTTTTTTACTTTCAGGCCTTCAAGAGGGAGTTAAAAGCCAAGGAACCTGTTATCATGAGTGCACTTGATACTGTGCGAATATTCCTCACAGATCACCCTTTTGAGGGACTCGAGAAGCTGTACCATGAGCCAAGAGGTAATTGAATTGAACATAGCCCTGTAATCACATATTGACGAAGGGATCATCATGTCTTAGAGTTTCATGAATTTTCACAAATGCTATCTCTAAATGTAAAGAAACAGCTTTAAAATCGGCAAGCAAATGCGTAAATAAAGTTCTTCAGATTAGAATCCAATTACTAGCTGTATGCTTATGTATGTAAGACATGTTTCCTATTTACTGTTAGCCTTGGAATTCTAACATTTATTATTCCATTATATTATTACATCACAAAACATTCTCTTTAGAGGTTTTTCAGTTTTAATTCATTATACAGCATATCTAGCAATAACAAAGTAAAGAAGGTTAGCTTGATTTTCAAAGAGACAACAAAAAGGCAGAATTTGCATCTAACCTGGCTAACCTCATATAACCCCATTATATGTTTAATAAATATGTGTTTATGGTTTCATTCATTTTACCCACATTTTGTAAAGATTTACACCTCTCTGTCACCATTTCTCCACCCGAGCAGCCTGCCTGATTTCAATTCCAATCCTGGTTTAGCCAGTAAGGTTCAACACTTCTAGTTAGTGTCGAGTGCTAGTGCATCCTCTTCTGCTTCTCACATAATCTTATTAGCCAGTATTTGACCAATAGAAAAATGCCAGGAATGGACCAATAGAAACATGCAATAGATGGGGGGTGTAGGTGCATGGCATTTCTCAACCCTAGTGGAGAGGGTTGAAACATGCCAGCTACAGCAGCCCTAGGGTTTCTGTGCTGTGGAGAAATGCAGCTAAACATACAATATGTGCTGGCACTACTGGTGCCTGTATGGCAGAATTGGAACCACCATTACTGTTTGGTTACCAAGGCTGTGTTCTTTTACATGGGATTGCATTACAGTCTGGCTTGTAACATATAAAGGTGAGTCGTAACACACACGGCCCCCAAGTTACCAGAAAGGATAGCAGGAAGATATTGATGTCTGACTATTCAGATTATATAAGAAGCTGCTTGATTTAGCCCAAACTTCAAATCTATATATAATATCACTTTTGGGTAGGTCGGACCTTTAAGTATCATTAAATGAATACATAGCATACATGTTTTCACACATTAAAGCAGTATTAAACCCAAAACAAAAAATGTTATATATTGCAGCTCACCAATTATTAGATGTGTTGACTGCATTTGTTTTCTTTTTTTTTTTGCTATTTCCCTATTTTCACCTGGTGATCTGGCCAGCAACACACCTCCTGAAGGAGAACAGGGGGCACATTTGGACAGCAGCATTGTTAGTCTTGTGTGGGGGGGGGTAGTTGTACTAGCAGATTTAAATACACTAGCAAATTTAAGCTGAACTCTGGCTAATACTTTATAAGCAGTTGCAGAAAACTGTTTTTTTTTATTTTGGGATATATAAATAGATAAAAACTGGTCATCAATATCAAACAGAACTGTTGTTAACCAATAACAGACCGATACCAACATGCTTAGTCACTAAGACTCAAGCAGCAATATCCTATACCAGTGATGGCGAACCTTGGTACCCCAGATGTTTTGGAACTACATTTCCCATTATGATCATGCACTCTGCGGTGTAGTTGAGCATCATGGGAAATGTAGTTCGAAAAGCATCTGGGGTGCAAAGGTTCGCCATCACTGTCCTATACCAACCAAGTAACAGCGTACCAATTACTGTCCAGCCACAAAGTGGGCGACATTACCCACTTAAACATGGACCGCGATGAGGGGAAATAACAAAGGGGAGGGGGAGCAGGTCAAAAGATCCAAAAGGAAGGCTGAGGAGGATTCAGAGGTGAGTCCAGCTGACAGACCTGAGGTAAATGCTGACTCCGCTCAGTGACAGGAAAGGATATAAGTAAAAGGTTACACTAATTGGCTAGATGTTTCCTGCCAAAAGATTTGTCACCAATCCAGTGCTCAACCGCTGAGGTAGATCTTCCTAGCAACAGCAGGCAGCTTGTCACCTGAAACACAAAACAGAAAGAACCAGCAAAGCATCCATAGAGAGGAATTTACTTAAAAATCATCATAGCCCTCTATTAACCCCTTCCCGACCGGCGCACGACGATGTACATCGGCAGAATGGCACAGACAGGCATAAGGGCGTACAGGTACGTCCCTTTAAGAATGTCGCCGTGCCATCACGTCGGGACCCCCGTGAGTCCGGTCGCGGGTCCTGTGGACTCGATCGCCGCGGGGATACCCGCGATCGTCTTACGGGAAGGCTGAACGGGGAGATGGGTAAGTAAACAGCATCTCCCCGTTCTGCCTAGCAACAAGTGACACTGATCTCTGCTCCCTGTGATTGGAGCAGAGATCAATGTTCACTAAAACACAGCCACGCCCCCACAGTTAGTAACATGCCCCTAGGAACACTTAACCCCTACACTGCCACCCCCCTGGTTAACCCCTTCAATGCCAGTGTCATTTACACAGGAACCAGTGCATTTAAATAGCACTGATTGCTGTATAAATGACAATGGTCCCAAAAATGTGTCAAAAATGTCCGATGTGTCCGCTATAATGTCGCTTATTGTGATTTGTTTACCAAAAATATGTAGAAAAATACGTATTGGCCTAAACTGAGGAAAAAAAAAATTTTTTTATACATTTTTTGGGGGATATTTATGATAGCAAAAAGTAAAAAATAAAGCGTTTTTTTCAAAATTGTCGCTCTTTTTTTGTTTATAGCGCAAAAAATAAAAACAAAAAGAAATCTCTATTTGTGGGAAAAAAAGGACGTAAATTTTGTTTGGGAGCAACTTTGCACGACGGCGCAATTGTCAGTTAAAGCGACGCTGTGCAAAAAGTGGTCTGGTCTTAAGCCAGCAAAATGGTTCCGGTCTGAGAGTGGTTAAGAGTAAAATGTATTTATAAAACAAATGGGTGTTAGGGGTGGCAATCCCATGGAGCCACTTCTCTATTCTATTTTTTCGTAGCCCTGACATTCTAGGTCATGGAACCCTAGTTGTAGGGTTGATACTGTAAGAAAGCAGTAGTTTCCCCAGAAATGTATTGCTGGTAGCTTTTCCGTATAAACTTTTAATTAGTTTACTTTCCTTTTTCCGAACTGTTCTAGAAAGTTGAGAAGCAATGTAATAGTCTGCTAGTGGAGGCAGACTATCACATTACTTGGTTACCGGTAGGCCTTTTCAGTTTCATGCTCATATTCTGCTTTTTGATATTAGCTGCTTCTGAAATTACAGCCAATGCTACTGAATCAAGCATTTGACAGCATGTTCTCCCATTCCTGTCATATACTATGCAGTGTTGAGGAGGGCTTACTTTGCTCACATACTGCCAACAATCTATAATTAATTGTTGACACCAGTGATTTCTGAAAAAAAATACATAAATGTGCAACACAGTACTTGGCAGGTGCTTAACAGCAATATGCCAGGCTCTCTGAATGTTTTCTAGCATATGCTCAGAAACTTTCTGTCTTCATGCAATATGAATTGTTTCACATGGTGATTACCACCCATCCATTATGTATCCATTATGTCACAACCAATAATTAACAACATGCCAATCTGTTTTATCTGTGTGTGGTCTATGGCTAACAAAGTAAAACAAAATTAGCTGCAGGTCTTAATAGAGGGTTACAATACTTCCACAGGGGTCAAAATATCTGCATAATATTATTAAAAGAAAATTATAGCTAATCTACAGGTTAGATTATGAAAAATACAAATCTGAGAGAACATTTCTTTATGTGATTTGCAATATTTCTTTTTTGGCCAAGGACCTGTGTAGTTATAACCTTTAATTATGACACAGTCTTGCAGATAAGTATACTAATTACTAATATATGATGGATGTTCAGTCATTTGTTACTGGTTCATAAACAGACTTATAACTGGCAGAATCATAATACATCTAAGGCTCTGCTCACAAATCTATTTTTTTCTTGTCTGGAGGTTGCTTTCTTGATACTACACCTTATCTAGCTTATACCTTTAGATCTATCTCAATTCAGAAAGATGCAAACCATGCTTCATTCAGCCCGCTCTGTAAGTAGTAGTAGTTCACCACTATAAGTGCTATTATAACCCCGTCAGTTGTATTTTATCAACCCTTATGATAACGTCAATGTAAATGTCAATTCACAAAAATACCACACATGTTATCACTGCTAATGCAATGTTAGCTTCAGGCTGTGAGTTTATGGAGGAGAGCAGGATAAAGAGCTGTTTGAGGTAGTGATAAAATAACACTTCACGAAATAAAGTAATGATTTAAGATAAAATAGGCTTTAACAGTTAAATTTTAATTTTACATGGGAAAGTAAAGATTTCACACCTAAGCAACATTTATGTTTGTGATTTGAACATTTTAGGAGGAAAAATAGCTTGTGGTTTGGATTCCATTTATCTGGGAGCAGAGCTGTCTATTCTGTGCCAAACAATAGTTTGTTATTGATGTATGAAATATGAAATGTGGACATATTGTATGTATGCTTTCATGGCCCGCAAATGGCATTTTGCGAGAAAAATTGTTATAACCTAATATAGTCAGGGGAATTAATAAAGAGTGTCCAAGACACTCCACTCTTTAGAATTCCAACATGCCTCCACATGGCAAATGTCAGTGCGGTGGACATAGTGGTTGATTTACTAAGACTGGACAGTGCAAAATGTGCTGCAGCTGTGCATGGTAGCCAATCAGCTTCTAATTTCAAGCAGAGTTTCACCCAAAAGTGGAACTTCCACTTTAAGCACTCCTCGTCCCCTTGCATGCCACATTTGGCATGTTAATTTCTTTTGGGGGGGTACCTAGTTTTGACAGGTGCTTCCTGTCTCACTTTCTGATTCCTCTGCCTAGGTGACTCCTCCTCTCCTCCTCCCTCTCTGCAATCTTCTGGAACACGCACGATTGCCTGGCCACTAAGAGAGTGCAGCGCAATTCACGTATGCACAGTGTGCGCCCGGCTGTGAAACCGCAAGCTGTCACAGCCGGGTGCCCTCACTTGCAATGACAGCGCCATGGAGAGGAGAGGGAGAGCAGTGAGGCTTCGGGCGGCCACATCGCTGGATCATGGGACAGGTGAGTGTTTGTTTATTAAAAGTCACTGGTTGTTAGGAGGTTGTCAGCTGTGAAGCTAAACGCATCCCTAACAACCAGTAATAGGTGGGACGGGGAGGAGGTAGCTGCGGCAAACATGCCTCTTTGCCACACAGCATATAGAGACAGGCCCTCTGCTTGTCTCTGTAATTCCTTATAGTTTTGTTATCTATGAACTGGAGATATTTATTTTTTAATTTGGCACACTAGGAACTACCTGAATCTGCAGCGCATGTTGGTAAAACTACCAAAATGTGCAGCATGGAAATGGCACTGACCATTTTAAAGGGCCATTGTTGGTAGGGACTTATTGAATTCCCCTATCTGTATGTTAGGAATATACCATGTGTTTTCTTGTGGGGTATGGGCTTGCTGTGTAACAAAATAGGTTATGGTCACTGGGTTCAATTAGGTTGGTACACGTATAGTATAGGACTAGCAAATTAAGATCCAGGCTTATAATTACAGTATGTGATGCCTGGAATACTTTTTGTTTGTAATCAGTAAAAGTAGAGAAGTGAATTTTCATTACTGGGATTACATATTAAAAACAGAGATACCAATGCACAAAAGGCTGTAATTCAGGATAATCATTCAGTACATTCAAAATTTAGTGATCTAACTGCAATAAATGTACATCTGAATGGTTGTTATAGGCTATTGCACTTTGTACAAATTCACTGATCTTTACACTGCTGTTTTAAATAAATTTGTATGTTATGTTATATGATCGAAAATATTTAGGTTAAACATTTATTTTTAAGTTAACAGTGTATCTGAACAATTGTTAAAAATGTTGTTTTCTGTGTGTTTTGCCCTTCCTAATAGTCCTTAACCTCAAGCTTGGCATAGACTGAACAGTCTTTTGTGCTATTCATTAAAACATAATACAGTTGGTCTTACTCCAAAGGATCACATCACTGCATATAGATGCACTTGTCTGTCCCTGCAAACTCAAATTATTTTTTATAACTTGTTTTCCAGACTGAAAGATTTCAGATCTAATATTCAGACATAATTAAATGTCACAGGCCCAGAAGCAAAATTTCAGCGGGAGTCCCTAAAGGTCTCATATAAAAACCTTAATTTGTCTTGTTCAGACCCTGAAAATGAACATGTACTGTACTCAAAAAAGTGCTGCCTAGTAACATGCAAATGACAGACGTTTTAATAAAAAATCTTTTCAGTTTAACCCTGCTGAAGTTCTAGGTAAAACTAATAAATGTACTATATGTATGCAGATTTTTTATGCTTTTTTATTATTTATTTTTTTGATGTTACCTTTAGTAACCAAAAAAGTCAAAAATGCTACTTTAGCCCAATTAAACATTAGAAAAAAATTGTGTTTTCTGATAAGTTGAGGGTGAAAAAAATATAAGTTTAAATTTTAGCATAGGTCTCAGTGGGCTCAAATATTCCTTTTCAGTGGCTACTTTACCCTTAAATAAACCTGTAAAATTTAGAGAAACAATCGTCTCACATACTGTGTAAACAGATATGTTCATTTCAGAGCAGCTGAATGCATAATAATAATTTGTCTGATGGTGCTTCTCTATTCTTTTTCATCCATTACTGTGGTCCTCAGAAAAACACATATTTTTTGTATTATTATATGAAGATTTTGTCTGTCAGTTTGACCTAGGCAAAAAACCTTACCATTTTCTTTTACTCTGTGTTATGGGGAAGATGCATATTGGAGCACACATTTTATTTGGACACAAAAGGACAGTGTTAATTAAAAGGAAAATGCTTCTGCTAATGAACCCTGTTTGCAATTCTAGACCATCACGCCGAAGAGCCATCCAAGAATGTCAGCAGGATCCTGCAGAAGCAGGTAGATGATGTAAGGACTGAGTGGGACAGGTTGAACGTGCGCTCAGTGGAGTGGCAGAGAAAATTAGACGATGCACTTGAAAGACTGCAGGAACTCCAGGATGCAATGGATGAACTGGACCATAAACTGCATCAAGCAGAAGCTATGAAAGGATCCTGGCAGCCAGTGGGAGATTTGCTGATTGACTCTCTTCAAGATCACATAGGAAAAATCAAGGTCAGTTTTCTGCTTGCTGCCGAATATTATATAAATAGCAATGAGAAATATCTGAAAATATTAGGAAACTGTTGACTTTCCATCACAAATGCCATTTTAATGCAGAACTGTAATTTCTAACACTTTACTTTTCATTGTTCATTACTATAAAAGCTTAACCACTTTAGTTGTTACACGTGTTTATCCCATATGGACCAGAGCATTTTGTACCTTGGCAAAAATTTGCTTAAAGTGTTACTAAACCCAGTAAAATTAGTCTGTATATGCAGTAAAGCATGGTTGTTATACTTACTGTGGAGCCTAAGGGGTTAATCCTCTGCATTGTGTAAAAAGGCTGTTTGATCCTGTCTTCTCTGATCCCCCCTCCTTCCACTGTCCCCTGATAATTTCCAAATAATGCAGTCTATAGAGTCAGGCTGCACATGCTCAGTTGGGTGTGTATTGCTAGAGAGTTTTTTTTTCTTCTTGGGAGAATGCATTTGATCAGCACAGGGCCAATCAGCACTGTCCAGACAGAGAGTCAGGGGTCTTGCAGTCGCATAGGACAGTCAGAAACTCCTCCTACAAGCTTTAACCAGTGCATGGCTAGACACTGATAGAAGTCACAAGACTGCTATATACTGCTGATGAGAAAAGGTATTTAGCAGTTTATATTTACTAAAATAATTGCATTTCCATGTTTTATGTACTGTGGGAGACCAGATATAGTGAATGAAGGGTCCTGGGTTTAGTACCACTTTAATGACTAGTCATTGTGTATGTTACTTAATTAATACTTGTATTGCTTTTTGGTGAAACAAACAAGGCTTTAATTTGGAAGCATTGCTTACCAAGAAATTCAGCAGCTAACTGCAATGCAACACTTTCTTGTTTACACTTTTCTCCAAGTGGAGAGAAAAACACAGGGGGGCTGTACAGTAACTGACTACTGTGATATTCAACCAGAGGCTATCACAGTGATCAGGTGATCGAGAACTGGGCCAATCAGTTCCCGATTGTTAGTACATGATCTGGTGCTGAGCAGCATGCTCCCCGCACAAACACAGGTATGCACATATGCTGCCCCATGGATAAAAACCCACTTCAGTGAGGCCATATATGTATACACTCAGCAGATTTAGGGGGTTTAAGATGACTTTCACTATTTGGAATTTATTTCCTCTCCCTATCTGTGCATGGGTTTCCCCATAGTCACTAAGTAACTGGCTTCTGTTCCAGTTGGATGTAAAATGTGTGTAATTTTCCAGCTTTGGCTTAGACATAAAATTCGTAGATTTACAGTGCTCCATTAAACACGGCTTTCTATATGATGTTGTTATACAAATAGAAGAAACAATTCCTGTGGCCAGGATCAGACCCTAGGAACATCCTTTTTTTTAATGCAAGTGCACACGTAACGATTTTGTCTTTGGCTATAGCATTCATCATCAGTGTATTTCAGCATATAAGCAGAGCACAACAAGTTGGACAAACCACACAAACAATATTATGTGATGCAATAAGATGTGATTATTTTCACATTTATTTTTTTTGCATTGGGATAGAATGATTTGTGTCATGTAACAATTATACTTTTCATATGAATGCCTTAAGGCCTATAACTGTGGGTAATGTAGTTATCGCTGCATGAGTTAACTCTGCCCGAGGCTGCATTGTTATATTTGATCTCCATTTTGCCTGCAACTGTCAGTATAGGTGACAGTTGACAGTGTTCAGGTTTTCCTCGGGAGCTGCAACCTGTACTTTAGGCACCCCAGGGAACTGAAGAGTGTAAATGCATTCTATAATGATTATCTACAGGCAGCTTAGAAGTAAGTAATGTCCACCCATACACGGATCACACAGTCATGTTGAATTGAACAGACTATATCCACCACATTTAGTAAGCTTTCACACCAAGGGTATTACTGTTATAAAACACTTTAGTCACTGTTCCATTGTGACTATTTAAGAGTTTTCCAGACAGGAAGAAGCTTGTTTTATTTATAAAAATGCTGAGCTCAGTCCTGCTCTGCTTAACCCCCGGCCAGGAGTAATAGAAATGAGCATCACATAGGCTTCTAAAATTCATGTAGAAGCAGCTGCTGGAGACTCAGTTCTGTATTTACAGCCCAGAGCTACATCTCCCAAGAGCCCTTTCTCTACACACAGTCTGTGTGCAGGCTATTGGGAGTCACTGCATGCTTTGCTAGCTAGGAAACCAATGCATGCATGTAGAGTGAGACAGTGAGGGGTGGAGGCTGGACAGAGTTCTATGGTCCAGCAAGGAGGGCTGATAATGTTGACTGAAATTTCAGAGCAGAAAGGGTATCCAAATAGGACGTTTGAAGTATGCTAGGTGAAAACTTAGGGAAGTGAGTTGTAGATATATATTGTTTTTTTTTTTTTTTTTTGCCCTGGCATATGCTTTAAATAATGCAAAAGTCCTGTCACTATATAATAATTTCTACTGAAAGGCTGACTACTAGTAAGTGGTGTAATGATGAGTGACAGTGGGGTGGGAAAAGGGGATTCTTGCATGGAGGACCTTTATTAACATTATATCCTTTACGCAAAAGTTGCAGGTGCTGTTCTAAGTGTGTTGTGGTGCATTAGAGCGCTGCGTCAGACTGCATGGATGTTGAAGGTTGCCATAATTTGTTCTTATTTTAAAGAGAAAGCCTCACATATACCCAGTGAAGTGAATAGCCTCAGATGATACACAGGGATGAAATAAATCTCCCTACATAAGTTTTCCATGTATATCTGCTGTCTTCATCTTTATATACTGTTTAGAAAGTGCACATTGTGTTAGGAGATTTTCTCTTCCTGGTTAACACTGTAGTGAAGCCTGGGCATACAGCCAAGACAGCTGATTTGAGCAAAGGCACATACCTCCTCTCCTCATAAGTAGAGACTTTCAGAGCTGATTGTTGAATAGTTCAGGGCTCTGCTAATCTATTATAGCATTCTCCCCAACACAAAACTCTGTCTGCTTTCATCATATGTGACGGAGAACTTGTCAGGAGTTATCAGGCTGATAACAGAAGAACGGAGCAGGAAACAGCTACGGGACATAGTGCTTTGAAGAGAGACAACAAAAGACTGCAGATATATGTGCTCAACTCAAATTTCATGAATCGGGGTTACATCCACTTTAACTTAACTTTGCCAAACTTTGCTGAAAAATGACTCTGATGATAAATAGAATCCTCTCATCAGAGAAACAGTTGTGATTGGTGGATGGGGTCTTTGCACTTTAATAATACAAAACAATCAGCAATTTTCATGTCTCCCATTTATCAGGATAGAATTAGAAGTAGATTTTCTGTTTCAGAAAACTTAGTTTATAGCATATTACAGGAACTGGGATTTTTGCAGTGATTGTGATTTGTAGAGGGCTTGCTGATGTATGAAACTGTACTATGCAGCTTGTGTTTTCTCAGCTCACTGGCTTAGAATTGGAATCATCTAAAGAAATTGATTAGGCACATTGACCAGAGAAGATGTAACTAAGAAACCAGCAATTGTATTTATTAACACAGATTCACATATGGACACTTATTTCTATGAGACAACAACTTGAAGGTTATAGCTAATAGCTGCATAAAATCTTAACTAATAATGAAAATGAAATGAACAGCAGTTTCTCCTCCTGAAGGCAAAAGTTGTGTTCATGGCTCTTCATCTGTGAACTTGCTTACATACCCACAATGCAAAAAGTGTGCTTCTGTATGCAGTTATTTTCATTGCTGCGTGAAAGAGTTCATTCTCCAGGGCTATTTACATGTATCAGCATTGTCATTAATTAAAGCAACATGCTCTACACCAGGGAATGACTTGCAAACTGGCAATTTTGTTTTCTTTTTTCTTCAAAAGGGCTGTTACGACTAAAAGTATGAGTGGGAAGTTAAAAACTTCTGTAACCCTCCCAGTGAAAACAGACATATTTTAATAGAGAAGCTATATTCACTGAAGCTAAATATGTTGTGTGTTTGGATTTTAAAGCTAAAATGGGAAAGCAAAAATGCAAAAAAAAGTTATTGCTCACCTTTTGCTTATCAAGTAAAAATCCATGGCAAGCATTTAATCACCAAAATTTGCATAGAGCAGGGATCCACAAATGATTCAGCTCCTCAACCCCTTCATTATGTTTCATATTGTCCATTGACCCCAAACATTTATTTTATGAAAATAATTTAAGAAATGTTACTTTAAGTAATAAATAGAACAAATGCTAAACATTTTTTGAATACTGTCAATATTTCCTCTTGATATCAGCAACTTCCATTATGGCTGTTACACTACTGATTTTTTTTTTTAGTAAATACACAGTAATCAGCAATCAGTTATTTCGCTCAACTATCGTTGCTATGGATGTACTCATTATCCAATCAATTTTGAGGTGGCTGTACTCACTGGCTCTCCAACTTAGTTTAAAGTGGAAAAGTATGCTTAGTACTATGTGAACATATATGTATATCCTTCCCACAAGGTGAAGGGTGTTAGATTATAGATAAACAATGCAAAACACACTGATAAACCTGAAACAAAACACAGCTGACAGAGACAAAGCAAGGCTGGTCTTGCTGGCAACTGACTATCCATCCCTGAGTAACACTGTTTCACTACAAGCCATCTCACCTTTAGGACTAGTGACAGGCATGGAGCTTTATAGATACTGACAGCTATCAAAATTCATCATTTATCTAACACCTATTTAACTCCAGACATTTACTGACCCCTGTTGACCCCAGCCAATTTATTGAACCTTTGGTTAGTCCCATTGATTCTCAGGGTCAATGTCAGATACGTCTGGGAACCTTGTCCTAGAGCTTCTTCTGACATATTATCAGTTCTCTAGCAGGCAACCATAATTACAATGTATAGGAGCCCAATAGAGACTCCACATTAATTTCCCACTTCCTTTGGTGTCAATAACCTAATAGGAAAGTAGTGTAGTTTAGGGCAGGGTAGAAGGACCTCTTTACAAGTAATATACAGCATGCATATAGTAATATATGAGATGCATACTTAATGGTGAACATAATAAAGTAGTAATGGAATGCTTGAAGCCTACCCAGAAAAGGAAGTAAAGTGCCTCTTCCTTCAATATCAAAGGGGGAAGGGGAATCTCCAGCACTGCTACAATAAGCTTAAAAGCTGCTCGTTCTTTCTCCCAACCCCAGTTTATCAAAGCCATATTTTGCAGAATTTACAAGCCACTGTCAAACTCGAATTATTAAAATTAGGAGAATCAAAAAAAATGTCCGATGACCCAAAGCAACCAGATTGCAAATTACATATTTCTAATTCCAAGATAGAAATGGTATATACCTTTTAGTTAACTATTACTTGCAAACAGCTCAGTTTTCCTGTTTTGTAAGAGCCTCTATGCACACAATGTTAAAGAGATGAAAAGGTTCAATATATTCAAGGCCAAGGCCTGTACTCAAGGTGTTCGCCGTAAATGCTTCCTAAGTGCTGGAACATGAGTCCAATGGATCTGACTATAGGAGCCCCCAAGAACTAGACAACACCAGTCTTGGAGTACATCAGGAATTAATTTTATTTGAGATGTCACACAAATATATATACAGCCAGATGACTAAAACCTAACCTAATTAGCATGAGCTAATTATCTTAATCAACACTGGACTCCTTCATTCAATTGCAGGGTTAATTAGCACATACAACAATAGGTGAAATACTCTTTAGAATCTGTGTCAAGCCAGACCAGCCTCATTTACATTATACAAGACAACAGACAGGCTGGCTGGAGTTGATGATATTAGCATCTGACAGTGTGTGTCCCAACAGCATGGGACAACACACATTATATATACATATATACAGCATATACATATCCAGAGTCTATGTGTCTTGTTCTATGACCTCTAGTATTCTTATTTGAAATAAAAACTATCCTGACCAGAGCACATTTTGCGATTCAGCACTGTGTCGATTTAACTGACGTTACACCCAAACAAAATTGACGTCCTTTCTTCCCCACAAATAGAGATTTCTTTTGGTGGTATTTGATCACCTCTGCCATTTTTATTTTTTGCTTTATAAACCAAAAAAAAAAGCGACAATTTTGAAAAAAATGCAATATTTTTAACTTTTTGCTATCATAAATATCCCCCAAAAATATCTAAAAAAAAAATTTTTCCTCAGTTTAGGCCGACATGTATTCTTCTACATATTTTTGGTTAAAAAATCGCAATAAGCGTATATTGATTGGTTTGCACAAAAGTTATGGCGTCTACAAAATAGAGGATAGTTTTATGGCATTTTTAGTATTCATTTTTTTTTATTAGTAATGTCAGCGATCTGCATTTTTTATTGTGACTGAGACATTATGGTGGACACATCGGACACTTTTGACACTATTTTGGGACCATTGTCATTTATACAGCAATTAGTGCTAAAAAATGCACTGATTACTGTGACACTGGCAGGGAAGGGGTTAAACACTAAGGGGCGATCAAGGGGTTAAGTGTGTCTTAGGGAGTGATTCTAACTGTGGGGGGATGGGCTACAACTCACATGACAGCGATCACTGCTCCAGATGACAGGGAGCAGTGATCTTTGTCATGTCACAAGGCAGAACGGGGAAATGCCTTGTTTACATAGGCATGTCCCCGTTCTGCGGCTCCATGACACGATTGCCGGGAGACCGGCAGACATCGAGTCTGCGGGTTCACGGGCGGTCATGCTGTACGCGGTGGGCGCGCGTGTGCCCGATAACCCCGCCAATTAAAGGGGGCGTATATTGGCATGCAGCGGTCGGCAAGTGGTTAATAAAACATAACAGTGTGTGTGGTATTGAAAACTATTTTTAAAAAGAAAAGTGTATCTACCTATACAGATGGCTGCATATTAAGAACATCAATGACGGTAAGAAGGCTTACCTCTTTGCACATTGGAGGAAACATCTGCTTGCATAAACAGAGGCTTGTCTACTGTTCATTCCCACAGTGATTCAGGCTTTGTAGAAACTATCAGAATATAATTGCTGCAGACAACTGCTTAGCATGCTTTGAAGTCTATATAAGAACTTTTTTTTAGTTTTTATCTGCACTCCTGCTGTCTGCATCAAAGTCTACAATCAATATGAATTAAGCTGTCCCACTTCTATTTATAAGTTCTTTATTAAATTCTGTTGGCCTCTTCATGATTGGTAAAAGCTAAATTAGGTAGAATTTTCCAATTTCCTTTTACTTCAGGAAAACATCAAGGTGGAAAATTAAACCTAAAACGTGGGTTTTGCCTACACAGAACTGTAATAAGTTAACAATAGATATTTTACAATTTATACGGTTGTTTTAATTCCTTGGTCTGATTCTATAGCTTAATTTTTTATTGTGTTGCAGTTTAAAGACCAATTAGATTCATTTTGTTCATGTATTTGATACCATGTGCAATGAACTAGGATCGCAGAGAGAGAGAGCACTCAGGAAAATACCACAGAACCCAATGGGGAACTTGGATGTAAAGGAGAGGGCACAGCAAGGAGAAATAATTCACAGGGTACTAGTATGGCGAGAGAAATAATCTACGAGGCAACAATATGCACAGCATGGAGAAATAGTCCACAGGGTGAATCCTGAGTGGCAATATGATACAAAAAACAGCAAGTTAAGGGGCACAAGGGGCAATCCAGGGAGAACAAGGGATAAATAGTATAGAGGCAGGTCAGTAAACACAGGATAAAGGGAAAGCTGTCTACATGGCAGCAAAACAAGGCACACAGATCACTGGGCATGGATCACAGGGCATCAGAGATGACTACACACACTGATGGCTTCTGATGATTGTGAAGGGTCCAGCAGCACTTGAAGGGTCAAAGTGGGCACCAAAGACTCTTAGAGAAGATGAAAGGGCAGATTCTGTGCATATAGCCACAGCTTGGAGTGCACCCAGGCAGCAGGGAAGCACAAGGGTCAGAGGGCAAAGAGCAGAAAAGAGCAAGAGTCCTTCTTGGGGAAGATGCTGGGTCCAGGAAAAGACTGAGGTCTGGAGTGACCTTGTCACAGATTCAGGTTCACCAGGTAGCAGGGCAAATCACAGCAGGAACAAAGCATGAGTAAGGTCACATGGCATCGGGAAGATGCTCTGGGTCAAAGCAAGCAGAAGGGAAGATCCCGGAGGCCTGGCCAAAATCTTGGACCTCCAAAGGTTATGGCAGCATTTAAATCCCACAGAAAAAGGTCTACAACATAGAGAAAAGGGAGTCTGAGTGGCCAGAAAGCAGCACAGGCAATACAGAACTACAAGTCCCAGCAGCCTCAGTTTCAGAAAGCAAAGCACAGCCCATATGGAACTATTGGTCTCCGCAGTTCTAAGCATCTTCTAGTCTCCCTGTAATGAGACATCCAGCCATGAGCTCCTCTGTGTCCACCATTTGAGGAGACTCACTGGGAAATTCCCTGTTCTACAGTGGTAGGTTTTTAACCTACCACCTTTGTAATCCAAGGATTGTTGTGGATAGGGAAAGAGATAACCACCGCTCCAGAGGGATCCTTCAAGGCGAATGCTTCTACTCCTAGTGTGGAGCTCCAGGTGCAGGCTAATAACAAGGTAGTTAGAAAGTAACAAGGGGAACTCTGGACAGCCGCACACCAGACGAAGATGAAAAATCAAATGGATTTATTTAAAAACAGGAATCACATCAAAGTCCAAAAACACAGCAAAACAGGGAAGGGGGGCACACATCTGACGCGTTTCACGCTAAATACAGCGCTTACTCATAGCAGCTATGAGTAAGCGCTGTATTTAGCGTGAAACGCGTCAGCTGTGTGCCCCCCTTCCCTGTTTTTCTGTGTTTTTGGACTTTGATGTGATTCCTGTTTTTAAATAAATCCATTTGATTTTTCATCTTCGTCTGGTGTGCGGCTGTCCAGAGTTCCCCTTGTTACTTTCTAACTACCGTTGTAATCCAAGCCATATGTACTATTTGATATTTTTAAAGTCACAAAAAAGTGACATCATTGTTACCTATCTGGCCAAATGCAGCCAGATCAGGTGACAATCCATATGCCTATGGCCACTTTCAGACCATTCCCAATGCGTTGATTTAAAGGAAAATAGTGATTAGCTGTGCTATTGTCAAATTGGAAAGATAATATATGTCCAGCAGTCACATCTCACCCAAATTATAGGGAGTAAGTGCAAGTAATTGCAAGTAGGAAATGGTTAATATTTTTCAAACGTACGTAATATCGCTATATGGATGTGAAAATAGCCTAACACTGTCGCAGTGGTTATGTTCAATGACTTTATACATACTGTACATATTGCAGTGCCCTTTAATAACATTTCCAGTATATGTTACGTGGCCCCTAAGGCATCAGCTGTGCAGAATGTCTTTTTTGACAGTTTGTTGAATTAGAGTTAAAACGCATCCCTACATCTGCACATTGTTATTATTCATCTGATAGCTGTAAGACCTCAATTACCTTTTTAAAGAAAGTATATTTGCTTGCAGTGGATAGGGGAAATGTAAGATGGGTGGAAAATGTATTTTCCTGCATTTAATGTTTAAAGGGTATGTAAAAAATAGCTATAAAATAGCAGAAGTTGTGTGAGCTCTCTACTGAATTCTAAACACACCGAAACCTATTTTCAGAAGATAAAATAGAAAGATAGAGGGACCTTTGGGAATTCCCTATCTTCTCTGTGAAGGTGTGTCTGCTCAGTATAAATGGTTTCTGCTTGTTCACTGTAGCTTGTAAGTAGCTGCTGTAAGAGCTTATTCTTCAGGACATATATTCAGAGTAGATATGACAGTTTGTCCACACTGGCATAATACATTTACTGTTACATAGACTGTATTATGGGCAGCACAGTGGTGTAGTGGGTAGCACTTTCACCTAGCAGGAAAAGGGGTCGGTGGTTCAAATCCCGACCATGACACCATCTGCCTGGAGTTTGCATGTTCTCCCTGTGCCTTTGTGGGTTTTCTCCAGGTACTCCGGTTTCCTCCCACACTCTCTAAAGACATGCTGGTAGGTTAATCTGATCCTGTCTAAATTGGCCCTACTATGTATGGCTGTGAGTTAGGGACCTTATGTTGTAAGCTCCTTGAGGGCTGGGACTGATGTGAATGTATAATATATATGTAAAGTGCTGCATAAATTGATGGCACTATATAAGTACATGTAATAAATAATAATAATAAATAAATTATTGATAGACAAAGTGCTTACAGTTAAAGTGCAAGTTTAGTTAACCAATGAAAGCAGTCAATAAGCTACTACAGGGGGTCCCCGACTTACGAACGCCCGACCTATGAACATCTCCTACTTACGAACCGGGCGCTGCGGGGACCCTCTGCCATTTTTCGCAGACAACGGCCATTTCTGTGCATGCGTGGCCAGACGGAGCCTCGGAAAACATCGGAAATGTCCGTAATTTGCCACACATGCGCAGAACGGCATTCGACGGAAAATCAGAAATGTCCGTAATTGTCGTTCTGCGCATGCGCGGCCGACTTACGAGCATTTCCGAATTACAAACAGGAGGACAGTTCCTAATGGGTTCGTAACCCGGGGACCCCCTGTAATCATATTCGACAAACACTGCAGCTATGTTAAAGCCAGAAAGCTCAGCTCACCTTAAAGTGAGTTTATTGTGACCCTCTCTAGGAATAAGAATAACACCTTGCAGGGGTACTTCTTGAAGCATGTGCTAACCTTCTCTCTCCTGGCTTCCTTTATCACTAATCACAGTCAACTTCCAAGGTAACTTTGAATGCGATTGGTGGTTGTTACAAACTTCTTGATATACTTTATTTGTGAGACATGACAAGGATCCTACAGTGGGTGTGTTTGGATATAGCAATCACCACATTGCCAACAAAAGTATGTTTGGGCATGGCAAGGAGGAAAATGTGATGCATTGAAAGTTAATTTTTCATGCCATAGGACCCGCTTCTGCCCTGTTTTTCTTTTTTCTTTTTAAATAAGGGAGCACAATTAGGAGAAAGTCATTACCCCATAACAGAATATGCCTGAACAAAGGTGTTAATGGTAAGATTACCAAGTTATAATTAAAAATATGAAAAGCAACTCTTAAAATTACAGTAACCATTTCCAGCTGGCGGAAACCAGCCCTTGAACAGTTTATACTGCCGGAGATGTTACATAGATTTCCCTATTATATGTTCACTGTGATTGGCTGTCACAGTGACCATGTGAACAGGAGCCCATCCTACTGGCTCCCAATAATAAGCAGTGACTGGAAGCTGTCTGTGACAGCTTGGTTACTCTGCTGGGGGTGCTGAGTGAGCATGCTCCCAACAACTCCAGCTGTACACATGTGTGGCAATGTTAGCCCACACCATGCTGGCACATATATGGGTAAAGCCGACATTAGGGGTTAGCATGGTATAGCTTACATAATATTGTAGTAATTGGATTTACATCTATCTTTTGCTGTCCATTGTGGAGGTTAACACACATGTGTTAATGAGTGTTATGTCATTTGTTAACATGGGTTGCAATAAGAAACATAATATATCATGCAAACACACATAAACAAACCAAATATTGTACATTAACAGTAACCCCCATGACAAATGCTTTCATGCTCATTTTTCCCCAGAAGGTTACTCTCATCTTTGTTCAGGCATCAACAAGATGCCAACCGGAAGTGATACAATCATGTAAACTTGGTAGCTCTTAAATTTCTGTATTTACAATGTATGACACAAATCAGCCCTTTGCTGCTCCCCAAAATTACATTGTTGTAGTCTAATCACTGGAGGAAATTGAGAAAATGCATCGTCCTGCCTGTAGTAGACTGATGACATCAGCTCAGTCTAGACAAATTCACATGAATGGAGCTCATGGACTGCTTTTTAATGATAAGAATTACAGCTTTTTTGCCCACCCCTCCCCTCTGCTGCCCATTCAGAGAATGAGTTTGCATAATACAAAGGCTTCTGTGATTGGGCAGGAGGAGGGGAGGGGCAGGCATAGCAGCTGCCCTAATGCTTAGATGCTTAGACCTGAAGCATTAGTGTTGGGCTCCCAGGAATACAGCGATGGCTATCTTCCAGGAGTGCAATAAAACTGTCAGATGTAAATAATAGAGAAGACCATATAGACAAAGTTCCAATACTCAGAGACGCGCTCCAATCAATTAAATGAAGTATGACCAGCATTCACATGTAAAAACATATGAGAAATCAGTAGTATGTTGATAGGTGATGAGACACTTCAATTGATAGGTGAATGACTCTACTTAATGAGTGATAGGCATATACCATCCACTGTGTTGAAAGTATCTGGCCGTTCCTTCCTGGTAGTGACACGCACACATCACTTCCGGTCACCGTAAGGTCATGCTCTGATGCGTTTTGTCATCATGACTTCTCTCTGTTGAAGTCGTGATGACGAAACGTGTCAGTGCATGGCCTTACGGTGACCGGAAGTGACGTGTGCGTGTCACTACCAGGAAGGAACAGACAGATACTTTCAACGCAGTGGATGCTGTGGATGGTATATGCCTATAAATTATTAGGTAGAATCCTTCACCTATCAATTGAACTGTCTCATCACCTATCAACATACTACCGATTTCTCATATGTTTTTACATGTGAATGCTGGTCATACTTCATTTATTTGATCGTAGCGCTGCTTTGAGTATTGGAACTTTGTCTATATGGACTAAGGAATTTTTTTTTACTTACGTGTATATTTCTATTTTATTTAGCGGCTGCTTTTATGTACATAGACTTGTGTCATATACATCATATACATTATATATATATGTGTTCTATATATATGTTTTTTTGGGAATTTTTCCTGAGCGCTGAGCGGTGCAATTAGGCCTTTTAGACACTGAGATTAATAGAGGAGACCAGGAGAAGATCAGGAGACGTTATGCGCCTCCTTGGACTTGACTCGTATTGTGCCTGCACTTTTTACAAAAGATCTGAATTCCCTGAATTCGGCTTTACTGTCCTGTAGTGACATAAGGGTTGGCAGGAGGAAGCACAGAAGAGGGGGCAGGCATCTGAGACCTCTGGAAGTGTTAGATGCAAAAGAATCTTCAGACAGCAAGTAAGTATTAAACAGCTTTTTTTCCAAGCAGCATGGTTACTATTTTTGTGTCCACATGATAAGGCCACTTTACTGTTTTGGGTGGGTTTGTTGTTAGTGGAGGGAATATGGTGATTAATGGCTAAGGAGATGATGAGATTGCAGAATGATAACATATATCTTGTAGACAGCAATATAGCCATTTGTGATGTTTTTCTTTAGTGCTGGGAAACAGTTCCATAAAATAATGAAGTCAGTAACACCAGCCCTTGAATGAGCTTAGCAGAGACTTTGAGTTCAGCCTTTGTTTCCATCTATAGTACAGCTACACTGCTTCTTTCGATTCTGCCTTAAAACATAGCACATCAAGTACAGTCAGGCATTTGGAGATGTGCAGATTGCCTTAAAACTAGAGTTAAAAGAGAAAATGAAACCAGGTTTAAAACAAGCTGGTGGCTCTTGGTAAATCTCCTTCTGGCATAGCTGTTCATACTAAAAATGAAAGCTTTTTATTTAGAAAATCTGTCATACTCCAATCTGAATGATGCTGTATCTGAAATGAAAAGATTCAGCTGAGATGTAAGGGGATAAATAGAGAAATAGCATGCTCTGCTTTCAGCTTTACCTATACCTATTGATATAGCGTAACAAGTCTTTGCTACTTTCCCATCAATATTATATTTGAAGTGTACTATAGATGGAAGATGTTTACTTTGGGTAAACTTGGATTTTATCCAGAGCTGCTTTATGTAATGAAATATTGTTTCCTGAGTTTCGGAATTTTTACAGTAAGAATTTTGTGAATTTAAGAATTAGTTAAAATAAACAACAAACATTTCTGAAAAAGGGCCTCTCGGTATAGACAATCCAATAGCGTGGCCTTCAACATTTGATTTCCATCTTTGTAAAGAGTGACATAAAGCTGACCTTTGCATTTGATTTCCACCTCAGGCAATATCTGTATGGCATTTACATGTTCTCTTCCAACGATATAGGTTACCTTCTATGGCTTATATGCATGCTAGTAAATAATTCCTAAAAGTTATATTATATATGCATTTGCAGTTTGAGTATATTAGTGGGTAATGTGAAAAGTTCTAAATATTCATTAAAGCATTGATGGATTTGGTGATGCTAAACGTGATGCTAAACATGTTACCAAATTAAAGTAGACCTTTCAGTAACTTTAGAAGTCTGCATGTACAGTCTCCTAATATGTCCCAAAATACAGCACAGTAGATTTTTTTATAGATTTACATAAAAACATATCTATGGTCAACATTTAAAATTATATATTCTTTTCCACATTGTATTCCAATTATTTCTATCCCATTCCTGTTTATCGGAATGATCCTGAAGTTTGTAAATTAAAATTTTCTTGAATTCTATGTCATGTATTTACTATGTTCTGTTAGTATGTACTGCTGTGTCACACATTTCATAGAGCCTGCCTTCTGAACTACAGAGGTGCTGAAAGGAGGAGTTTCAGGAAGCACTGCTTGCAGGTAGCAAAGTACATTGGGATATGTAGTCCTCTCCTAAATAAAAAAGGCTGTAATATTGTAACTTTTTGATAATTCACAAGGCGAGGGACTGCAGCAGAGGATGATCTCTTTCGGGTATTTGTGAGCCACAGCCTACACAGGCCCCAGGATTTTCAGGACTGTAAAACCTCTGATCCACCATCTCAAGGAAGGTATTGCCAGAGGGAGTACTGTGACCTCTGTAAAGGGTAATAAATACCTGTGAGTGTTACATTTTATGCAACACTGCATGTACTTAAAGTGTTACTAAACCCAAATCAGTAAAATCAGTCTGTATATGCAGCAAGGCATGCTTGTTATACTCACTGTGGAACCTAAGGGGTTAATCCTGAGCATTGTATAAAAAGGCAGCTTGATCCTGTCTTTTAGTATTATCCCCTTCTTCCACAGTCCCTAATCCATCTCCTGATAGCACAGAGCCTTCGGGGCACTCTGTGCACATTCTCAGTTTGGTGTGTGTTGCTAGAGAGGTTTTTCATTGGGAGGGTGTATGTGATCGGCACTGGGCCAATCAGCACTGTCCAGACAGAGGGTCAGGAGTCATGCAGCCTCATAGGACAGTCAAAGAAGAATGAAAACTCCTCCTACATGCTTTAACCAGTGCTCGGCCAGACACTGATAGAAGTCACAAGACTGCTATATACTTGTCACGTACCTGGTAGGAGTCTGATATGACAAGGTCGGCCTCTCTTGTATCTCCAGCCCAAGCCCCACTGAAGGTGGAACAGATGGCGGCTAGGGTCAGGAGGAACATGAGTGCATGTAAGTGTTGCTTGCAGAGTTTGCAGGTGGAGTTGTAGGCTTGGTGGTTCAGGCAGAACATCAGGTAAGGAGCTGGAATAATGCTCAGTAGATCAGCCGATGTTAAAGGGGAACTCCAACCAGCTTGCAGGTTCAGGTTACGTGGCTTGCCGGAACTTCCTGTAGTCTGGAGACAGAAGTATACTGAACCCAAGGAAACTAGGATAACAGGCAGCCGGCACAGATACTCAGAGACAGCACGGAGCCATGCAGGGAACAGGAGCAAGGTCACAAGGATTGCCGGGTTTGGTAGCAGGCGGGCAGCAAGGTACCAAGGCATTAAACTGAAGCAAGGTCAAAAGGGAAGCTGGGATCAGGAACCGATAATCAGGAATATAACAGTCCAACGGCAGGGTCAAGGAAAGCCAAGTTCAGCAACAGGTATCAAGTAAGGTATAAACAGGATTCAGGATATCAGGACAAAGCTTAAGACCAGTCAGCACTGTTCAGGAGTCAGAGCACCCTTTAAATAGGCCGTCCAATTAGGACTAGGGATGCGCTCCTGCGCATGCACGCAGTCCATCAGGCACAAGCACGCGCATTTGGAAATCTGCTGTTCCCCGCGAGCAAGCGCATGTGCACATGTGTGCGCCGGGCGTATTTTAATAGTTCACTTACAATACTGCTAATGAGAAATGGTATTTAGCAGTTTATAATTACTAAAATAATTGCATTTCCATGTTCTGTGCACTGTGGGAGATCAGATATAGTGAATGCAGAGACCTAGGTTTAGTAACATTTTAAAGTGGATGTAAACCCGATTCATGAAATTTGAGCTGGGCACATGTATCTGCAGTGTTTTCTTATCTCTCTTCAAAGCACGGTGTCCCGTGTGTTTGTGGTGCTCCGTAGCTCTGTTTTCAGCCTGTTAACATTTGGCAAGTTCTCTGAGACAGCAGCCTGGATTGTGTGTCATGGGAGGTTGCTATAAATAGATTAGCAGACAGCTTGACTTGTAAAAACACTCTGAAAGCATTTTCCTTCTTCTGCCAATGTGGAGGGGGGGGTGTGTGCCTTTCCTCCAATCAGCTGTTACACAGAGTATGTCAGAAGGACACTCCTACTGTTGAATGAGGAAGTGAAAATTCTTACCCAATGTAATAATTCTAAACAATATCGCAAGATGAATACAGCAGAGATGCATGTAAAACTTATGTAGGGAGATTTGTCTCATCACTGTGTATCATCTGAGACTGTTCACTTCACTGGGTATATATGAGGATTTAAATCCACTTTAACATAAATTTTATATATATATATATATATATATATATATATATATATATATATATATATGCGAAGGCCAGTATGGTGGTCGGAAATTATGGGAGGAGCCCGGGGGTATTTAAGCAGACCACCCACACTGGTTTTTGTCGGTTCCAGTGCGCGGTACTACATGTCACTAGGCTGACTCTTCCAGCTGTTTGTGAGTCTGTGCAATCGCAAGTGTGTCACGGCTTTTCAGTTCGTGGTCTTTGACGGCGGTACCCACTCACTGTTGCAGATAGGATTCCAACCTTTTCGTAACATTTAACAGTTATGCTTCCTATCCCGCATCCCTTTTGTTAAAAAACCTGTCGCAGAGTTTGGTGTCGCTCATGTCCCGACATCATTTGACACAGGCGTAGTATGTTCGTAGGTTCTTCTACCTTGTTTGTCATCCCACCTGCAAACATACGATTCATTTGTAGATCCAAGCCTCCGAGCCACTGTCGGTCGTTGTCCGATATCACTCAACATAGGCGTCACTGCTTTTAGGTTGTAATTAGACCCACCTGGTGCCTTGCCTGCACCTTGATTAGCCTGGGGGGTGGGGTGGTTGGTTGTGTTCGGTTTCAGAGCTAGGGGTGGCATACACTCTACAACCAATTCGCATCAGGTCCATTTAATACTACTTACTACTGATTCGTATCGGATTTGTTTCATACATTTATAAACAACTCATATCGGAGTCATCTCTCTTTACAAACCGATTCGTAGCAGATATCATTTCATACATTTGAAACATTGTCTATCATGTTCCCCATTCGTAAAACTGTTGTCACCTCATGTTGTAAGTCCCTTGCCTCATTCTCACTGCTTCGTAGAAATTTCACCATATCATTCGTATGTATTCATACTCATTCATTAAGATTTATACCTCATTTGAGCCCAGTCGCATCAACGACGTAACGACTTGTGGCAGCCCACTGCTCGGGACCATTCGTATCTAGTCGCCTAGGTGGCATGAACGTTATGAATCCATGTAACTCACTCACACTACAGAAACTTCTGGATTAAGTCGCATCGGCGGCGTATGTCCCAAATCCTCTGCTCTACATATCACACCTCCTACAAACACCACACCTCCTACAAACCCCACTGTTACCCACACCAACAGCCGATCCAAGTCTTGTCGCATCATCAGCACAACGATTCAGATCCTCAGCACTACAAACCCCACCGTTACTCACACCAACAGCCCAATCCGAGTCTAGTCGCATTATCCGCACTACGATTTTGATCCTCGCTGCTACAAACCTCACCATTACTCACACTCCAGCCCGGTCCAAATCTACTCGCATCGGCGGTACAAATGCAGCGGCACAATTTGGATCTACACTCAACACCATTTACTCACTCTGCAGCCCGATCCGAATCTAGTCGCATCAGCGTGACATCGCGGGGGCACAATTATACAGCTCCCCGGCTTTACATTACTCTTACACACACACACTGATGACAGGGCTCACACCTTCACCAGGGGGCCAGCCATGCCCCAAACAGCTATTTGCAACCCCCCTTTTTAATCAATTTCCTATGTCACCTTACTACAGGTTCCCGGTCGACCCAGTTCTCGATCCCAACCAGAACTTCACAGCTAGGGCATCGAGTCAGGTGAATAGTGCAAGGGATCCTCCCTTAAGCACTCTTTCACAACATATTTTCCTTCACATACATGATTTGAGTTGCTCCTGATGCGTTTGTAACTGTCACATACTTCTGTTCACTTCACTATGTTTTCAAATTGAGATCCTTCACCACGCAGACAAGGTCGCTCAACGTCAAGCTTGCTGGCAGTGCAAGTGTTAGCAGGCCGAACATACGTCAATAAGCTACAGATCGCAACATTCCTACTTAGAATACCAGACTGCAGCTCCCCGCGCCAGTACACCCTGGGGGCTCTGGTTCAATAGTTTGTGCTGAGCACAGACAGGCACCCGAGCTAACGGTTACCTGGCCAGTCACCTCCTGGCTCACCTCGGTTGCCACGCATTCTTTTGAGTTTTCTAAATTTCCACTCAACATCGCTCGTACGCAAACCGGCTTCTTCACTACACCTATCGTTCCTTTTCCTGTCCTTCTCATTTTCCTCCTTCTTTTCTATCTTACCTACCCAACACATCTGTCCCCTCCTACCTTTGCAACTTATCTTGAACATATGCATTCTTCCCTCCTTGTCTTTTAGCTGAAGCCATGTCGCAGGCCGACAGCGAAGACTTCGCCTCTGCCCCGCCGTCACCCTCTGCGGGTTCAGGAAGCGGCGGCACTCAATCTAGCAGAGCTTGGACAAAAAAAGGATCGGGACTTGCAACTACACTCACTGTAAGCTCCTTCATGTTTGCCTCTCATGCCATAAAGCACATGCCAAAGTCACGGCAGCATTAAGCAACTAAATACATCATGACTAGGTTGCATGCATGTCGGGTGGCTCGGGTTCTACCTATCCTTCCACCAGACTCCCTCCCTGGCCGCCTTCCTCGTGCAGGGATGCACTTCAGGATTCCACACGAGCCTCCTCACGCTGCCCCACATGACTGCAAGAACCTACTCTCAGCTGCCACCGATGAGTCAGCCATCGGCATCTTGTTACAAACCAAACTGGACCGGGGGTACATGATCGCCCCTTTTCCAAGTCACCTTTCACCATCTGGAGAGTCAGACCTATTGGACTTCCCAAGGACATGTATTCTAATAAACTTTGTTAGTGTATGATTTGTCCATGATTCATTGTTCTCACTTCCCATGTTTGATTTCCCTAATACCCTCAGAAGAATTTTCCCTTAAGCATTCGTCAGTCGACCTAGCCATTCAAGCAGCTGTTAGTATATTAGTAGGCGCTTGACAGACCAAAGCAGACATCTCAGATGCTTTCAAATTACTGCCCATCGAGCCACCCCTCTAGTGATGGCATAGGGATCAAGTGGAAAGGCTTATATTATTTTGTCACCAAATTATCATTTGGTACTAGAAAAACAAAAACGAGACAGAAAAAGACAGCTACAATCCTTGCTGGGCATTCTCGATTTCACCATGAGGATCATCCCTAAGGGGCGGTTCTTCATCTCATGCCTTTTAGTTTCCACTCGCAGGCGCAAGATCCCGACCAAATTCCTAGGCTAGACATAGCAGCAATAGTGGATTTGTCAATCGGGTAGCCACGGACGCCGCAGCCTCTACAGGCTTAGCAGCAATTTTTGCCCTCCATAGCTTACAGGGCCATGGCAACCAGAAATCCTCCTGATCCTCGGGTCCAGTTAGTCCTTCTCACTATTCAAACTCCACCCCGTTGTGGCTGCAGCTCAAGTCTGGGGCAGCACCCGGGCAGGGCAGACAGTGATGTTTGCCATGGACAATCAGGCCACAGCTAATATCATAAATATAGGCAGGTCCAAATCGCTAGCCATCATGTCCTTCCGGCGCAGGCTGGTGCAAATATTCCTGCAGCATCAATTCAAAGTGCACTGCATCTATGACCCGGGCAAGTGCAAAGACTCAGGCGAAGCACTATCCCGCTTTAACTTTGCGTCATTCTTCTCTTAGGAACCTGGAACTGACCCAATCACATCTCTTATTCCACCTTGGTCACTACTGACACTGGATTAAAACAACACCTACGTGATGCGACCCGCCTTGTAAATCAGTCTTATCCCGCAACACCCTGTAGGCCTATCATACAGCCTGGAATTCCTACGGCAGGTTCCTAGCCCCAAACCCCCGGGGCAGTTTCGGGAGATCTTAAATACATCCTGGCTTTCATATCGTACTGCTACAGGCAGCTGGCTCTATCACATAATACCATCAGACTCTACTTAGCTGGCATCCAGCATTTTGTCTTCTTACAGGAGCCTACCAAGCCATCCTTGTTCTCTGCCCACGCAGTCAAAACCATCCTACGCGGTATCCACAGGCAGCGACCCCAAAACTAGTAGCAAGCGCCTACCCGGCACTAGCACCATCTTCAGAGACATGTCTACCATCCTGTCACATTCCTCCTTCGGGTTACTGCCCAGCCTGGTCCTCCAAGCAGCCATCTACCTGGCCTTTTATCGCTTCTTATGTCCGAACGAGTTCACCATCACCGTCCCCGGCTGTCAGGTACTACACAGACGCCATCTGACATGCCATCAGAATCATCCTGCACCTCGTAGTGTCCAAAAATGCAACAGTCTGGTCCTGGGCTAGATTTCAAGCTATTCCAGACTCACAACACCTGGTGCCCAGTGGCCATTCTAGACCAGTTGTTTTCTCCTTCTGCCTGACCTGTTTCTAGCCCATTGCTAGACCAACCCTCTGAGTGGTAGCCAGTTCACCAGACACATTAGGATTTTCTCGCTTAACTTAGGCCTTGACACAGCCGATAATCTGAATATTCCTTCTGGATCGGAGCAGCGTCAGCAGCATCCCAACATAGGGTACCGAGCCATGTCATCAAGAGAATGGGCAGGTGGAAATTCCACTTGCTTTGCCCAATACATTCCGAATCCGCAAGCAGAAACGTTACAAGTCTTCAGCAAGCTTGCCCAGTAGTACATTATCAGCTCAAATAAACAATTACCTCCCTAACCAAGTGTTTTGCTCCCTTCTCTTGGCATACCATCAAGAGGCACACTTCAGGTCTACTTTATGTTGTTAGTCTTGTGTTGTGTTTATGTGGTTCACATCTCGCCCTGACATAGGGCTCTGACCATAAATAGGAAGGCCAGTATGGTGGCCTGAAATTATGGGAGGAGCCCGAAGGGGTATTTAAGCAGACCACCCACACTGGTCTTTGTCTGTTTCAGCATGCGGTACCCACCCACCCATTCACCTTCTTAGGACACTTCTCTTAAAACATTTTCTCTACAAAACCATCCACTCACTTATCTTGGGTATGCCCCCTTCTCTTGGCCTACCTTTCAGCAGACCAGGGCACACTGCAGGTCTACTTTATGTTGTTATTCTTGTGACGTGTTTATGTGGTTCACATCTCTCCCGGACATAGGGCTCCGACCATATAAATATTTTTTATATATATATATATATATATATATATATATATACAGGTGCATCTCATAAAATTAGACTATCATCAAAAAGTTTATTCATTTCAGTAGTTCAATTCAAAAAGTGAAACTCATATATTTTATATAGATGCGTTACACACGGTGTGATCTATTTTTAAGGATTTCTGTCTTTTAATTTGAATGATTATGGCTTACAGCTACTGAAAACCCCAAATTCTGCATCTCATAAAATAAGAATATTCCTTAAGACCAATAAAAAGCATAATCTCTTTAAGTTAATACTTCATATTTTGTGTCCTGTTCTCTTTTGTTTTGTTTTTTTGTTTTTTTATGTCTACTTTTTCTTGAAAAATATACAATACGCCTATGTATGTCTCGCCTTATATATGATAAATTCAATAAAAATTATTGAAACAAAAAAAAAAAAGGATTTTAATACAGAAATGTTGGCTTACTGAAAAGTATGTCCAGTACAGAATAGTATGCACTCAATCGATCAGCCTGTGGCACTGCTTTGATAGCGGCTTTCAGATTCTCTATGGAATTTAGGTCAGGCAAGCTTGCTGGCCAAGTCCTGCTGGAAAATTAAATCAGTATCTCTATAAAGCTGGTCAACAGAGGGAAGCATGAAGTGCTCTAAAATTTCTTGGTAGAGGGCTGCGCTGACTTTGGACTTGATAAAACACCGTAGACCAACACCAGTAGATGACATTACTCCCCAATTCATCATGGACTGTGGAAAATGTTGCATTTCATCTTGAAATCAAGGTGCCAGAGTCTGCAGGAAGAGAGGAGATGCACAGAATCCAAGTTGCAAGAGGTGAACTGTGAAGTTTCCACAGTCAGTGATCATTTGTTGAGCCATGTCATCTGCTGGTGTTGGTGAACTGTGTTTTATCAAGACGAAAGTCAGCGCAGTCCTCTACCAGAAAATTCAAGAGCAAGCCATGCTTCCCTCTGCTGACCAGCTTTATGGAAATGCTGATTTCATTTTCCAGCAGGACTTGGCACCTGCCCACACTGCCAAAAGTACCAATACCTGGTTTAATCATCATGGTATCACTGTGCTTGATTTTGTCTGGGTCTACACAGACTTTCAGTTAAAGTGTTACTAATCCCATAACAGCAAAATCAGTCTGTATATGCAGTATACTCACTATGGAACCTTAGGGGTTAATCCTCTGCATTGTGTAAAAAGGCTGTTTGATCCTGTCCTCTCTGATCAATCCTTCTATATAAGATCTCTAGCCAAGCAAACAACAGGCTCTGATGCATCCTGATCATAATTGGGTATCGTAAACTTTCATTAGGCCAAAGACTTGTAATTTGCTGTCCTAAAATCATTTAGCAGCAATACACATTTGGAGTCTCGCTCCACTTGACCTGAAACTGTCCTTTTTAGAATGGAAAGAAACTCTAGCAATCAAAAATAACTGTAAATATATTACATTTACTTTCTTTAAAAAATGTTTTACAGTGGTTGTAAAGGCAGAAGGTTTTTTATCTTAATACATTATATGCATTAAGATAAAAAGCCTTCTGTATGCAGCAGCCCCCCTAATATTTACCTGAGGTCCATCTAACTGTCAGCCTTGCAATGCCTCATGGGACTTGTAGTTTCGCAACAGCTGGAGGGCCGCCAGTTTGAGACCCCTGATCTAGATCCAACGATGTTGCATGAGAGACTCGGCTGTTCGGGCCTTTTTCTCCTCATTGGCTGAGACAGCAGCGAGGTGACATTGGCTCCCGCTGCTGTCAAAGTCAGTCAGCCAATAAGGAGAGAAATGGGGCGGGACCGGGCCACAGGGACACAGGGAGCTGTGGCTCGGCTCAGGTGCCCCAATAGCAAGCTGATTGCTGTAGGGGCACTGACCAGGAGGGAGGGGTCAGACAAACCACTGCACAGAGCTGGTAAGTATAACATGTTTGTTATTTTTAATTAAAAAAAAATGAGACTTTAGTATTACTTTAATTTCTTCAGTTCCATCCTGGTTTCTGGCTAATGCCAAATGATATCATATCATATTTATGGACATATTTTTTCTTTCTGAAGGAGGGGTTTTCTCAGCTAAACACACCCTCCTGCCTGTATGCCTGAGCTAAGAGCAGATGGATTCCAGGAAGTAAATGCTAATTAAATCATCTGACCTTACTCAAGATGGCCACAGCTAGAAATGCTGGGGTGGGGGGTAAAGTCATTAATCAATGTATAAAGCATGGGGACACGGATGGATGGGCAAGTTTGCTTTGAATATTAACCACTTAAGCCCCGGACCAATTTGCAGCCAAAGGACCAGGCCCCTTTTTGCGATTCGGCACTGAGTCGCTTTAACTGACAATTGCGCGGTCGTGCGACGTGGCTCCCAAACAAAATTGGTGTCCTTTTTTTCCCACAAATAGAGCTTTCTGATGGTGGTATTTGATCACCTTTGCGGTTTTTATTTTTTGCGCTATAAACAAAAATAGAGCGACAATTTTGAAAAATATGCAATATTTTTTACTTTTTGCTATAATAAATATCCCCAAAAAATATATAAAAAATAGTTTTGGCCGATACGTATTCTTCTACATATTTTTGGTAAAAAAAAATCGCAATTAGAGATTATTAATTGGTTTTCGCAAAAGTTATAGCGTTTACAAAATTGGGGATAGTTTTATAGCATTTTTATTAATATTTTTTTTTTTTACTAGTAATGTGGCGATCAGTGATTTTTATTGTGATTGCGACATTATGGCGAACACATCGGACATTTTTGACACATTTTTGGGACCATTGTCATTTATACAGCAATCAGTGCTATTTAAATGCACTGATTCCTGTGTAAATGACACTGGCGGTGAAGGAGTTAACCACTAGGGGGCGGGGAGGGGTTAAGTGTGTGTGTGTGTGTGTGGTTTTTGTTAACTGTAGGGGGGCGTGGCTTGGCGTCTGACGTCACTGATCGTCTGTCCCGATGACAGGGAACAGACTATCAGTGTCAGTCGCACTAGGAAGCACAGGGAGAGGTTTGTTTACACAGACCTCTCCTCGTTCTTCAGCTCTGTGATCCTATCGCGGGAAACCAGCAGCAATCGGGCCCGCTGGTCACGCGGCCACGGTCGAGTGCGCCGCCGCCCGCGCGCGTGAAACCCACGGTTGGGCTCTTAAAGAGACATGTACAGGTACGTGCTTGTGCCCAGCCATGCCATTCTGCTGACGTATATTGGCATGAGGCAGTCCTTAAGTGGTTAAAAATACATTTAAATACTGTTTTTAGTTTGTGATTCTCAGGTACAGTACATTTTTGCTTTAGTACATCTCCTCTCTCAAACTCTACACATAATCTATAAGCTCCTGTTATGACAAAATGGCATTAATAGCAAGTTTTTTTACAAATGTATAAGAAAATGGTGATCAAGAAGGTACCAAACATGCTTATTCTATAATGTCCAGAGGGCAGATCACACTACATCTCCTAGATGATGTATGCATCTGCTTTGGTCACTATTAAATCATTATTTCATTCTGTGCAATAATATGTTGGTAATAAGATTGTAAAACATGGCCATCAGCGAGGTCCATACAAAATTACAACATCAGGAAATATTGATGCATTTAGAAAATCAGGCCTTGAGAGAGGGGGTGGGGGCGAGCTGCTGAAATATATTAAAACTTCTACTCCCCGGATCTAATGATTAGTCATGTCATTGTCAACAAAACCCTGCTGCAGTTCACAGCTCATAGCACTTAATTTTCTATTGAACCTATGCATGATAGCTGAGAGTTATATATGTGAGCCTTGGGACATGGGTCGAATTTCGAAAGAATTTTCTTTAGAAATTCTTATCTAAGAATTTTTGTTCGAATTTCCCTCAAATTTGAATAATTGGGCATGTTGTAAATTTTGTGAAAAATTAACGATTTTATAATCAGTGATGGGAGAATCGTGCAAAAAATGTAATCGAAAAAGAAATGCGCATGTAATAGAAAAGAAATATTCCCAGAAAGAAGAGAAGATTTCCAGGCACGAAAATTAATTTCTGTAGCAACAGGAGGTGAAATTGAAGGCTTTGATAAAAAGAGAGGAGGGTGGGACTTTGAAGGCTTGATTGGTCGAATTTCGAAATCAATGGTGGCACAACATTTCTGATTTTCAAAAGAAAATTCTTTTGAAATTTGACAATGTATGGCCAGCCTTAGTCTCTGATAGACCAGATCAGACCACTCTGGAGCAAACAAGACTCTGGCCAGGAACCAAAATCCAGGAAAACTTTGTGTAGCGCCGACACTTTTTCAAAGTATGCGCTATGCCTGTAAATTTTGTTTTTTGCCCAGAACTGTAATTGAGTTTTGGGGTTAATTATTCTAGGTTATGCTTTGGCATCAGTTTGGCTGGGCTGTATTAAGGTTCTGCCTGGTCATAGGTGAGGTGAGCACCTGTGACAGGTCTTAGAACACAGTGTGGTTGGACGCATTGGGTACCAATCTTTCTCCGGAGCCAATCAGTGGGCGCGTTAGCCACGCTGTGTATTCCGGGGGGGGGGGGGGTACTTAAGTTGCTGAAGCCATGTGGCTGGGGTTCTTTTTGGTTCCGTTACATTCTGGCCTGGGCTTCGGCCTGGGTTCAGTTCGGGACCAGGAGTGTCTGCTGACTCCATGGTCCTGGTTCTCCTGACCAGCCCCAGAGGCCCTCATGGTCTGGGGTGGGGATCCATCCGTTTCCGAGCCTTGGAACTGGCTTGTTCGAGGCGCAGTAACTGAAGGAGGATTCTGGAGTGCTCCAGTGCCGTCTCAGGATTGGAGAGGCCCAGCAACTCTACATGGGGAGGACTCTTCGGAGGAGGGCCACGCACGAGGCTGGCTGCTTGGTAAGAGCCTGGAAGCTGAGCTGTATGGACACTAATTGAATCCGCATTTCTTACAGTATTGCCGGAACGGCTGAGAGATACTGGTACTGTAAGAAAAGTTCCTAACCTATCCTTCAGTTGCAACTAAGTTCCTGTGAGAGACTTTTGTGTGTTCATCTAAAGTTTCCCAACCAAGTCTGTGGCAGAGGCTTTGCTAAGCTGAGATCACTTGTTGGCTGCTAGATCTACAAACAAGGGTTTATCCAACAGTGAGTTATCCAGTTGCGAGTGGCTACTCCCTGGATCATCTAGAGAGAGACATTTATTAAGGTGTCAGCAAGTTCCAAGTGCCTGAGCTTCTATACCCTTGCCCTCTATTCCTAACTGAGAGACTGTGTTTTGTTCAACATTCCATGCAAATAAAAATCCTCAAAAGGAATTTAAGTGTCAGTCTCCACAGTTACTGGGTACTAACCCTGGGAACCCCTAGACAAGCACGACGAGCTGCAAGGCGGAGGAGGTAATCGGTAAGCCCAGAAAAACATAGCCGCCCCTAGGGGTTATGGCGCTACATTTGTTAAGTACTTTTTGTTTATTTTTAATCCTGTTTATTCTACTGTTGCTTATTGCCTCTCCTGTAAAATCATTTATGTAAATATGTTATATTTTCTTGTACTTTTTTTCTTTTCTTTCATTAAAACGATATTTAAAGTGATTATAAATGATCTAAAATGTATAAATTGCCTTTTTAAAGAACACTACCATATTCTAAATTCTGTTACCTTCCTGTCTGGTGTGACAATCAGTGTCACAGACATTTTTTAAGGTTACAGTTGTTAATCACGTCCCATCCTTTAGCCATTTATAAATGGCCAAAGTTGAAGTACTGTAATTATACTGGCATCATGATTGAGGCTACAACCATGATCCCGGTATGTTTTTCTTTTTTTCACTGGACGATTCCCTACAGTGTAAAAGTGACCTGACCAGCTATAAAGCAGTTGAATCTCTTCACCATGCTCTCCCGTCCAATCGGGGAGCATGATATGGACGTAACTGTTGGCATCGGCTTCTCTGGATACAGTGAAAGGAACTAATGTTGTTCCTCCCACTTTGTGATGTCAGAAACCAGAAGCAACAAGGATATTGTCACTTCTGGTTTCGGTCTCATGTAAATAAGCCAGTAGCAGCTTGTAAAAAAGCATCTAATTTAACTGATCTTGGTTTGATCAGATGCTTTGGAGGCCACAGGAGAGACCTGAGGTCCAATAGACCCCAGATATTTATAAAAAGAGGACCTGTCATGGCCCATGCTATAACTAGAGATGTTGTTCATCCCTTCTGATAGCAATAAAGTTGATCCAAAAAAAAAGAAAGGTACGAAGAAAATAAACAAATAAATAAATAAATAATAAAATTTAAAAATAAATTTAAAGTGCCCCATCCCCTGTACTTAGTACTTCATTTTCCAATCGCACACGTTCCTGGAAATGCTCACAGTTTTGGGTGCTGTAGCAACAACCAGCTGGATACTGGTTCAAATCACAGTAGAAAGATGTTTGCCAGCACACCATGGAGCGACACAAATAGCGTCCAAAAGGAGTGGTTTATTGCATGATCACAATATGGGAATAGTGCAACGTTTCGGAGCCGCGCAGGGCCCCTTCGTCAGGCATGTGATGTGCTATCACATGCCTGACGAAGGGGCCCTGCGCGGCTCCGAAACGTTGCACTATTCCCATATTGTGATCATGCAATAAACCACTCCTTTTGGACGCTATTTGTGTCGCTCCATGGTGTGCTGGCAAACATCTTTCTACTATCCCCTGTACTTATGCACGAATTCTAATGCGCATGTAGGTCCCACATGTATATCTAAACAGTGATTGCACCACACATATGAGGTATCGCTGCAAACATCAGAGCAAGAGAAATAATTCTAGCTCCAGACTTTCTGTGTAACTCTAAACTGGTAACCTGTAAAGGCTTTTAAAGCGTCGCCTATAGAGATTTTTAGATACCGTAGTTTGGCGCTGTTCCACAGACGTTCACAATTTTAAAGTTAGGTATCTATTTACTTGGTGTAACATCATCTTTTATGTTTTACCAAAACATTGAGCATTATATTATTTATGTTCCTGAAAATCTGCATTTAATATACATCCACGCAAAGATCGTGCAGCATAAAAAATTCCAACAACCATTTTATTCTCCAGGGTCTGTTTAAAAAATGTATAATGTTTGGGAGTTGTAAGTCATTTTTTACAAAAAATAAATGCTGATTTTTATATATATGTCAGAAATGTCAGAAATGGTCCTGACTGGAAGTAATAAAACATGTGGTGGCAGCTACTATTTACGAGTGAAAGGAGTTAACTGTTACGCCAGTGACAATCACTCTCAGTCTTCTGGAATGTAGAGGGCTGTCCCAAGAACTGTAAAATCACTACACAAAGTATTGCCTAAATCGTATTAAAAATCGTATGATAATCTGATCATTAGTACACAGATCACGACAGTTCATGCAAAATTATCCAAAGGAGCAAACATTTTTCTTGTACAATACCAAAACAAATGATTTTTATTTAATTGTAGAGTATTCATCCAAAAAAAATAAAAATAAATAAAAGACCACACATGCTCAGGAATTATAAGAATACATTACAATACAATACAACACATTACATCACTTCAAAAGTTTAATTCTGTCGTACGAGATTTCTTATAACTTAGTAACCTATTGGTTTTCAATATGAGAATAGCATGCAAAAAATAAAATAAAATGGATTATACTGAAATTGTAAGCAGCGTACAGGCATCAAATAGCTTATAAAGTATTGGTGCTAAAACCTTGAACCTTTATATAATTAGTTATTTGTTGCCTCCTAATGTTCTGACCCCCTCTTCTAACTCATCCTATATTTTGTGCTGCAAATGAGCATTCCCTGGAACTATTGCCCTATCTATTGTCAAATGCCTTGCCTCAGTCTTCCCCAGCTGTAATTAAAAGAAGTCTGCCTTCCTTAACACCTCTATTATTTAAATTGTATGGAAATTATATGGTGCATGAAGGAAGCAAACGGTCTCCCTAAACATTATATAATATGTGATGTGGTATTAATTAGTCTACACTGGGTAAAAAATGTTCCATTTTAGACAACACATCACTGGTGACCTAAAATGAATTCAGATCATAAGTGATCAATTTGGACTGAAGGCATTTTAGCACTGAATGAAAAAAAAATATTTACTAACTGACTTTAGCTTGACTAAGCAGCATTAATTGTTCAGTAATTGCAGTGCTGTCAACAATGTTCCCTTGTTTTATTCAAGAAAGGTGAGGCAAACAGATAAACACCTGGAATACATACATGATGAAAACTTACTTAGCTAGCAAAATAGTTATAATTCTGTTCTGTCAGTCTTGTGAGTCTATCACCCCTACAAGACAGCAATGCCAAATCAGGACCTTACATTACTCCACTCATGTTCGACTCGAACGTTGCCTGTTCACCTTTTCGCCGAACAGCGAACAATTTGGGGTGTTTTTGGCAAATTCGAAAAGCCGCGGAACACCCTGTAAAAGTCTATAGGTGAAATCTAAAGTGCTAATTTTAAAGGCTTATATGCAAGTTATTGTCATAAAAAGTGTTTGGGGACCTGGGTCCTGCCCCAGGGGACATGTATCAATGCAAAAAAAAGTTTTAAAAAACTGCAGTTTTTTCAGGAGCAGTGATTTTAATAATGCTTAAAGTAAAACAATAAAAGTGTAATTGATGGGGACAAGGGCCTCATCCCCACAACCCTTGTCCAGTGGTTGTGGGGGTCTGTGGGCGGGGGGCTTATCAGAATCTGGAAGCCGCCTTTAACAAGGGGACCCCAGATCCCACCCCCCTGTTTGAAATGGTAATGGGTACATTGTACCCCTACCATTTCACAAAGAAAGTATAAAAAATTGTAAAAAAAAAAACACACAGACACCGTAAGTCCTTTATTAAAAAAAAATAAAAATTCCAGCGGTGGTAATCCACTCTTGGTATCCTGCGATGGGTGATCTTTTCTCCGAGGTCCAGCGATGGATGATCTCTCCTCTCCAGGTCCAGGGTCCAACGATGATGTCCAGCGCAGCACATCCTGTCTCCACCGGAGACACAGCGGGAATCCCGGCAGCCTGACAGGTCTCTTAGCTGAGGAGGACTGGTCCATCTGTCACGTGACCCTGCCCCCCTCTGACGCAAGGTGGAAACCCGGGCTTCCTCAGTGATGTGCGGGTGACCCCGCCCCCCTCTGATGTAACGGAAACCTGCACTTTAATGGCACTTTAATGGCATCCCAGTCTTAGTCCGTAGAGTTCAATATTGAGTTGGGCACCCTTTGCAGCTATAACAGCTTTAACTCTTATGGGAAGGGTTTAAAGCCCCATACACACGGTCGGATTTTCCGATGGATTCTGTCCTATCAGACAATGTTGTCGGAAATTCCGACCGTGTGTAGGCACCATCGGACAGTTTCCATCGGATTGTCCGACGGACAAAGTCCTATCTCCTGCTGGATAGATTTTTTGACAACAAAGTCCGATCACACCAAATCCGATCGTGTGTAGCGAATTCCGACGGACAAAGTGCTACGCATGCTCAGATCACATTACAAGACCAAAGCTATTGGCTACTAGCCTCTACGTAGTCCCGTCGTAGGCAACAAACGTCACCACGTTCAGAATGATCAGATTTTCCGACAACGTTGTCCGACCGTGTGTACGCAAAACCAACATCGGACAAAGTACGACGGACATGATTCGACGGACCTGGTCCTCGGATAATCCGAGCGTGTGTATGGGGCTTTAGAGTGTGTCTATGGGAATGTTTGACCATTCTTCCAGAATTGCACTTATTCGTCCCAAAGGTGTTCTATCAGGTATAGGTCATGATTCTGTACAGGCCAGTCAAGTTCCTCTACCCCAAACTTGCTTATCCATGTCTTTATGGACCTTGTTTTTGTGCACTGGTGCACAGTCATGTTGGAAAAGGAAGAAGCCATCCCCAAACTGTTCCCACAAAGTTAGGAGCATGAAATAGTCCAAAATGTCTTGGTTTGCTGACGTGATGCATCAAGAGTTCCCTTCACTGGAACTAAGGGGCCAAGCCCAACCCCTGAAAAACAACCCCACACCATAATCCCCCCTCCAACAAATGATTTGGACCAGTACACAAAGCAAGGTCCATAAAGACATGGATGAGTGAGTTTGGGGTGGAGGAACTTGACTGGCCTGCACAGAGTCCTGACCTTAACCTGATAGAACACATTTGGGATGAATTTGAACGGAGACTGTGAGCCAGGCCTTCTTGTCCACTTCAGTAAATGACCTCACAAATGCGCTTTTGGAAGAATGGTCAAACATTCCCATAAGCACACTCCTAAACCTTGTGGACAGCCTTCTCAGAATAGTTGAAGCTGTTATAGCTACAAAGGGTGGGCCAACTCAATGTTGAACCCTGCAGACTGGGACGCCATTAACGTTCATGTGCGTGTAAGTCAAGTGAAGATAAGATGCATACTGTAAGTATAGGTCGTAGTACCAGCAGTAAAGTGAACATAATGTTTTGCCTTGCATAGACATAGCAGAGGTTCACATTAAGGTTATTTACCATACGTATTTTGGTATAATTTTAAATAAGTATACTGCATGATTTGTAAACAATGTATAATAAATATACAGTATACATTCAATACTGTATATCTTTACATAATGTGAACAAAATATTTTGTAGGCTAAGTACTATATATATATTTATCTGCACACAATCAATGACCTTACAGAGATTATGGATCTATGCTATTGTATTTATTATGTTCAGATGTATCAGATATACACAAACACCTGGAATTTTTTCTTTACAAAGCCTTAAAATGAAAAGCATGTTAACCACTTTAGCTCCAGGAAGATGTTACCCCCTTCCTGACAAGAGCACTTTTTACAATTTGGCACTGCGTTTCTTTAACTGACAATTGTGCGGTCATGCAATGCTGTACCAAAACTTTTTTTTCTCACAAATAGAGCTTTCTTTTGGTGGTATTTGATCACCTCTGCGGTTTTTATTTTTTGCGCTATTTTTAAAAAAAGCTAAAATTAAAAAAAATATATATATCAGTTTAGGCCAATATATATTCTTCTACATATTTTTGGTAAAAAAATAAATCACAGTAAGCGTATATTGATTGGTTTGCGCAAAAGTTATAGCGTCTACAAAATATGGGAAAGATTTATGGCATTTTTATTTCTTTTCTTTACTAGTAATGGCGGTGATCTATGCTTTTTAGCGGTACTGCTACATCGCGGTGGACAGATCGGACACTTTTGACACATTTTTGGGACCATTGACATTTATACAGCGTCACTGGTAGGGAAGGGGGTTAAAACTAGGGGGTGATCAAGGGTTTAAATGCGTGTTCCCTGGTTGTGTTCTAACTGTATGGGGATATGACTGACTGGGGGAGGAGACATATCCTGACAGAACAGGGATTTGTTTACACACACAAACCCCCATGCTGGGTTTCATGCTCGCGATCGCAGTGGCCGGCGGCAATCGCGCCCGCTGGCTACGCACATCGGGTCCCCCGCCAGTGGCTATTAAAGGGAACAACGTACCCATACATTGTTTTGCCAAGCCGTGCTATTCTGCCCTGTCAGCAAGCAGTTAATGGTAGATTTTTGCTGTAGATATTTTCAAGCAATTTATTAAGTCAAATATCTGCTTTTTTGAAGGTAAGTGAAATCCTGCAGGGTGAGTTGTGTTTGGATATCCTGATTTTTATACAAATTGCTTTGAAGAGAACTCCCCTCTAGGTAATAATCATTAGCAAATGTCCGGGCGACCAGTTGAAGTGCATATCTTTTTATTATGAACAGTAGGGATGAGCCCGGTGTTCGATTCAAACCCAACCCGTTCGACGAAACCAGAACTTTGTGGGCCGTTCGCATCAAATTCGTGTGATACGAACGGCCCACAATGCACTGCGCCAGTCTCAGTGCATTGCTGGCTGATGATTGGCCAACCATGCACTGTGACCCCGCATGCTTGGCCAATCACAGAGCCGGCAGCGAGGAGAGCCATAATTGGCCACAGGCAGGATGCCTGTGGCCAATTATAGCTCAGGGGGTTTAGTACACGCCCCACACTATATAAGGCCGCCAGCGCGGCGGCCTTGTGTAGTGTGTTCCGGCGTGCAGGGAGAGAGATAGATAGGCAGGGAAAGTGTGTTATTTACTCAGGCATCTGCAGGAGTTAGTGTGTGTTCTGTGCCTCCAGCACAGCACAGTATACACCTGTATCTACCCATATTTGCTGGTGTTCTCGGAAATAGCCATCTGCAGGAGTTAGTGTGTGTTGTGTGCCTCCAGCACAGCACAGTATACACCTGTATCTACCCATATTTGCTGGTGTTCTCTAATACAGCCATCTGCAGGAGTTAGTGTGTGTTGTGTGCCTCCAGCACAGCACAGTATACACCTGTATCTACCCTTATTTTCTGGGTATATAGGGTTTTAGATATAGGGTTTTATTTTGGGTGCAGGGTTCCCCTTAATATCCATACAAGACCCAAAGTGGCTGGTAATGTGGGCGGGGGGGTGATGGGGTAGCCAAGCCATTTTTCTCAAAGATTTTCATCCATATTGCCAGGACAAGACATGACATTAAAGCAACAAGCAGTTTTAAATGGCTTTTTTTCCTTTACAAATATCATTTTGTGCAGGGACAGTTCTAAACACGGGAAACGAATGCCACTTCACAGGCATACTTTAGACACCCCCCAGGTACCATATTTAAAGGAATATTTCACTTTTTTTTCACTTTATGCATCATTAAAATGACTGCTCCAGAAAAAACGTCCGTTTTTAAAACTTCTTTTTGCATTGATAGATGTCCCCTGTGGCAGGACCCGGGTCCCCAAACGCTTTTTAGGACAATAATATGCATATTAGCCGTTATAATTAGCACTTTAATTTTCGAACGTTCGCATCCATTGTATTTAATAGGGTTTTAACGTTCGCACAAACTTTCGGTCCGTTCGCAGGTTCTGGTGCCAACCGAACCGGGGGGTGTTTGGCTCATCCCTAATGAACAGCATAAGTAAGAGTTGTGAAAGTTTATAATGTAGATGCAGGTGGAGATTTGAAGTCAAATGCATGTCAGGGCTAGGAAGCTTAGGCAGATGAAATTAGGATTCGTGCAGCTCAATGTGAATTTGTTCAATACAGGCAGAACCTTACTGATTAATATGAGCAACAAGTTCTCCTTGAAACATGTTGATAAATAGGATGTTTACTGTATGTCCTCAGCATCCAGAAGAAAGGTGATTTGCAGACTTTTGTTGACTGTTGAACCTCTGTGGCTGTCCCATCATCACTTACTGTAGCTGAGGAGAGATTAAAAGATTATAAAAATCAGTTACAAGTATGTTGTACCTGAAATTTCTGAGACATCGATACACTTTTGCAGCTTTAGCCACTTCAGTACTGGGCCCTTTTACCTCCTTCCTGCCCAGGACAATTTTCAGCTTTCAGCCCTGTCGCACTTTGAATGAAAAAAAAAATGCTTTTTTCTTTGTTTCTGTTATAAAATTTTGCAATTAAATTATTGTTCTAAATTTAGCCCCAAATGTATTCTTCTACATTTCTTTGGTGAAAATAACCCAAATCAGTGTATATTATTTAGTCTGTAGGAAAGTTATATAGAGTCTAAAAACTATGGTATATACCTGAAAATTGGTAAAACCTGATGTACTGATGATCTCATTTCTTGAGGCCCTAAAATGCCAGGACATTACCAATACCCCCCAAATGACCATGGAAAGTAGACAGTGCAAGATATTTAGTAAGAGGCATGGCATTTTTTTTTTTTTTAAGTAATCATTTTATGTCATATTTTTGAATTAAGTTTTGAATGAAATTAACCACTTCAGCCCCGGAAAATTGTATCCCCTTCCTGACCAGAATTTTTTTGCGATTAAGCACTGCGTCTCTTTAACTGACAATTGCGCAGTCGTGCAACGTTGTGCCCAAACAAAATTGACGTCCTTTTTTTTCCAACAAATAGAGCTTTCTTTTTATTGGTATTTGATCACCTCTGCGTTTTTTATTTTTTGCGCTATAAACAAAAAAATAGCAACAATTTTGAAAAAAAAGGAATATTTTTTTACTTTTTGCTATAATAAATAGGCCCAAAAAATATATAAAAAAATAATTTCTTTCTCAGTTTAGGCTGATATTAATACTTCTACATATTTATGGCAAAAAAAAACAACCAAGGGTATATTGGTTGGTTTGCGCAAAAGTTATAGCGTCTACAAAATAGGGAATCGATTATGGCATTTTTATTATTATTTTTTTTATTAGTGATCTGCAATTTTTATTGGGACTGCGTCATTGCGGCGGACAGATCGGACACTTTTGACACTATTTTGGGACCATTGACATTATTACAGCAATCAGCTGAAAATAGCCACTGATTACTGTGTAAATGTCACTGGCATGGAAAGGGTTAAATACTAGGGGGCGGTCAAACGGTTAAATGTATTCCTTCAGTGTGTTCTAACTGTAGGGGGGATGGACAACCTAGGACATGACAGAGATCACTGCTCCTGCTGTCATGTCAGAACAGGGAAATGCCTTGTTTACATAGACATTTCCCCATTCTGCCTCTCCTCGTTGCGTTCACGGGCCACCGACCCGCGATTAAGAAGGGACATACGGGTACACCCTTTTGCACACATGTGCCATTCTGCTTACATGGATCGGCGTGCGGCGGTCAGAAAGTGGTTAATAAAAAAACAAAAATTCACATTTTTTTTTTTACATACTGTCATCAGTGCAGTACAGCGTGATCAAATATTGAGGGGGGGGGGGTGATTATGGCCACTGACTGGTGACAGTGTGGGAAAAAAAAGTTTCAATTTTTTTTTTATTCAATTTATTTTTATTTTTTAATGATTTTTTTTAACACACTGTGACCAGAGCAGTATAATGTTACCATAGTAACATTGTGGGGAAGTGATCAGAATTTTCTTTTTACACATTATGATTGCTTATAGCAGTGAATTACTATATTATAAGCAAATATTTTACTGAATGAAACAGATTCATTCAGTTTGTTTTGTTGTGAAGAGCTGTAATTGGTCAAAGCCAATTTACATGGTACAGATGGGCTGTGATTGGCCCTATCTATTCCATGGGATCAATTTGACCAATCACAGCTAGCAACACAATTGTACACAATGGATGGCATTAAAGGAAGCCATCCATTGTACAACTGTCATGTGACCTGCTGTGAATGGTTATTGCGGTCACATGAAACTGGCAGCGAGGCGGTACAAGGATCAGTCATCGGCTGTGTCCCATGGACAAAGCCAGTGACAGATCACACCGCTGCGTGGCCCATTCTAAGAGGACGTCATATGATGTCTACTCAGGATGGTAAAGCCACCGTCCAGGTGTCATTTTGCTATAGGCGGGGCAGGAAGGTGTTCAAGAGAATTCCAAGACTTACAGAAAGTTGCCTCTTTCCGCGGTCTCTTTCATCTTTAGGTTTATCTGTATTTAATGGACTGTTGTCAAATAAAACTATACATTTTTATACATAAGTGTGATGTCAATATATGTAGGCATTGTTAAAGTCACATTTATATATATATATATATATATATATATATATATATATATATATATATATATATATATATATATATATATATGTATTTAGAGTATCTTTACAAAACTTACAAATGTGAATCGATATTAGAGACAAATTCAGATTTAAAATTCAGATTGACTAATCACATCATGGTAACTCCACTTATGTGGGAAAAAAATAGGAAATAATATAGAGTATATAATTGCTACAAAGGCCATATTATAATTTAATGTTTTTAAAAATGACAAATTCTAAACAAAAGAAAAAAAAATTCAAGCTGCAGCCAATATGGTGACCTGGAGGCATTCTGTGCACAATTGGTGTAAAGAATATTGGAAAATTCTGACGGACCTAGAAATAGAACATGTTTTAAATATTTCCAACGGAATCAATTCCTATCGGGAAAACCGCTCGTCTGTATGCTATTCCGACGGACCAAAAACGACGCATGCTCTGAAGCAAGTATGAGACCGCAGCTATTGGCTACTGACTATTGAACTTCCTTTTTCTAGTCCCGTCGTACGTGTTGTACATCACCGTGTTCTAGTCGGTCGGACTTTGGTGTGATCGTGTGTAGGCAAGACTGTTTCAGCGGAACTCCGTCAGAACTCTGTCGGAAAAACCTTCGGAGTTTATTCCGATGGGAAAACCGGTCGTGTGTACGTGGCATAAGTGTTATTCACCTGACACTGCAACCCATCAGAGCATGAAAAGTGCAGCAGCTGTTTAGAATGAATTAATCATTCCCATTCAGAATCAGTGTCCAAAAGACATGGAGCAAACAGCTTTTTCTTTAGAACAGAAACAGGCAGGCATCTGCAAAAAAGTGTGTTTAATGTTTTGCAGAAGGGATTTTTTTTCTCAACAAAAGTGGAGTTATTCTATAAGGCTTCTTAAAGTGTGCTTAAGGCATGTTAAAGTGGGCACTCAAACAAATGTTTTGTCACTTTGGCATAGAGTCCTCTCATCATAGAGCCCACTCGTTACCGAGTTCCCTCATAAGAGTGTCCCTCCATCACATCGGAGTCCCCCCATCACAGTACAGTCCCCACATTACATCAGAGTCTCCCCATCACAGTACACTCCCCTTATCAGAATCTGAACCCTACCTTATGGTTCCAGCAACATGACAAAGGCAAGAGGCAGATGAGGTCTGGATGGAGGTGCACTTCCGTCCTTTCCTGAAGGCAGGAGGTGGCCCTGCATGCTGCGTGATCAGTGTCCTGTCTTACCATAGTGCAGTGAGCAGGATATAAATCCAAAATGTTCTTTGCAATAAGCATATACTGAGTTGTTTTCCCAAATTATGAAACTCAGGTGATAAACAGCAACAACTATTTAGAGACAAAGGGGTATATATAGTTTTTCACACAAGATTAACACAACGTTCAACCAGGATTGTCACATTTGTTCAAGTTGATTTGATTAGAAAAAAGTGCTTAAATTTTGGGTGAAAGTTGTGTCAATTTTGTGGAAAAGCATTCTTAAATAGACCTCTGTGTTTTATTGTGTTTGCTTATTATGGAAGACAGGCAGTGAATATAATTATTTTGTCATAAATTATTGCTTTTCTGGAATTTGTGTATATACTAAACCATATCGCAATTATTGATTGCAGCATTTCATATGCAAGCCCTAATTGCTATTTACTTTTGCATCACTTGACATTCATTTACAATATAGTTCGTTTATAATGGGCATTGTTTTGTGCTGTCTTTGCTGATGACTGCGAATTACAAAAGACAATTCTTCATCATGCTTTAATATAGAAGTCATTTAATTGAGTAACCTACTGTTTTAAAGGGAGGTATAGCACACAATCATAAACAAAAAGCAGGCTATTAACCACTTGCTTACTGGGCACTTAAACTCTCCTCCTATCCAGACCAATTTTTAGCTTTCAGCGCTGATGCACTTTGAATGACCATTGCGCGGTCATACAATACTGTACTTAAATATAATTTTTCCCCAAAATAGAGCTTTCTTTTGGTGGTATTTGATCACCTGTGCGATTTTTATATATATATATATATTTTTTTTTTTTAAATTTTGTTATAAAATTTTAAAATGAGTAATTGTTGTCCGTCATTGATGTATGCTGATGAGGCGGCACTGATGGGCACCGATAGGTGGCAGTGATGGGCACTGATGGGTGGCAGTGATGGGCACTGATCGGTTACACTGATAGGCAGCATTTCTAGGTGGCGCTGATTGGCACCACTGGTGGGCATTGATAGGTGGCACTTGTAGGCATGGATAGGTGGCACATGTGGGCATTGATAGGTGGCACTTGTGGGTACTGTCAGATGGCATAAATGAGGCATAATTGCCTCTTCCTTTTTGGGACCCCTCCATTAGAATGCATGCATCTGGCACCCTGCGTGTAGATTAGGGGGCTGGACGCATGGATGGGGGGGTGGTGCCCTTGCGCCACTAATGGATGGCCTGCCATTGCTGGCCTCCCATAAGACCCACTTACTCTCATAGATACATTCCCTGGATTACAGGGTGTGTTGATCACAGCTGTATCTCCTGTGGTATTTAGTTGCAGTAAAGACCCTCCCCTGTGCACACTGAAGTTCTGGCCATCAAAACTCTCCTGCTCATGATTTGCTGACTACATATCACTCATCTCACCAGCCAATGCACAGCAGGATGAAAAACAAGTGTGGATGGTCATGGGACCAGTTTTAAAGTAGACAATCTCAGATAAATAAAATAAGATTGGAAGACTTTAAGTTTATTTTTAAAAGCAACTATTATATATACCTGAATTTGGATTGGAATCAGCCTCTTGCAATTTATTGTACAGCAGAGCCCAAACTGGAAGAGGGAAAAGCAGCAAAATAAGCAAATCAGTTGTGATGCAGTGAAAGAAAGAGTGAGCAGAGTGACAATGAAATTTGATCAGTCTGCTGCTTCTCCTTTAATGCCCAGACATATGCCACGTGCACACGGTCAGAATTTTCCGACAACAAAGTCCGATCGGACTTTTTCTGATCGTGTGTAGCGAATTCCAACGGACAAAGTTCCACGCATGCTCAGATCAAATTACGAGACCAAAGCTATTGGCTACTAGCCTCTACGTAGTTCCGTCGTACACAACGAACGTCACCACGTTCAGAATGATCGGATTTTCCGACAACTTTGTCCGACCGTGTGTATGCAACACCAGTGTCGGACAAAATCCGTCTGAAAAAATCTGATGGATTTTGTGGTCGGAATTTCCGACCGTGTGTACGGGGCATTACAGTTGTGCTCATATATTTGACATAATTTATCATTTCTTGGCCATTTTTCAGAGAATATGAACGATAACACAAAAACTTTTCTTTCACTCATGGTTAGTGTTTGGCTGAAGCCATTTATTATCAATCAACTGTGTTTACTCTTTTTAAATCATAATCACAACATAAACTACCCAAATTACCCTGATCAAAAGTTTACATACCCCAGTTCCTAATACCATGTATTGCCCCCTTTAACATCAATGACAGCTTGAAGTCTTTTGTGGTATTTGTGGATGAGGCTCCTTATCTTCTCAGATGGTAAAGCTGCTCATTCCTCTTGGCAAAAAGCCTCTAGTTCCTGTAAATTCTTGGGCTGTCTTGCATGAACTGCACGTTTGAGATCTACCCAGAGTGGCTCAATGATATTGAGGTCAGGAGACTGAGATGGCCACTCCAGAACCTTCACTTTATTCTACTGTAGCCAATGACTGATCGACTTGGCCTTGTGTTTTGGATCATTGTTATGTTGGAATGTCCTAGTACGTCCCATGTGCAGCTTCCTGGCTGATGAATGCAAATGTTCTTCCAGTATTTTTCCATAACATACTGCATTAATCTTTTCATCAATTTTGACCAAATTTCCTATGCCTTTGTAGTTCACACATCCCAAAACATCAGTGATCCACCTCCGTGTTTCACAGTAGGAATGGTGTACCTTTCATCATAGGCTTGTTGACTCCTCTCCAAATGTAGTGTTTATGGTTGTGGCCAAAAAGCTCAATTTTGGTCACATCACTCCAAATGACTTTGTGCCAGAAGGTTTGAGGCTCGTCTCTGTGCTGTATTCTAAGCGGGATACTTTGTGGCATTTGCATAGTAATGGCTTTCTTCTGGCAACTCGACCATGCAGCCCATCTTTCTTCAAGCGCCTCCTTATTGTGCATCTTGAAACAGCCACACCACATGTTTTCAGAGAGTCCTGTATTTCTCTTGAAGTTATTTGTGGGTATTTCTTTGCATCCCAAACAATTTTCCTGGCAGTTGTAGCTGAAATTTTAGTTGGTCTACCGGACCGTGGTTTGGTTTCAACAGAACCCCTCATTTTCCACATCTTCATTAGAATTTGAACACTCCTGATTGGCATTCTCAAGTCCTTGGATATCTTTTTATATCCCTTTCCTGTTTTATACAGTTCAAAGACCTTTTGCCGCAGATCCTTTGACAATTCTTTTGCTTTCCCCATGACTGAGAACCAAAAAACGTCAGTGCAGCACTGGATGGAAGGTGCAAGGGTCTGACAGGAGTCCAGAAGCTCATTGACCTTTTATACACACACTAATTACAAGCAAACAGATCACAGATGAGGATGGTTACCTTTAATAGCCACTCAAACCCCTTTGTGTCAACTCATGTGCATGTTATCAGGCCAAAATCACCAGGGTATGTAAACTTTTGATCAGGGTAATTTGGGTAGTTTCTGTTGTGAGTATGATTTAAAAAGAGTAAACACAGTTGATTGATAATAAATGGCTTCAACACTAACCATAAGTGAAAAAAAAATGTTTTTGTGTTATCATTCATTTTCTCAGAAAAATGGCCAAGAAATCATAAATGTTGCCAGGGTATGTAAACTTATGAGCACAACTGTAGGTGGGGGAAGGGACATTACCTTTGTAATCTACCTTTGTAATATTGTTGTATTATGTAACTGCAGTATTTAGGCCGGCAGGGCTGGATGGACAGAAATATACATTTTGTGCCAAGTAAAACTGTTCCTTTGTATATATATATATATATATATATATATATATATATATATTATCTTTATCTTTAGACAGTACATACACCATAGTACTGGCTTAGGTTTTGGAGGTTTAATTTCCTAGAAATTTTCATAAAAATGGCATTTCTAAGGTGCTTTATTTTATATTTACTGCAAATTGAATTGGCTTCTTTTTTATTATTGGGGAAAAAAGTGTTGTTAGTTATATTAGTAATATTATATTTGTTTATATTGAGCATTTCCCAATTATATAGATATGATAATGTTCATATAAAGATAGCTAAACTTTTATTTTACAATTTTGCAGAGGGAATCCACAAAGGCTTATAGTAATTATAGTAGTGTGAGTGGGCAGTAGTGTGAAACTGAGATAAGTGATTGTAGAAAAGTAACCGTATGAAAACGCATCCTCATGAGAATTGATTTGTGGGATGCGTTGAGCTTGTTGACAAGGTGGATGCTCTAAAACTGAACTAGAAAAAGATAATAAAAAAACATAATATATCTTTAGAAAAGAAAAACAAATCATCAAAACGATAATGAAACAAAACTTTTTTGTATGTTTATCATTTAATTTAGTGTGCTGAATTCAGATTATAGCACACAAATTATTTTTGTGCTATTTTTTAAAAACATGTTAGGATCCAGTGTGTATGTGTGTATATATATATATATATATATATATATATATATATATATATATACAGTATGTGTGTGTGTATATATATACAGGGGGTCCCCTACTTACAAACATCCGACTTACAAACGACTCCTACTTACAAACGGAGGGAGACAACAGGAAGTGAGATGAAATCCACCATTAGGAAGGGAAATTCACCCCTGTAAGAGTTAATATGGGAAAAAGGTGTCTCCACTGATGCCTTATCACCAGTCCATGTTTCCCTATCAACCCAGAATTTTCAAAATCCAATTGTCATTGGGACAGAGGGTGAGGTGAAATCTTCTGAACAGGGGCACAGACAGCAAAACAAATGTTACAGGGGTGATAACCCTTCTTTTTTATCTAAAAAACATAAAAAAAAAATTTTTGGCTGGAGCTACACTTAAAAAATGTGCCTGTTTGGACTTACAAACAGATTCAACTTAAGAACAAACCTACAGTCCCTATCTTGTTTGTAACCCGGGGACCCCCTGTATATATATATATATATATATATATATATATATATATATATATATATTTATGGTTGTGGCCCTAAGACCGAGACAGATGTGGATCACATAAACACGCGACAAGACTTACAACATAAATAGACCTGAGGTGTGGCTTTTGGTCGTCTAGTAGGTAAGCTAAGAAAAGGGGCCAAAAATAAGCAAGTAGGGGATATATCTTTATTGGTTCTAAGCTCATTGAGCAAGCTTGGAGAAGGCTAGGGCCATCTCCACTTGAGGGTTCGGAATATATCTGGCAAAGCAGGTGGACTTCAATCTGCCTAGTTTCTTGATCACATGGTCTGGTACTCCTGTACGTGCTGAGATGCGGCTGAGGCTGTGCCTATCCGGAAGGAATGTCCAGAATACCGCCCGGGGTCTAGGCCTAAGTTGAGCAGTAAGACCCTAACATGTTTGATAAACACTGCCAGTCAGGGGGTTGACTGGAAAAGGTAGTAACAGGCTGGAGACTGGATGGCTGGGTAGGTGAGAGAGCATATGGTCAAGGATGGTTACTGGGCACCAGGCGTTGCTGGTCCTGAAGAAGTTGATATCTACTCTAGGTCCGGTTTGTTGCGTTTTGGAGACCGTAAGGTGAAGGAAAAAATGGGTTGGGAAGCGAGTCAGCAGGTGTCTGTACAGTACCTAACTACTGGTACTACCAGAGGTGAACTCGCTAGGTCGTAGGTAGTCGTAGAAAGCCAGATAGATGGCCGCCTGGATGACCAGGCTGGGCAAGAGCCCAAAGGGGGAACGTGTGAGGATTTCGGACATGCCCCTAAAGATAACGCTTGTGACATTGCCGATGGTAGCGGGCTGCTGCTTCTGAATTCCACGCAGCAGGGTTTTACACTGTATGGGCTGTCGGCCATAGCCTGGTTGTCTGTGGTGAAGAGTACTGTCCGACCTGTCCACTTGTGGCCCTAGACTTGGGCTGCTGCTATGATGCTTTTACAGCAAGGCCAATTCTTGCATTCATCAAGAGTACCTCTATAGAGTAACGGTGTGAAGGCACCACCAACACCCAAAGCCCAATTTTTCCACACCTGTTACTTCTATCCAAAGTCTGCAAAACAGACATCAGAATTTATCCAAAAAATCTTTAATCTTGTTCCGAGTGCACTAAATTGTGGCCTCATCACAGACTGGCTCCCAAAGCTGTTGTTTACATAATAAAGAAAGCTTGCAGGGAAAATGTCTTTTTTTCTTGATAAATGTAATTTTTGCTGCAGCAGGTTCTATACACAGTACAGATGCACCACTTTACAGGCAGGCTAAGGGGACCCAACAGGCACTATATTTAAAGGTTTTTTTCATTTTTATTTTTATTATTAAATTATCTATTATCTATCTATTTTACAAACTTTTTTTTTCACTGATACATGTCCCCCAGGGCAGTACCTAGATCCCCATACCCTTTGTATGCTGAATAACTTGCACATAAGCCTTCATAATGGGCACTTTTGATTTTTTAAGTTCGGGTCCCATAGTCTTTGATGGGGTTCACTGTTTGGCTCACAACTTTTGCGATGGTTGAAAGTTCTGTCACAAACCGAACAGGGGGGTGTAGGCAGAGTATAAATGGAGGATAAATGGAGTCAAACTGAACAATAGGCAGGGGATCATTAGTGTCAGACTGGATAGCAGGTGGCATATCAATGGAGCAACAGGCATGGAGGCAGGCTGGACTGAAACTATTGCCGTGAAGGCAGGCTGTACCAGAACAACTGGTGTGGAGTTATAAAGGAACAAATCAGCAGGTATGGAGGCAGACTGGACTGGATTAGCAGACATGGAGGTGGACTGGACCAGATCATTGGGCATGGAGGCAAAATGGTTCAGATCAGGGGGCATGGAGGCAGACTGGACCACATTACAGGCATGGAGGCAAAATAGACTGTATAAGCAAGCATGGAGGCAAACTGGACTGGATCAGCAGGCATTGATGCAGCCTGGACCAGATCAGCAGGCACAAAGGCAGACTGGACCAGATCAGCAGGCATGTAGAAAGATTAGACCAGATCAGTAGGCATAGAGGCAGACTGGATCAGATCAGCAACCACTGGAACAGGCTGGACTGAACCAGTTGGCATAGGCTGAACTGGAGTTGCAGGCATGGAGTTAGGAACTGGCTTAACAATATTTGAGGCAGCTGTGAACAGTGGCAGAATTGTATGGGTTGGAAAAAAATGTTCTTTCTTATGAGGTTTAGCACTGGAATCCTGTAGGTGAAAGCAGGGCTATGGGCAGGTTGTGCAGCTGATGGGGGAGTAGTAACAGTACTACAGTAGTAGGGAGTACAACAGTAGTAGGGAGTAGTAGGGAGTAGTAGTAGGGAGTACAACAGTAGTAGTGGTGGGAAAGAGGAGGCAGTTGCAGAAGCAGATTTCTGAGGGGTTGCTAAGAGTAAGAAAATAATAGAGGGAGCCTTCAATAGATTAAATGCAGGGAAGGTACAGCTAGCGGGAACAGGATATTGATATGCAGTTGGAAGTATGAAGTATTTAGTAGCAGCTGTGGTTGTTAAGGGCAACAAAGGGTAACAAATTAAGGGCTTCTTTTTTTTTGGCAGGGCTGAATTGGTGTGAATTAGCTGAAGCTGGGGATAGCATCTCTCGCCAGGATTGGAGTAGAGGTTGAACAAAGTTTTTCTTTTTTTTTTAGTTTATCAAAGGACTATATACCTTTTTAGCAGACAGAATCAGGTGGAGCCTAATTACCAGGAAGTTATGGAAAATTAGCTTCAACAGCTGACACCAAGGCTTCTCTGAAATGTGAAAGTTGGCTTTCTTGAGCTCTACTGGGGTTCAGTTTTTAGGGGAAAAACTACTAGAAAAACTACCAGAATCTGAAAAAAATAATCATTTTGGATGGTGTCATTTTGTCTCAAAGGGAGGTATGTTAAAGGGTCAGTAGGGATAGATTATATCTGTTGCCAGATGTTAGTGCTCTTAAGGACTGGGTTTTCTTCCCATGTTTGTTATATTTGACATTTTATTAACTGAGCTGAGTCAAGCCAGCCTTCCATAGTCAACTGTAAACAGACTTCCTCATGCGTTTCTTTGGAGAGTTTACTTAAAAGCAGGTTATTATGAATTCCAGTAAATTCTCTATAGGAGTTTATGGAGAAATGACTTGAACAGCATATACCAAAACTTATCTGAAATGTGAACGTTGTTTTCCTTGAGCTACAGTGGGGATAATTGCTGTTCTAGAGTCCTGGGAGCTACCCTGTAAGAGATAAAATCGACCTACTGTACCAGAAGCTGAAACAAAAATCCTTTCTGGATGGTGTCTACATTTTTTGTAATATGACTTTAAATAAAGCAAACAATATGTCCTTCTATATCAGACCTACCTTTCTGTAATGCTGTTTTCTATGCGTGAAAAAAATATTTTGACTGTTCTGATTCTTATTTTGGTGTATATTCTTTACTCAGGCCTTCCGAGCAGAAATAGCACCCATTAAAAATAATGTAAATCAAGTAAATGATCTTGCACACCAGTTCACTGCAACTGATATCCAGCTGTCACCATATAACCTCAGTCATCTGGAGGAGTTGAACACAAGATGGAAGCTCCTGCAGGTAAACATTTCTTGGATTACCTTTTTAAAGAAAATTGCTGCTGTTACATTTTGTTTGCTGTTGTCCCTTGTATTTAGTCATGCGAATGAATCATAGATTATTAGATTGAGATTTGAAGTGCAATTTAAAGTATAATTAAAATAGAGACAGAGATTGACATTGTATATTGTAAAACTATTATTAATTATAAAAGAAAAATGTGCTTTCAGTCCATCATGAGAGGCAAAGCAGTAGGTGGTTGGCTTTTGTTGTTTTTTCATTCATAATTAGTTCCCTGTGTTGTGGAATGTTCCATGGTTTTAGTATTCACATGCAAACCCTAATTTTCTTTGAACAGAGAAATATGTTTTTTGAAGTACGAGTGTGAATCGATTAGAGATTCATATATTGTTATTATCAAGGTTATTAGTAATCTGTCTGTAAAGTGCAATATCAAAAGAAAATTTACACTGAAAGAATGAACAATCATACTGTTATGACTCACATAGTACTATGTTAGATTAACAAAATAATTTCTACAAATATTTGTGAATGAGCATTAAATGTCACTCTGGTGTGTGATACAAAAGTCATACCGTTGCAGGGGTCCCTGCATCTGCTGATTCCAACATACAATTTCTAACATGCAGTGCAACAGTGTGAATAACATAAAAGGAAAGAAAACAAAAAAGTATCAAACAAGGAGGCAGAACTGTAGGACGTCATCAGGCCCAGAAGTCCGATAACGGCCATTTTACATGCTGTTTCCATAGAAGTTTATTCGTAAGGAGGAAATCTGTTTTTATATTAAAAGTGGTGATTTATCTTGTTCACTGGAGTTTATAGTGCACCTGCTTTGTAAGGAGCGTTTAATCCTTTGTGCTTATTAAAGTATTTGTTTTTTACTTACTACACCATCAGAGGATTTAAGTTTTTTTCCCACTTGCTATATGGGCTAAATCCTGAGTCCCAGGATAGATAGATTGATCTGCCAGAGGCTGCTTGGAAGCATACTGCATAATAATTACCCAGTGTCTGGGAAAGCTTGATAGACCTTACCTTAGTGTAGGTCAATTTGTGAAGTAGGAGGCTGCAGTGATAGGTGGTGGGAACTGTGGTGGAGCACCTTTGTTCCTATGTTCCTATGTTAAGCAGATCAGATATGAATTATATATATATATATGATATATATATATATATGATAATCACAGAATAAACATTAGGAAGCACATTTGATTAAAGTTATTTATGGACTTTAATTATGGACTTTTCATTGATTGTTTTATACTGTTTTGTTTTTTTCCTTTTTATAGTTATTCACACTGTTGCGTTGCACTTTTTGATATCATACATTTTTTTAAGTGTGGGAACACGCATATACAAGTTTATAACCTCCAATTTTCTTTTTCATGTTAGGTGCATGCATGCTAACTAATGTGTAAAGGCCCATTCACATTGGCGCATTGCATTAAAGCGGTTGTATACTCGTTTTGGGGGGGGGGGGGGGTTGTACACTACCTGCAAGACAAAGTCATAATGAGCTAGTATGACTAGCATACTAGCTCATTATGCATCACTTACCTTAGATCGGGGCCCCCGACGCCGTCCTCTTCTCCCCCTCCGGCCGCTTCCATCTCTCCACAGATACCCTTCCAGGTATCGCCCCTCCGGCCAATCACAGCGGCGCGCGGGACACTTCAACTGCGGTGAGCCGCAGTTGTAAATGGGGATTCACCCTGTTAATGCACCGTTGTCTACGGCGCGCATGCGCCGTAGACAACGTTGTAAAACGTTCTTTTCAAATATCTCCTAAACCGTGCAGGTTTAGGAGATATTTCTTGTACCTACAAGTAAGCCTTAATCTAGGCTTACCTGTAGGTGCAAGTTGAATTTAAGGGTATACAACCACTTTAACACATGCAAGTTATCGTGTGTTGCATTAATGCAGCTCCTTCATTAAAATAGGCTGGCGATGCACTGAAAAAAAGACCTGCAACACTTTTGGTGATTCAACATGCCTCAGCACATGCTAGGGTGTTACTATAAGTCGCAGTGAGCTGAGAAGGGGTTTTGGGGTGCCATTAAATAAGAATAGCAGCACATTGCACAAATGTATGTTATGTGTGTTACTGTGCAATGCAGTAACGCAAAGGTTACCACACCAGCATGAATGTAATGCATATACTGTAGGTATTTATTACCTTACACACACAATATTTGTTCAGGCATCAGAGTCAGTATTCATTTATTAATCGATGATGTTGGCCCAGGGTTGTTGCTATTATTTAGTGTATATCCTGGTTGTTGTGCATTAGCCTTTATCTTCCTTGCCACGTTGACTAATTTTAAATGAAAAAAATTGAGCTTTTTAGAAAAATTATACTGTTCCTGTATATTGTGATTTGTTATTAATGTCATGATAGGAATACTTGTTTTAAATTAGTGACTGAAAAAGTAATGAAGACATTGGTTCAGTATAACCAGGCAACTACACCACATATTTATTTTAGTAATAAAATGTATTACATTTTTTTTTTAATTTGCATTCCTTAGTTGTCACTACATCACATTGTATAATAAATTAGTGTACATTGTATAATACATTGATGAATGCAAAAGCCACATCTTATAAAAAAAACAACAGAAGTAAATTTAAACTCTAAGCTAAGATTAGATGACAATATATGCTATATTGCCCTAGGTATGCTTTAATCCATGTTAAATTAATTTACAGATAACAAAAAGTGTAATCAGTCTGGACTCAAAATAGCATAATTATTCTCATATACCAACCCAACTGGCTTTCTATCTTTTTCTCCCTTCTCAAATTAATACAACATTATTAATGGATTTATTGACCATCCTTCCATAATTCTTGCCTGTGAACTGCTTTAAAAAGGGACTCCATGCAATGCACAAAGTGCTAGTTATGTTTATTCAGTGAATAAATGTGTAATGTGGCTTTGGTCCCAGAACTATGCAGGCACCTTTAGATGGGAGGTCGATCAACCACAGCTCCTAGTAACCTCTGGAGAAACCCTAGAGTTCAATAAATGCCTGACCGAGAATAACTGATCTAGAGTTAAGGAATCCAAACAATGGATAGCATAAAGTCCATGTAGATAGTGTACTTTGTTAGAATTGAACCTGGGACCTGCAGTTCAAGAGTGTTTTAATATGCAACATTTTTTGAGTAAGTGTCAGTATGTTGTAATTCAAATACAGTGCTTATTGACAGTCCTTCATAGAAACTGGGCTACTTGTTCTATCACTTCTTAGTGCCTCGCTGCCGTGTGTACTGAAACAGCTTTAGGGGTTTGCATAACAGCTCTAGATTATAACTCTATATTGCTAATAATCATAAACAGCAGACAGTTATAGTTGCAAATATTAAAAAAAATATTTACTGTAAGCTTACAATCCCCAAAAATAAATATTTAACATTTTATAGAAAGACAAAATGACAACCACATGATCTTGTAGAAAAATTTACTGCTTTAAAAAGGGACTCCATGCAATGCACAAAGTGCTAGTTATGTTTATTCAGTGAATAAATGTGTAATGTGGCTTTGGTCCCAGAACTATGCAGGCACCTTTAGATGGGAGGTCGATCAACCACAGCTCCTAGTAACCTCTGGAGAAACCCTAGAGTTCAATAAATGCCTGACCGAGAATAACTGATCTAGAGTTAAGGAATCCAAACAATGGATAGCATAAAGTCCATGTAGATAGTGTACTTTGTTAGAATTGAACCTGGGACCTGCAGTTCAAGAGTGTTTTAATATGCAACATTTTTTGAGTAAGTGTCAGTATGTTGTAATTCAAATACAGTGCTTATTGACAGTCCTTCATAGAAACTGGGCTACTTGTTCTATCACTTCTTAGTGCCTCGCTGCCGTGTGTACTGAAACAGCTTTAGGGGTTTGCATAACAGCTCTAGATTATAACTCTATATTGCTAATAATCATAAACAGCAGACAGTTATAGTTGCAAATATTAAAAAAAATATTTACTGTAAGCTTACAATCCCCAAAAATAAATATTTAACATTTTATAGAAAGACAAAATGACAACCACATGATCTTGTAGAAAAATTTACACAAGTAAAGCACCTGATTTCCTCTTGGCAATGTCATTCAGACCCCATAACTGTCATATGTTTTATCCTACACACTCAACTCTTCACACAAGCATCATTGACAGAATGGGATTCTGCATAGTCCTTATAAATACAAATATGAGAAACAAACTGCATGAGCAGTACAATATTCTGGTCAGACTGCCTGTTTCTCATCTCTACACATTTGAAGAACCTACAAAGCATACATTTCTTTAAATGGACCCTGGCAAGCAATGTGAGCTGTACACTATGCACTGCAATATGATGGTAGAGGACAGTTTTTGATGGTCATGTGATAAGTGAATCACTTGAATGACCCTGGATGTTATATAACCCAGAAGAGAAACAGCTGTGGAGGAGGACATGAAAGCTGTTTTGCTTTGTATCTTTTAGGTCACTTTGCAGTAAATCAAGGAAGCATAAAAACCTGTATAGTATATTATGTGCTTGACTAAACAAGAATGCTGTACATACAAACTACTTAAAATTTTTGAAAAACAATACACGACATAGAGATTATTACAAAATACGCATACAATATACACATGTCAAATGTGTCAATTACCATATGAATAGAGGGAGCACAGCTTCTAAAAACAATACATGGTAACTAAAATGCATTATTCCATATAATTATGCTATAAAAAATCACTAAAATAGGCCTAGCAACACAAGTCAGCATTGGAGCACGGAGAGAATAAGTAGAACATAACTGCTTCAGCATTGCTTTCCATACCTACCAGATCTTATAGTGTTCCAAAAAATATTGCTCACAAATATTCCTTCAGCTAATATTTAATAGTAGATGAAGGAAAAATCTATATTTATATATTATATAGTTTAGCTTAACCAGAGGGCACTGCTCTTCTGGCTGGTCTTGTGATATACTGTACAGCATCTTTTTTCTTCTCCTCCAGTAACAGCAGTGAACAACCCTCAGTGCTGCATAGAATAGCATGTGAGCAACCTTTTGTGCAACATTCCCCTGTGAGCCTAGGCCCCATGATTATGCATCTTTAGGGAGTATGTCAATAACAACCGGGGCTCACAGAAAGTTAGTTGAATGACTCTGGATGTTATGCAAACAAACTACAAAAAAAATTATATATTTATATGTTATGTCATTTGGCTTAACCATGTCTATAACAAAATATTCCAGGATTTTTTTTAGATTTCAGTGCTGTGATAGTTTGACTGGCAATTATGTTGTGTGAAACACTATATTTAAATTTGTTTTTTTATAAAAAAAATTTAGGCAAAAAGAGTTTCCTTTTGCTGGTATTTAATTTAATCAGGAAACAGAAATAACACATATGAAAATATAAAAGATATCAAACAAAAATGTCAGGACAACACAAACACCTCAAGATGACCCCTTTATGGATAATTAAGAATTTGCCCAATTTTTGGGGAAATTAAGAGATATGCTGGTATAAAGTTTGTTAAAGTGCAATTAGCCTTTAAAAGTCACCCACTGAAGCCAAGTGCAAGTCTTCCGTTATTAGGGGGGAAAAATTAATTTGGAGGACAAAATTCCATTGCATGAATATGTCATAGATACACCCAAACCACTTTAAACTACTCCAATCAAACCCCCCTCCCCCTTCATCAGTGATCATTGGCACTTCAAAGCTCCTCTTCCGCTTACCATAATATTAGTGATGAATTGAACTTTAACCACCACCACCGCCTTAAATTGCAGCCTTCCCCAGCTGCCTTTATCTTCCCCTCTTCTGCGATCAAGAACCAATCCTCATTGTTTCCTCCATTGTGAGAGGAAGGGGTGGGCACTCAAGTGTATACAGTAGTATTGGCCATTACAGAAATCCAAATCCACTCTCAGACAAAATGGCTATCCTAAGGTAGTATAACAGTGTGAGCACTTTTACAGGGTAATTATTCCTATGTTGTAGTGTAATATTCTTTTTTTAAACAGTAACTTTATTTTTAACAGCTAAAGAGCTCCAAAAGTTACCCAAATGTCTGTGTAGAATCAAATGTTCTTTTTAAAAAAAGGGGGTGGGGGCTTTCTGCTGTTCAACACAAAAATATTGTTTTTTTAGTTCCCCAGCCCCCTAAGAAACATATGCTGCCTATATATCTGCAGAATAAAGTGAAATTATAAAAACATGCTACACTTGCTTACCTTTCAATTGTTTGTGTAAGACCAGCGTAAAACCCTTTCAAATGAATCCCAAAACCCTGGCGCCAAAAGATGTAATACTGCTGAACATATGTTTCTTTTGTCAGTAGTGTGATTATACCTCTGAAAATTAGACAAGCTGGGATTTTAAACTTCCAGCCTTGAGTCTCTTATTATATTCATTACACTGGTAATAGACTAGTGTATGGGTAGAAAATTATTAACAACATAAGGTTGTACTTTGCATGAAACAGTCATAAACTGAGCTTTTACCCTATGTAAAAATAAAAAGACAGAGAAATTACATTTATTACACTTTGAGATGTGCCTTCTTTTTATGATAAATGGGTATACTAGCTTAGAGTAAAGAGCACTGGTGTGTAGTAGTAATAGCAAACAATTACAAATATGCTTCAGCTTCTAAAAGTTAAATTCTACCTGCTCACCACTGGTTACTGCAATAAATGGACCGGATTTACTAAAGTGTGACCTGGGTATACATATATTACACAAGTATAAAATAATATCATGTGAAGGGGAATTTAAAGTGGCTCTGTCATGATGGAAGTACCACACTTGTCACTTGTATGACTTAAAGCGTATTTTCATTTTTTATGTCAATATACTTTTACTGAGGTATTTTAACGTACAAAGACAAGAAATATGGAGTACCCTAAGGAATCCAAACTCATTGGATATACCAGAGACAAACCACCTGCTTAAGCGCCCGGGGAAACCTAACCTTGAGTTGCAGCTATAAGTACCCACACTTTAAACGCATACCTGAAACGCATTGGTCTCATCGGTCCCTGTGGCGACGCCCGCCTTGTCTAGTTATCTAACTAAAATGCATTGTTTATCTGAGGGAACTATCAAGTAGCAGCTAATATCTCCCAATAGTCAGGACGGATACCACGAGACTGATGGTGTCCCCATCTTTTACCTAACAAATAATGAGGGGTGTCCCCTAGCACTCATGGACCGAAACCCACAAGAAGGGTGACGTCTGATGCTCCCGGAGGAGAGGGCGGGGGGAGACGGACAATGAGATGATCTCCTCTCCCCCCCCCCTCTCTGCCCCCATGAACCGGTAGGACCTTTAGAACGCTACATTACCTGATAATGCTGAACCAGAAGGTTCATATGGATATATGCTTAACGTCCATGCTTATGTTTTTTCTCCCCCTTTTTAATTATTATTTTTAAATGCTTATTCTTTCCCTTCTTTCTCTCTTGGATGCAAGTAAGACTGTTCTATCAGACTTGCAGGCCGATACACATTTAATGGTTAATGTAATTTTCAAACACACTAGTATTGTTGTTCTTGTACTTTTACGTTAAGGTTATCTGATTACACTGCAGCACCTCAACCATAAGTTGAGCCTACTCTTACCCATTACTGGTACCCACTTCCCCTCTCAACTAAAGCTTATCAGATCCTCCAAAATGCAGCTCTCGTTGATCCCGGGCATTCTCACTATACCCCCACAGCAGTCCTACCTAGTAAGCCTGCTGAACATCCAGCCTCCCACCCTCTAGGTGGTAGGGAACCTCCCTCCCACCTCTGGTATTCTTCCCCCCCTGTGAGACCTCTGCTCCTCACAGTTCCATCCAACTATCTGCTACCCCTACCCCTCTGTGGCATTACCTCCACACCTTTGGCCACTTCTCCTCTCTACCCCATCCTCTTCCTCCCCTCCCCCTCCTTACCTCCCCGGACCCATTTACCTCCTGCCCCCTTCACTTCCGCCCTCCCTTAATTTCCTCTGCCCCCTACCTTACGGCACCGTCCCTGACCTCCCCTCCTTCGCCCTTGCCCCTATAGCCTTCTGACAACCCCAAACCGCACCCCCAGCCCAGCCACCTCGGAACGCGTAAAGGACATATCCACGCATGTAAGACGCGCCTGACCTCTCTCACGTAAGACCCCACGCTTAATAATACAATGTCCAAAGATCCGCTGAACCATGACCTCTTACAGCTGAAATGTGTGTCACTCAATGTTAAAGGCCTGAATCTCCCCGAAAAATGCTCACAGGTCTTAGCAGCCCTTACTAAACAGAAAGCCCAGTTTCTTTTTCTCCAAGAGACCCATTTCCGCTCAAACGCCATCCCTAAGATTACCAATCATATTTACCACACTGCCCTTCACTCCACAAACCCCCTGGCAAAAACCAAGGGGACCTCAATCCTAATATCCAAACATGCCCCTTTCCAAATCTCAGACTCCTTGATAGACCCTGAAGGCAGGTATGTATTCCTCAAAGGTCACTATGCATCCAAACCCTTGACATTAGCAAACATCTACGCCCCAAACGAACACCAAGTTGCATTTTTCAGGAAAATCAAAGAACTTCTCCTTTCCTTCAAAGAGGGTATTGTCCTTCTTGGAGGAGACTTCAACACCCCATTGCACCCAGACATGGACACGTCCACAGGCTCCTCTACCCTAGCATACCGGGCACTCCGACAGATTAAACTGCATCTCCAAGACCTCAACCTGCACGATACATGGCGCACCTTGTTTCCTACGGTTAAAGACTATACATTCTACTCCACACCATTCCAAAAATACTCACGTATAGACTATTTCTTCCTCTCCCAACCCGACTTGCCATACCTTACACGGGCCACGATAGAGCCCATGTACTTATCAGATCACCATCCTATCTCAATCTCCCTGTCCTTTCCGGATTCAGTACAGAAATCTAAAACCTGGAGGCTTAACTCTGCCTTGCTAAAAGACGTAGAGTTTACCACACGCCTAGCAGCTATAATGCGAGAATATTTTATAACTAACATCACTGAAGACGTCTCACCTATCTCAGTATGGGAGGCACACAAATGTGTTATACGGGGTGAACTGATGAAGCAAGCAGGTAAAATGAAAAGAGCACGTCAGGACACTATAATTAAATTGATAGAAAAGATTAAACGTCTAGAATCCTCACACAAACTCTCACAATCGCAAAACTCCCTGCAGGAATTGTCTCTTTCTCGCTCCTTGTTATTGGAGGAGTTAGGTAAACAGACAAGACGCCGTTATGTCCTGCATCAGAGAATTTTCTACGAGCAAGGTAATAAATGTGGGAGGCTATTGGCGAGAGCAGTAAAATCATCTAAACCCTCCAACACGATACATCAGATTCAAGGCACACATGGTAGGCCCCTTTTTAAAAATGCAGAAATAGCAGACAGGTTTGAGAAGTATTACAAGCAACTATACAACCTGAAACCTACCACACAAAACAAAGATCAGGCAGAACAAAGGACAGAAGCTATTAAGGACTTTCTTGCACAATACTGCCCAAAATCCCTCACGAAAGACCAAGCCCAAGAAATGGAGATGCCCCTTTCTTTAGAAGAACTACAATCTGCAATAAAGCAGATGAAACCGGGCAAAAGCCCAGGCCCCGACGGGTTCACCTTGCAGTACTTTAAGCTCTTCTCCAATATCCTGTCCCCAAAATTAATAACCGTCTTCAATGCCATGGCAACCCCCCAAACCTCACTAGGCCACATGTTGGAAGCCCACATTGCCGTCATTCCTAAAGAGGGGAAAGATGCAACCCTAGTGCAGAACTACAGACCCATATCCCTTTTAAATGTTGATATCAAGCTGTAATCCAAAATCTTAGCCAACAGACTATCCCCAATCCTACCCGGCCTTATTTCCCTGGATCAGGTGGGTTTCATACCCGGAAGGGAGGCAAGGGACAACACCATCAGAGCGCTGAATCTCCACCACAGGCTTGTGAATTCCGCAGCCAGAGGTTTTTTTCTTTCTCTAGATGCTGAGAAGGCATTCGATAGAGTGGCCTGGGACTACATGTATGAAACCCTGAAGGTATTGGGTCTCAACACCCGTATGCTCTCACATATCTCAGCCCTGTACTCCTCTCCCAGGGCAAGGGTCAGGGTCAACGGCCATCTATCGGACGCCTTCCCTATAGGCAATGAAACTCGCCAGGGATGTCCCTTGTCTCCCTTAATTTTTGTCATTACACTGGAGCCTTTTCTCAACAGACTAAGAGATAACCCCGATATAAAAGGTATCCTAATACAAGACAAGGAATACAAAGTGGCTGCTTTCGCAGACGATATACTCCTATCCCTTCGCTCCCCCCTCACCTCCATACCCAACCTTTTAAAAGACTTGGAACACTTTGGATCCTTATCAAATAAAATAAAAAATTAATTACACAAAATCCCACGCCCTAAACATTTCTCTCCCCAAAAATGAGGTAGACTTGTGTCAGAAATCTCTCCCTTTCCTTTGGAATCAGAAAGCCATCACTTACCTTGGCATACAAATTACCACAAACCTAGCTCAGATGTATAATGAAAATTTCTTAAGGGCTTTAAAGAAAGCACAGCAAGACATGAGAGACTGGAGCAATCTTAATGTATCCTGGTTTGGTCGGGCGGCCCTTTTAAAAATGATAGTACTGCCGAGACTTCTGTATCTTATTCAGTGTATCCCTATTAGCCTCCCGCCATCTTTCTTTGCTACATACAAGAGGGCGTCCTCGCTTTTTGTCTGGAAGAATTCTCCACCCCGTATTAAGTACTCACGTCTAACGTGTTCTAAACTGAAGGGTGGTATTGGGTTGCCGGACCTTCATAAATACTACTCAGCCTGTCATTTGACTCGCCTGATTGATTGGAACATTCAAGAAATATGGAGTACATAGGTTAGCCTCACAAGACACATTGGTGGCCACACAAGCAAGAATATACTAAAAGTACAATAGCATACATTTGAGTAACTTTAAACAGTATTATACACAGAATTATGTCTTTCCTGGAATAATATAATATAGTCCACATCAGGGATTATTTTTGGAGTACCATGATGACCAACTTTTCCAAGAAACATCAAAGGACATGAATGAGTCAGACCGAAGGGCTAGTAGCTTCTCAAATGAGTATAACAAGTGAACAATAGATATTACTTTTGACAAATTGGCAGTATTATACACAGCATTATGTCTTTCCTGGAATAATATAATATAGTCTGCATCAGGGATTATTTTTGGAGTACCATGATGACCAACTTTTCCAAGAAACATCAAAGGACATCAATGAGTCAGACCGAAGGGCTAGTAGCTTCTCAAATGAGTATAACGAGTGAACAATAGATATTACTTTTGACAAATTGGGTGCCTGATCACATGTATTTTCACTTTTGCAGCCAAATTGGCATAATGCCTATTTTATTCAATATGTATTACATGTTCCCATTCACAAAGCAAACCTAAAAAAAAAAAAAAAAATTGCAGCTTACTTTTTTTTATGCTCTATTTTGGACCCTCTGGTAAGATCCTATTTAGCTCTCTTTATGAGGGGTCTGGGGCAGCTGTGCTTGCCATAATAATCCCTGTCTCTGTAGTGTGCAGGGAGATCTTCATTACCAATTGTAACTAGATTCGTCCAATGGTAACTAGATTTGACCACTGTCTGTTCTGACAAAGGTATAAAGTCACGGAGCCTGGGCTTCTTGTATTGTATGTTAATGAGACAGACTTAAGCTGGGTAAACACTATGAGAAAATCGGAAAACATTTCAGTATGAGGCACAATCGCTTGATTTTCACATAATGTATACACAACTTTCGACATCCATTTCAGATTTTCCAAATAAAAATTTCAGAAAGGGATAAACTCCAAAATGTTTCTTATATGTGAACAGGACAAATGATTCCTGTTTAATGTGTACTGTTTTCGTACAGTTTTCGTGTGAGAAAAATCAGATACGAAAGACTGCGCATGATCAGAAACAATAAACAACAGAAAAAAGCCTTTGTCATACTAGAATTTTCATACATTATTTCCATCCTCATTTCCGACCTGCTGTGAAACATCGGGGAAAACCGGACGTACTTTCGCCTGATTTTCTTACAGTGTGTACCCACTTTTGGAACGACTCAATCTGATATTGTTCAAAAAATCTTGCAGTCAGCCATGACACCCCATGAATCCTTACCATTTAAAAGTTAAGAATTATTTAAAAAAAAATATAGTTTTTCTTTTATCTATTCACTTGTTTTGGGTTAGCGACTCAAACAGCACTGGAGTCAAAGCATCAGCATGACAGCTAGAAAACTAGCAGTCCAAAAGTCTTCAACTATGGCAGCCCACATTATTCTTTAATGATAGATTTCCTTCAGAACAAAATTAGCTTATTTTTATACCCACCTGCTTAAGCCTTTGATCCTTGCATTCTCCAATGGTGCAGGAGATGATTAGTAGTATATTAGTTCTTTGTAAATCCTGTAGCTTACCTAACACGAAAGCTCCCTCTAACATTAACCCTCTCCTGTCTAAATCTTTAATAATCCTGAAAATAATGTTTTTAAGGTTTATTAGCATACATAACACATAACCTGTAACTTTCCCTAATGCTTTACCCCAACTCCAATGCCTAAAGTGTATCTAAACAAAATAAAAATATTGTAACATATTGCAGCTCACTAGTCATTGAATATGCTAGCTCTGTTGATTTTCTTTTTTTAGTTTTGTGGTGATAATACTCACTCACTGCACTGTTTCCATGGAGGAGCAGAATTGTCATCCTTGGTCAATAAGTACATAAATAGTAAGATCATCAGGTGAAAATAAACAGATATATCACAACACATTCAATTGTGTATTTAACAGACTAAAAAGGAGAAAAAATAGTAATTTGTTAGGGTTAATATACATTTTGTTGTGAGCCCTACACCCCAATGGATTCTGAACCTTTCTTACTAAAAATGTTAATTGTCCTAATATACCTTTGTCTATAATATTTTCTTTGACACAAATGTGGAAAAAGTATCCTGATCTGGAGTTGTGTAATAATACTGGCTTTTAATGAACATTAGAAACATTCCAAGTTAGTACTGAATCCCAAGACAAGCAGTCAACTAGTGTTTTTAGAAGGAGGTCAGTAATGGCAGCCTATGTGTAGTGTGTTGCTTTGCCGCCTATTGTGCCAATTAATACAGTATGCAGTGTAAGACCCCAGCCTACCACAACATACAGACTGAATTTTTGACCTGTTGTAGTGCATTGGAAGCCTGCATCTACGGAATGGGCTGCTTTACAGTAACTCATGTTAACAGAATTCTCCACCCCGTATTAAGTACTCACGTCTAACGTGTTCTAAACTGAAGGGTGGTATTGGGTTGCTGGACCTTCATAAATACTACTCAGCCTGTCATTTGACTCGCCTGATTGATTGGAACATTCAAGAAATATGGAGTACATAGGTTAGCCTCACAAGACACATTGGTGGCCACACAAGCAAGAATATACTAAAAGTACAATAGCATACATTTGAGTAACTTTAAACAGTATTATACACAGAATTATGTCTTTCCTGGAATAATATAATATAGTCCACATCAGGGATTATTTTTGGAGTACCATGATGACCAACTTTTCCAAGAAACATCAAAGGACATGAATGAGTCAGACCGAAGGGCTAGTAGCTTCTCAAATGAGTATAACAAGTGAACAATAGATATTACTTTTGACAAATTGGCAGTATTATACACAGCATTATGTCTTTCCTGGAATAATATAATATAGTCTGCATCAGGGAATATTTTTGGAGTACCATGATGACCAACTTTTCCAAGAAACATCAAAGGACATCAATGAGTCAGACCGAAGGGCTAGTAGCTTCTCAAATGAGTATAACGAGTGAACAATAGATATTACTTTTGACAAATTGGGTGCCTGATCACGTGTATTTTCACTTTTGCAGCCAAATTGGCATAATGCCTATTTTATTCAATATGTATTACATGTTCCCATTCACAAAGCAAACCTAAAAAAAAATAAAAAATTGCAGCTTACTTTTTTTATGCTCTATTTTGGACCCTCTGGTAAGATCCTATTTAGCTCTCTTTATGAGGGGGCTGGGGCAGCTGTGCTTGCCATAATAATCCCTGTCTCTGTACTGTTCAGGGAGATCTTCATTACCAATTGTAACTAGATTCGTCCAATGGTAACTAGATTTGACCACTGTCTGTTCTGACAAAGGTATAAAGTCACGGAGCCTGGGCTTCTTGTATTGTATGTTAATGAGACAGACTTAATCTGGGTAAACACTATGAGAAAATCGGAAAAAATTTCAGTATGAGGCACAATCGTTTTATTTTCACATAACGTATACACAACTTTCGACATCCATTTCAGATTTTCCAAATAAAAATTTCAGAAAGGGATAAACTCCAAAATGTTTCTTATATGTGAACAGGACAAATGATTCCTGTTTAATGTGTACTGTTTTCGTACAGTTTTCGTGTGAGAAAAATCAGATACGAAAGACTGCGCATGATCAGAAACAATAAACAACAGAAAAAAGCCTTTGTCATACTAGAATTTTCATACATTATTTCCATCCTCATTTCCGACCTGCTGTGAAACATCGGGGAAAACCGGACGTACTTTCGCCTGATTTTCTTACAGTGTGTACCCACTTTTGGAACGACTCAATCTGATATTGTTCAAAAAATCTTGCAGTCAGCCATGACACCCCATGAATCCTTACCATTTAAAAGTTAAGAATTATTTAAAAAAAAATATAGTTTTTCTTTTATCTATTCACTTGTTTTGGGTTAGCGACTCAAACAGCACTGGAGTCAAAGCATCAGCATGACAGCTAGAAAACTAGCAGTCCAAAAGTCTTCAACTATGGCAGCCCACATTATTCTTTAATGATAGATTTCCTTCAGAACAAAATTAGCTTATTTTTATACCCACCTGCTTAAGCCTTTGATCCTTGCATTCTCCAATGGTGCAGGAGATGATTAGTAGTATATTAGTTCTTTGTAAATCCTGTAGCTTACCTAACACGAAAGCTCCCTCTAACATTAACCCTCTCCTGTCTAAATCTTTAATAATCCTTAAAATAATGTTTTTAAGGTTTATTAGCATACATAACACATAACCTGTAACTTTCCCTAATGCTTTACCCCAACTCCAATGCCTAAAGTGTATCTAAACAAAATAAAAATATTGTAACATATTGCAGCTCACTAGTCATTGAATATGCTAGCTCTGTTGATTTTCTTTTTTTAGTTTTGTGGTGATAATACTCACTCACTGCACTGTTTCCATGGAGGAGCAGAATTGTCATCCTTGGTCAATAAGTACATAAATAGTAAGATCATCAGGTGAAAATAAACAGATATATCACAACACATTAAAAAAAAAGGAGAAAAAATAGTAATTTGTTAGGGTTAATATAAATTTTGTTGTAAGCCCTACACCCCAATGGATTCTGAACCTTTCTTACTAAAAATGTTAATTGTCCTAATATACCTTTGTCTATAATATTTTCTTTGACACAAATGTGGAAAAAGTATCCTGATCTGGAGTTGTGTAATAATACTGGCTTTTAATGAACATTAGAAACATTCCAAGTTAGTACTGAATCCCAAGACAAGCAGTCAACTAGTGTTTTTAGAAGGAGGTCAGTAATGGCAGCCTATGTGTAGTGTGTTGCTTTGCCGCCTATTGTGCCAATTAATACAGTATGCAGTGTAAGACCCCAGCCTACCACAACATACAGACTGAATTTTTGACCTGTTGTAGTGCATTGGAAGCCTGCATCTACGGAATGGGCTGCTTTACAGTAACTCATGTTAACAGACTGCATAAGTGTGAATCAGCTATCAAATCCTTGCAGCTCTAAATGAAAAGATATCAATGTATAGAAATTAAAATAGTAGCTAAGATGATCTTCGACCCATGGCAAGTTTAGTATTTTTTTTGGATACAGCACCAAACACATTAGCTTCCTGTTACAGTGTGTACCACATGTCTTTTAGGCTGCTGCTTCATGTAAAATCCTTCTTTTATTCTGTTGGACACTTCCCAGAGTCAAGATCTTCCAGTTCTACAGGGGTTAACAGCTGTGAGTGCAAAGGACTTTTGCTGCTCGCCTGCCCCTTCATGTCCCTTCCGCCATTAAGAGCTCATGTACACAGGGCTGCTGGAAACCTTTTCTGAACGCTGGAAACTTTACTTTACTTTACCGAGTTTATGTGAGTTATTTTTTTGGTTATGAGCGTTTCAGGTCAGAAGCGTTTTTTTTAGCTAACCCCAGGAGACCCTCCCAAATGCCAACAATGCATGAAAAACAAGTACATTATTGACAATTTCAGCCATTCTGCGAGGGAGCAGATGAGATCCTTCTGCCAGGGTGATGGGGGTGCATGTTCATGATCAGATCCATAGTGAAAACACAAAAAATAAGACAGCTATCTACAAGCACACTGCTCTCTCTGCTGCTATTTTTTTGTTTTTACTATGAATCTGATCATGAGCATGCATCCCCATCTCCCTGGCAGAAGGATCTCATCTTCTGTGTGGGGTGGACTGTTACCTCCTGCGCCCGGCTGCTGTCCCTGCTGCTGCTGTCAGCTCAGCGAGGATATGAGCTTCTTGTTCTGTTAGCGATACTTCAAGAACCTGTAGCCTGGAGGTTGGATTCCATCAGCACTTATATGTGTCCATAAGACTTTTTATTCCCTCTATTGAGGTAAGAGTTCTGTGAGCACTGAGCAGTTGTGTGAAGGCACAGGATTTTCTTGGTGGAAGTTCAATTAACAAGGACTATACTATACTATTTATTTATCCACTGATATTTGGACACTTTATTGGATTGGATATTTGGACACTTGAATTATTTGTTATTCTTTGACTGATTTGATCTATTTTTGCATGAGGCTATATACAGAGTAACACCTGAGAAATTGCGCAAGATCCCCTTGTTGATTTATGTGTGAGGAAATGATCCTGATGTTGCTGTTGCTGAGGCTCCTAAGACTTGTAAAATTGCGTGAAAGGACCAGGATTATTGCTACTGGAGTCACACATTGATGGAGGCCACAGCATGTGGTGAAATTTGTGTTTTTTGTCCACATTTATATATGTTCAAAAGTATCAGAAATGTTTTCCCCTTTAAAAAAACTTATGAATGCAAATGCGCATAAATGCAGTTTACCGGGGTTAAGGTTACAAGCATTTTAAATGCCGGTAAACTACAGCCCTGAACATGATTTTTCTGCTTTCAAAAAAATGCCTCTAAACATCTATAAACTACTGAGAGTACATGTACACATAATATCATATAGAGGAGAGTTCCGGGGCTGCTGAAACAAAAAAACACCCAACTCCTAAACTTAATTTTAGTAGCTGTAGTGTACATGAGGCCTACCAGAACTTGCATTGTATAGCATTCTGTGAAAGGAGGAGTGAATAAATGACAGAATCCCCCTGTTAATTCACAGAATGCACTGCATTGTGGGACAAAAATAGTACAAGTTCTGTCAATGGTGGAGGGGCAGGAAGTCCTTCACGCTCACAGCAACGACTGCTAACCGCTGCAGCACAATAATTTGTGGCTCTGGTCAGCATCCGCAGTCATGAAGGAAGGACATGGGATACACACCATTGCAGGTAACTAATGTCTTTGATGCTCTATTCCCAATAAAGTTACTAAACTTCAGCATTAAATTTACTAAAGGTAGCTAAATAAAATAGAAATTCCATAATCCTAAAGGCTACCATTTTTTGTTTTAGAGAAATAACTCATATAAGATTTATCAGTGTTGAATAAGTGGAGGCTGTTCAATTGAACATTCATTGTGAATATTTTCTTTGCAAAGTGAATGTTCACGAGTTTGTAAATTAGATGAAGCTTTGTACACCTCAACCAGTCATGTGCTTGCCACAATTCATTTTTCCCCCCCTCATATACAATTGGATATTCAAAGTGAATACAGGGGAACCTTAATGGCTAACATTCACTTTCCATAGTAAACATTCACTGAACTCTATTTCTTTAGTAAAGCAACCCCATTATTTAATTATATATGCATGTAATCTTCTGTCCTGCTTCTAAAATAAACATGCCAAAAAACAACCTTTAGTTAGATTATTTACTAAATAATAAACTTTGTTTTATTGTATGTTGTAATTTAGGAATCAAGATTTTATATATGTCTTCAAAGTTCTAATTGAATCTCACTCCTGCCCATTTCTCATTAATTCACAAAACAGTATTTTTTATAATTAGCACTGCAGTTTACTGCTTGCTTTGGCAGCACCTTCTAGGATAGTAAAGTGGCATCTTGAGGGACCTGACAAAAATTACTTGAAAACATTAAATTAGAAATGTAATTACAAACCAGAGTTTGTAAACTAGATGTATGTTTGTTGGTACAGCACATAAAACATTTCAATTATATGGTGCCGTAGAAAAGCAGCTTTATAGAATGTTTTTTTGTAGAAGTACAGTAAAATACAATCTGTTTTATACTACGTGTTGTTTGTTTATTATGATACGTAATTTTACTTTGTAAAGTACAATTTATTTCATAAAAAAGTAAGAATGTTTTTTTTTGCCTAAAGCACACCTTCGACCTTTAGTTTTAGTTTCAGATACAGTGAGATATGGTCAGACTCTGTATCAGGTTTTCATTATCTGTGTCCCTGCTGAGCATGCGCTCTCTTTCTTGTCCCCTATTTACAATCAGATAGCAAAAAAACTGTTTTATTTTCTAAGTGTGGAACACAGTAAACAATGTAACAGATTTTCTAATAGCGTAAGTAAGGTTCTAAAGGATAAGTTCACCTTTGGGAACATGTTACACTTTCCACTCATTTTTTAGGGTGGAACATGTAACATGTTCCCAATACTGCAGCCGCTGCCCAATTCCCCCCCCCCCCCCCATGACAGCAGTGCAGGGAAAAGTTCCCCATACTAGCTGTCAGCTTTTGAAATCAGTGCAGCTCCACCCACATGGCCGCGTCAATCTTACACAGAGTTTGTGTATGAATGAACTGAAAGCCCTTTGTGGCTGTCGGCTTGTAGTTCTCAATGAACTACCATGACGCTGTGGAGCGCCAGCATAGTTCATTGGTTCTTTCTGTTAGTGTATCTGCCTGCTCGTATGGGATGTATGGGCACACAGATGCTATGACAGGTCTGCAGGAGATCTGCATGGCACCAGCGATCTGCTGATCCCTGGTGCAATTCTTTACAGGCTCCAAAAAAAAAAAATAATAATTCCACATTTTTTTACCTGCAAAAAAATGTGCATTTATTCTTTTTTCTCTTTTAATCATATGTCATTATTTTTTTATTGTCTGTGTCCCATGGGTGAAATTGTTCTTAACACCCTGCTCCACTTAAAGTGCATTTAATCCAGCACTACTCTTATTTCAGCACTGGAAAATATGAAAGCAGGCAAAAATCTGTATTCTGTCCTAATCCTTTATACTGTACAATCTTCTCATTAAGCTTTTGTAAATGTCAGGTATTGGACTATTAAACAATGAGAACCTAATGTTTGTGAGCACAAAGCAGTGTGTATTACCATATTGTTTGTGTTCAGCTTTAAAAACTGGACTGAGGACCATTCTGAAATGTATAAACATGGTCTCACTTGGATGTCATGGCCCAGGAAGCAAAGTCTTGGTAACTAGTTAAATGTGTTTAATGTGATATGCACCCTTCATTCTCTTGAGAACTGCTTTCTTGTCTGCTGAAAGAAGACAGATGACATTTTTATTTTTTCATATACTTTCAATTAATGAATACATCGAGGATAATTGGGGATAAATATAGATGCTGAGTTTCTTGAGGATAATTATTATGCAGTACCTTCTGTTGAATCCCATGGGGACCTCAACTGTTCTGCTGCCTTAGGTGATATCTTAAATGCCCTCCCACTCCTTCATCCCTTATACAAGTTCATGTAAATATTTTGATCAAATAGTATGCTCTACTAAAGCCAAATAAGGATAGTTTAATTAGTATTGTGTCTGCTAGGTAATTAATACACACTTTGAATGACAGTTAACTCACTAAGAATCTGTGGTTACTCACAGTTTATGAATCATTTGATATAACATGTGAATTGTTGTATACACAGTGTTTAGTACCACCACAATAATCTTTACAGTGCTTGAGTACCTGAGCTATAAAACGTGACCACATTATGTCAGTTACATAGCTACAAGGAACAAGGTGAGAGTAGGAGGAGAGACAACCCCACCAGTTTGCTTCATATACTGTCCAGTCATATGATGGGGGCATGGAAATGACCAGGTTGTGTTACTTAACAAATATAAGTAAGGTCACCAGATGGCTTTGCTGTTTGTAAGTGATATGTAAATCTCTGGACTGGATAAGGAAAAAAAAAATATTTGGCATGTAATTCAGCTCTAATATTTGTATTTCAATTGTGTATCTATCTATTAGACTGAAGTTTGAGTTTTTTTTTTTAATTAATTTTGATTTTTAAACATGAAAGGTTTCTTTTTTTATTGATTCTTTTGGCATTAGTCCATGATTGCAAATGGCTTTAGAGACATGTTTTTACTTTCTGTCTACAGAGGTCTTGGACATTTTCAAAAGCATTTCTCTTTCTGAATTAAGCATTGTTCTAATATACAGCATTTCAGAAGACATGACAGGACTATTTCTAGGGCACTTTGTAATCCACAAGCTAAAAACAATTCTAACAGGTTACACTAATTATAATTGCATGTGCACTTACTGTTTTCTCTTAGTAAATCTTGAAAGTCTCACAAATACCTGTCAATCCTGCCAGTGACGTATACCGAATGCAGCTTCCTATGACACTCACTGTTGGCACTCTAATGTAGGCTGTGCCTGCTTGTTTATACTCTACATAGACAGTAATAAGGAATAAGAAGATGTTGATGGGGAGTGGGGTAATCAGCATTGTCACTGGTTACTCACAAGTGTGTAGCTTGTCAATCAGCACCTGGTTATACCCATTGCTGCTCACAGCTTTCAGGATGGACAGCACTGTCTCTGTTACTGAAACCTTCCTCCTGTGGGCTTCAGTGTCTGGGAGGAGAATTTGGCCCAGTTAGGGAAGGTAAAGGAAGCTTTTTGTTTACTTAATGTGACTGGACTTGGTAGTAATTTGGACTTCCATACAGGAGCCTTTAATTGAACTTTAACTTCATGGCAAATGTAGCTGTAGAGTAATGTAGTATCGGTAATGGATTACTACACCTTTAAGGTAAAGAGTCATTATGTTAGATCACAGCTCTATCTCTCTAAGGCTCCTGACAGGGGCTATAAATCAGCAGAGAACTTCACACAGTTCAGCTGCCTTGCTTGTCAGCTCACCCCAGATGCTCCATTTGAGTCTGCTATAACTTATACACAACACAGCTGCCTCAGTAGTTTTGTTAACCCTGCAAACTCTTTTACTATGTTACTAAACACCGAACACCAAACATTCAGTTTAGAGACTTCTCTGGTTCTCAGAATTTTAATGATTTGTGGTAAATATAACCATAAGAATAAGGTATGAAAATACTCAATTATCATTCCATTTTAAGGAAAACTCTTTAGGCTTCATTCCTAATTTTTAGGTCACTAGTGCTCCACATAAATAATGGCAAAAGATTTTTTTTCTGTAAAGTAAATCTTCTCTGCAGTCTGATGTCCAGAATCTTTCTGATAGATATGCTTCGGACCCCTCAGTAGCGAACTTTGACTTATTGCAGGCATCTAAGAGGGCACTACACCTACATCTAGAAGAGGTCACTAGACTGACAGCTCACAATGCTAAACAACAGTTCTTTGAACAAGGGGACAAAAATAGTAAACTGTTAGCCATGATGTCGCAACACAATGCCCCTCTTACAGTGATCTCAGGCGAGACCATCTCCTCCCCCACAGGTGTTTTGCGTGAATTTTACAACTGTTATCAACGTCTCTATGACTCACACCCACAATTCCTAGCATCTCTCCTTGACCCAGTAGCTCTGGGTTGGCTTTTAGATGAGCAAAGGCTACACTTGGTATGTCCGATTTCTAAAAAACTCACAGCGAGCTGCTGGCTTCTCTTTTTACACATTGTTTAACTGAAGGTGTCCTTCCTCCCTCCATGTCGGAGGCACATGTAACCCTTATTTATAAATCCCCTAAAGACCCAAAGTCCTGCGCCTCATACAGACCTATTGCACTCCTTAATAACGACTTGAAGATTCTTACTAAACTCCTTACAATTAGAATGAATCCCATCCTGTCCTCTAATATTGACCCTGACCAAACCAGGTTTATGGCCTACAAGTCTACAGACATTAACTTGTGAAGACTGTTCATGAATATTCACGCCCACTATGATAATCATGGTCAAGAGTTATCGCTTCTTTAGATATTGAGAAGGCGTTTGATACCATGGAGTGGCCTTTCCTGTGGGAGATCCTTAGAATGGGATTCACCCTGGTTTTTATTCAATGGTTGCAAAAAATCTACAGGTCCCATACTGCTGCTATCAGATTGGGAGGTCTTCTCTCACCCTTGTTTTAGCTGTTCCGAGGTACCAGGCAGGGCTGCCCTCTCTCCCCAGCCCTTTTTGTCATTGCCATGAAACCCGTGGCTAAAGCTCTTCATGTGTCACCCCTGATCAGGGGCCTAAGGCTGGCATGGCTGTAGGAGAGGGTAGCTCTGTATGCGGATGACCTCCTGTTGTATCTTAATGATGCTGGTCCCTCCCTGCAAGGTGCATTACAGGTCCTAAACTAATTTATAGCTGTAAATGGGCTCAAGGTGAATTGGTCCAAATCCTTATTGTTTGCTATAGACTCAGGAGCTCAAAGGGACAATGGCGCCTGATTTACAGCTTCAATGGGTAGATGAATTCACTTACCTAGGGGTCAAAGTCTCCCATGAAATTATCAACTACTTCCCGCTAAACCTGAACCCGATTGTTAAACAGGTCAAGATCTAAACTGAAATCATGGAAGCTTCCCTTTTCCCTACTAGGGCGTGTTAACCTCATTAAAATGAAAATTCTCCCCAAATTCTGCAATTCTCCGCAATGGTTTCTAAACTTCTTTTTATCACAGCTGCATTGTATGCTCTCCTCTTTTCTTTGGGGTCCATGCCCTCCTCGCTTTAAGCTGTCCACATTATTGCGCCCCGTGTTGCAAGGTGGCCTAGTACTGCCTGACTGTCACAAATATTATATTGCTACCCAGCTAGTCACTGTGTCCTGGTGGCTGAATCCAGATCTGACTAATTTGTCTACGGTACTGGAGGCTGCGATACTATGCTCCATCGAGGCTCTTAAATGTCTGCCTCTCCATGACCCTAGAGCTCCGTATGACTTAACACCCTCAATGCTCACTACTCTCAGGGCCTGGAAGGTAGGACTTGCCTGGGAGCATTATCCACACTAAAGCCCCATACACACGCTCGGACAATCCGCGGACCAGGTCCGTCGGATCATGTCCGTCGTACTTTGTCCGATGTTGGTTTTGCGTACACACGGTCGGACAAAGTTGTCGAAAAATCCGATCATTCTGAACGTGGTGACGTTTGTTGCCTACGACGGGACTACGTAGAGGCTAGTAGCCAATAGCTTTGGTCTTGTAATGTGATCTGAGCATGCGTAGCACTTTGTCCGGTCGGACAACCGTACACACGATCGAATTTTGTGTGATCGGACCGGGTTGTAGGCAAATCTATCCAGCAGGAGATAAGACTTTGTCCGTCGACAATTCGACGTACACTGTCCGATGGTGCATACACACGGTCGGATTTTTCGACAACATGGTCCGATCGGACAGAATCCATGAAAAAGTCCGACCGTGTGTATGGGGCTTAGCAGTTTCCCCAAATTCTCCTCTATGGAAAAACCCTATGTTACCTCAACTGTTTAAACTCCCTGAGCCACTGCCAGACTTATCCACCTTACCAACCGTTCAGTGTCCGCCACTCCTCTCTGCCAATCCTTCCACTGGCTTCCCATTGCCCAAAGAATAAAATTCAAAACGCTAACAATAACATACAAAGCTATTCACAATTCTGCCCCGAGCTACATCACCAATCTTATCTCCAAATATCACCCAAACCATCCTTTCCGCTCCTAATACCTTCTGCTCTCTAGCTCCCTTGTCTCCTCCTCCCATGCTTATCTCCAGGACCTTTCCAGAGCCTCTCCCATCCTCTGGAATGCACTACCCCAATCTGTCCGGCTATCTCCTACTCTGTCAACTTTTAGGCAGTGCCTGAAAACTCATCTCTTTAGGGTGGCCTAGCCTGCCTCCAGCTAACAACCAAATCTTCTTCTCCGCTCATCAGTTTATTCCTCACAGTCCCTACCTTTTGTTTCATCAGCCACTCCCTCTTAGATTGTAAGCTCGCAGGAGCAGGGCTTCTCTAACCCTCTTGTTTTGAATTGTACTGTTGGTGTAGTGTCTCCCTACATTGTAAAGCAATGCGCAAACTGTTGGCGCTATATAAATCCTGTAAAATATAATAATAATAATAACATCAAATTAATGAAAGATGTCACGTCAGATCTATAACTCCAGCCCTTTGATTATTTTGTCTCTAACCACAACGTCCCCCCAGCGTATCTTTTCAGATACTTAATACGCTCTAATGCTTTCAGGAGTCAATTTCCCCCAGAGGAGGCCCAACTGGTGACCTCGAATTTGGAAAGGATTACAAGTTATGAATGCTCAGAAAATCACACTTCTATTCTCTAAGCGCATCTCCTCAGGGTATCTTCTTCGGAGTTATTTGCGCTTCGTCAGCGCTAGTTTACTGATGTTCCCGAGTTCGATCCTGAGGGCTGGGAGGACTTATGGGACTTTCCATTTAAAATGTTAGTTTCCCTTTATGACCATCTCATCCAATCCAAAATTGTCCACAGAGCTCCCCTTACCCTGTATAAAATGGGACCTGCCCACTCCCCAGCATGCTGGCACTGTGCTCACCCTCAGGGGGACTTTTTACATATATTCTGGTCCTGCCCTGTAATAGTTCCTTTTTGGACACAGGTACTATGAGTAAACAATTCGCTGGTCGAGACCCCCATTGCTCTCTCCCCTAAGATGTGCCTGTTGGGCCTGAAATAGGATATATTTCCTAGAGTAGCAGAGAGAACCATGCCTGGTCTCCTACTATTCTATGCTAGGAAATCTATAACACTCCTCTGAAAAAAATGATCCCCTCCTGCCATTTCCTTCTGGAAACTGTAAGTTAATAATGCCCAACCATATTATAAAAATACATACTATCATAGGGGCTGTCCCAAAAAAATGACAAAGTCAGGGCCAAATGGCTATCAGAGCCCTCTACGGTGGTAGATAGTTAAATCACTGCACATATTATCTACCGAGTGAGGCTTATAGCTTAGCGGGGCATGGGGCTCCTTAATGCTTCTGAAAATGTTAACCAGAATGGTCTGTGATACACCGGTTCTCCTAATTTAATTTTTTGTGTTGTATGTTGTACAGTCCTTGAGGCCACACTATAATAGACCTAATGTTTTTGCCTTAAGATTCTATATGCCGCTGTGGGAGCTAAGTGCCTGAGACTGGAATGCTGTACTTTGTTTGCGTGCACTGTTTTGTACTGCATTGAAAATTAATAAAAAGAGTTTAAAAAAAAGAAAGGTAAATCTTCAGTATTCATTATAAATCAATGGGGGTTATTTATGAAAAGCAAATCCACTTTGCACTGCAAGTGCACATGAAAGTGCAGTCGTTCTCAATCTAAGGGGTAGATCTGAAATGAGTGGAAGCTCTGCTGATTTTATCATCCAATCATGTGCAAGCTAAAATGCTGTTTTTTAATTTCCTTGCATGTCCCCCTCGAATCTACAGTGACTTTATTTCCAAGTGCACTTGCAGTGCAAAGTGGATTTTCCTTTAGTAAATAACCCCCAATGAGTTCTATTTGTAAATGGAAAGTTGTCCAAGGCTAAAAGTTAGTGACTTCTTTGGCGTAAAGAACAGTTAAGTCAACAGTAAACCAAAATATGTTCAGACTTTACAGGTATCAGTCAAGTATATACATATGGATAAAAGCACTTGATTTTTAGTGCTACAAATATATACAATTTACATTAAAACATTAAAAGTTTTAGGGCTGATACAACATTTTCCATGCACTATAAGAATTGTTCTACATGAATGCCTAACACCATTGCCTTAATAAATACTCTATGATAGCACAATCATGGCCAATGGTTGAATGGCACCTCATCTCAAGGCATTTCACAGACTTCCTCAGGGAGGTCACTATGAAAATCACATGTCTGAGGTTTTTAGAAATCAACTAAATAACGCCCATAACATATCCATGAATACAGTATTAAGTATGTACTTAACAGTTTTTTAGCACTGCATAATGTAATCAAGACCAGAACTGCTTTTAAAATGAAAACAATGCCAAATAGAGGTCCCCCACGGATGAACTATACATCCTGATCAAAATGTACTGTATATACAGATATAAATCTATAGCAGAACGACTACAAGCACTACATTTTTACAAATACCTCAATGGTGATCCCAGTGTAGGAAAAAACAATTCATTCTCAGGGAGTGTAAGAGGATACAGGCCACACAATGAGATTGGAGGAGAAGCAGTTTAACATTAAAAGAGAAGTATGGGATTTTTCTTTTATCCCATATTCATACTTACCTAGGTGGATGCAGCATTGGAACTATGCTGCATCTGTCCCCCACTGCCTCTTCACTGAGAACCGAGATACTGAACACCGCCGATGGCTCGGTTCTCTCCCCTCCCTGAGCAGAGAGCTGCTGACTGTCAGTCCGCAGCTCTCCTGCTCTGCTTCTCCATGCTCATTGGATACTTGAGCTGCGGAGGGGTGGGGAGCAGCCATCTCAGCCTCTCAGTGGCTCGCTAATAATGCAACTGTATCTGACAATTAAACTATTAAAAAGGTGTCACCACAGATGAACTGGGAAAATGGAAGTTTAAATCTACAGATTAATTGTTATTAATAACGCCTTAAGCGTGCCTGTAATCACTATGTCTGTCTGAGCTAGCAGAATGGTCACATAATCAGAAACCATATAAATGGAAAAAAGAGAGTGTGCATTTACTGGTACATAAGAGACCATGCATTTAAATACATTTCTTCACATACTTTATTACATGCCTCCATAAAAATTGGACTGGATCAAACATGATCCTAAAAACAGAAAATATATTGCTTTGCATTTATAATACCTCCTACAAAAAATAAATACTATCAATGTGTACCACCATTCTTGCCTAATGTATTGTATGAAAATATCCCCAGTAGCAGGGGCCAGGTAAAAAGCAACTTGTTTCAACAATAAATGCGTAACACTATATGTGAATTAGTGTATATCCACACCTTAACACCACAGCGGCAACAGACCAAGGGGTAAGACCAGGTGACAGCTCACAAGAGGTTCACTCAACTTTTGGTGGCTCACATAGGGGACAGATTATGAGCAAATAAGCAACTATCTGCAAACTTTACAATTACCCATTTTGGTAATGAATTAACATGTACATTCTAATAAGTATCCCAGGAATAATCCCAAAAGTAGGTAATGCAGTATCCTATATATGTACCTCGTAAGATTGACACAGACCGGAACCTGTAAATATAATGAAAATAAACATACTGTACTAAGCACCAATAAAATGATCAGAAACCACTCTAATTAGTGCTCACTTTTTAGTGTCAGCCAAGATTGGATTACTTGGATAAAAAGGCTGTTAATTTTGCAAGGAATTGTTTACTTTTCAAAGGGATTTTCCCTTATTTCAGTGAATGAGGGGAAGCTCTGCTAACTTTCACCATTCACTCATGTGTGAAAAAATACTGTTTTTCATATGCATTGCATGTGATTGGGTATTCTATGCTAAGTGAATTTTCACCACATTCATTAAGCTGAGTGAAAAGTCCATTGGAAAGTTAACATTCCATGTCCATATAAATAGCCTATTTGCCTTTAAAAAAAAATCAACCCCCAGGTGTCAAATCTTATTAATCTATCCCCAGCATTGGGCATCAGGATGGCAAACGTAAAGGTGGAAGGGATAAGAAAAACTGCAGTTTTAAAAAAGATTGTAAGTTACTTTTGAAAAAATTATATGAGATTTCAATGATTGGATTTACATAAACAGTACATTAAGTTTGGCCATTATCAGCATGCTTTTCAATTGGCAGTATCAGCTGTGTGGTAACAATTTGAATACAGCAGAGTTTATAACCTATTTACACACTATCCAAAACTAGAAAGACATTTTAACTGAAGTTGGGTTTTAAAGTAGGTGTAAACTAGATGATTTTTAGCCTGCTAAAACTCTGTGTATCATAAACAATTGTCTTTTTTTAGAAATACATTTTTTAGGCCTTTTGGCCTTTCAATGATGCTGACCTCTTAAATTTCTTTGTATTGCTACTCACTGTTCAGTACAGGCTTGTTGATGGTGAAAACAGTGGAACGTGCCTGCACACTGTGAGCCAGCATGGCTGCTTTAAGCGTTCACTGAAATTGTATGTGACTGAGTGACAACAGAGTAGAACAGTTGGGAATTATAGATAGCTTATCACAAAATGTGCCTGAACAAAGAAATTCATGGCAGGATTACCAGGACTATTTTATTGAAAAATGTAGGTTTAAAAAGATTACAAATATATAAATACTTTTAAGACTTTTATTTTTTATTGTCTTTGCATGTACCCTTAGTCTGTGTGATTTTTCTTTATACCTTTGTGTATAAATTTTAGTATACTTTTATTGATAGTTTACAAAACCAACAGCCTACTGCTAAGCATCACTTCTGTTTTTATGCTACAGACAGTGATCAAACACTATAGAGTTGATTTACTAAAGGAGTATAAACTGTCCACTTAGCTTGGTGAATAAGGTTAAACTGTTTTCTTTCACTTGAACTATCAATCGTGTGCATTTAAATTAAAACACAGAATTTTTGTTTTGAAGATTGAATAGAACACATCTTACCAAACTCCTTTAATAAATTAATCCCCTATGCATATTAGCTTATTCAGGAAAAAAGTGAAACAAATATAAGGTATATATCATCCAAAAGAAACAAGGGCTTTGGTAGCCTATAGGCCCTATCTACCACAACTTCCCTATCTGGCTTGTCAGGGAGCAAAATAGATATCATCTGCTGAACATATCTCTGGTAATCTGATGCTAGGATGGTCTCCAAGACCCCGCAAAATGTATTATAATTTCTGCACGCCCAATCCTCAAGATTGGCAAGCTTTAATGTCAATGTGCATCAGCATCATTGTGGGCATCAACTAATTCATTGTGGGCACCTGCAAATTTTCCCATTTTAAATTCCACATGGTTTACTCCAGAGCTGAATCTTCCCCTTTTACTTGAAAGATATCATATCTCTGTGTAGTGAGCCCTTAATGCGGCGTACACACGATCGGACTTTGTCCGCCGGACCCAGTCTGGCGGACAAACCGCCAGACTTTCCAGCGGGGCTTCGCCGGACTTTCTGAGCATGTGACATGCCCACACACGCCCGGACTTCTCCGGCGGACAATCCGCGGGAAAAAGTCTGCGGGACTTTTGAAAATGAACGGACTTGCCCACACACGGAGCAGTCCGTTCATTTAGAACGTAACTGCAGGTAGACGGGGCTAGCGAAGGCAGTGAATGCCGCCGCGCTAGCCCCCTCACCTGGTATGGATTTAAAGGGAATCCCCACGCCGAAAAAAACGGCGTGGGGGTCCCCCCCAAATCCATTTCAGACCCTTATCCAAAGCACGCAGCCCGGCAGGCCAGGAAAGGGGTGGGGACGAGCGAGCGCCCCCTCAACATGGGGGGTGCCCTGGGGAAAGGGGGGCCGTGTCCCCCCCACCCCAAAGCACCTTGTTCCCATGTTGATGAGGACAAGGGCCTCTTCCCGACAACCCTGGCCGTTGGTTGTCGCGGTCTGCGGGCAGGGGGCTTATCGGAATCCGGGAGCCCCCTTTAATAAGGGGGCCCCCAGATCCCGGCCCCCCACCCTATGTGAATGAGTATGGGGTACGATGTACCCCTACCCATTCACCTAAGGTGTAAAGTGTAAATAAAAAAAACAAAATTTTTTAAAAATATTTTATTGCACTGCTCCGGGGGGCTTCTTCCGGCTTGGGGGGTCTTCTCGCCGGACTCCTCCGCTATTTTACCTAGCTCTTTTACCGAGCAGAGGAGCCCGGCTACCTTCTTCGTCGTCGCCGCCGTCGACTTTTTTTTTCGCTTTCTGCGCCGCCGCCTTCTTTTTCTTCTTCTTCCGATGTTGACTCGTCGCTCTCTCTGGCCGGAATGCCAGAGCCGCGCTGTGCTGGGACTTATATAGGGACAAGGGGGCAGGGTCACATGCTCATGTCACATGGTGACCCCACCCCCCTATGATGTCACAGTCCCAGCATCCCAGAAGAAGAAGGCGGTGGCGGCGGCGCAGAAAGCGACGACAGCGGCAAGAACAGAAGAGACTCCAGAAGACCCCCGAAAGCGGATTCCGATAAGCCCCCCGCCCGCAGACCCCGACAACCAATGGCCAGGGTTGTCGGGAAGAGGCCCTTGTCCTCATCAACATGGGGACAAGGTGCTTTGGGGTGGGGGGGTGCACGGCCCCCCTTTCCCCAGGGCACCCCCCATGCTGAGGGCACGCGGCCTGGTACGGCTCAGGAGGGGGGGCGCTCGCTCGTCCCCACCCCTTTCCTGGCCTGCCGGGCTGCGTGCTCGGATAAGGGTCTGAGATGGATTTGGGGGGACCTTCACGCGTGGGGATTCCCTTTAAATCCATACCAGGTGACGGGGCTAGCGCGGCGGCATTCAGTGCCTTCACTAGCCCCGTCTACCTGAAGTCACGTGCTAAATGAACGGACAAGTCCGTTCATTTCCAAAAGTCCGGCGGACTAGCATACTAACCGCGGGATTGTCCGCCGAACTACCAAGTTTAGCAGACAATTTTAAAACAAAACTTAAAACCTAGTCCGCCGGACTTTTGCCACCAAAAAGTCCGCCGGCGCCCACACACAGGGGGATTGTCCGGCGGACTTCAGTCCGGCGGACATTCCCGCGGGAAAGTCCGCTCATGTGTACGCGGCATAAGAGACACTAATATGTCCTTAATAGTAGTAGCATTTAGAGGGAGGTCAGCAGTTTGGAAGTCTTCCAGTTGCTCAGTAAATTCTCTGGTAGTGTCATATGATAAGATCCGCTGTTACTGGAGTTAGAACTGTGCTTATTATGCGGGGAAGACTGCTGCCTGACATGCTGGCTGCTGTTACATGGCCCCAGCATCATCTTGAGGGGAGGAGGCATCCACCAGAGCAAAGAACTCTGTCAATTTGCGGGGTCCCTCTTTGAGCCTGCGTTTCCCCATAATATTAGCCAGATGCTGGCGTGGATGAGGAGGCTGCTGCCGGTAGTTAGGGCTTTCTCCTGTCGCAGAAATCAAAAGAATGCCGGTGATTGCTCAAGGAGCTTTTCTCTTACACAGCCATTACTTCAGCTGACAGCCACGCCCTGTATAAGGTATATATAAATAACACATTCAACCAATCAAAAACAAAAGTGTATTTTCACTTTTGCAGCCAAATTGGGATAATACTTAACTTTATTTTGTTACATATTCTCATTAACGTAGCATAACTTAAAAATCCTTACATGCTCCCCCTGCTTTGTAATGTTTAGGTGAGGGCTGTGGACTTATGTTAACCATAATCAACACTGTCTGTACTGTGTTTGCAGTTCTTCATTTCCAGCTGTTAATCTAGATTTGATCAGCAAATCACTGATGCCATTCAGGTCTCCTGCAGATCTATCAGTGTATCAGCTTGCTCATACCTCAAGGAAGCCGATACAAGCTATGATTAAGCGTCATTAACAGTGTTTCATCTGGACCTGTGTGTCTGATTTTGGAGTGGCATTATTTTGGAGTGCGGCCAAGGGTGAATAAGGATGTAACATGTTATGAAAGGTTAACTTTTCCTTTAACAAAGAGTACAAATTTTAGTAACCACCCTTCTGCATTGTATGTTATTAAGGGATATTGTGGGACAAAGACACTGTGAGACTGTCCAAAAAGTTTTAGACTCTGACACCTTCTCCTTAGAAACATCTAAAAGGTAAGAAATAAATGTTTTTAACCGCTTAAGGACCGCCCCTTGTACATATACTTCCGCAGGGCAGCCCTTAAGAGCAAAATCACGTACCTGTAGGTGATTCCTTTCTTTGGCTCTGGGGCACGTGTGTGCCACCAAAACCCTGCTCCCGCCGTGATTGGACACATCGGGAGCCAATTAGCAGGTCCAGGGGACCCAATGTCCGCCGGAAACACAGAAATTGTTCGGAGAGAGGCAGAACGGCGGTCTGCCTATGCAAACAAGGCAGATGGCCATTCTGCTAGTAAGAAAGACAGATCTTGTGTTTCTGCTAAGCAGGAACACGGATCTCTGACTTTCTTCAGTTAAGCAATCCCCCATCACTGGTCCCCAAAAAGTGTCACTTAGTGTCAGATTTGTCCACTGCAATATCGCAGTCCCGCTAAAAATCGCTGTAATACTAGTAAAACAATAAAAAAAATAAAGAGTCCATAAATCTATCCCATAGTTTGTAGAGACTATGATTTTTGTGAAAAAAAAAAATGTAGACTACATATTGGCCTAAATTGGTGAAGAAATTAGAATTTAAATTTTTTTTTTATTGATTGTGTTTTATAGCAGAAAATAAAAAAAAATATTTTCAAAATTGTCGGTCTTTTTAGGTTTATAGCCCAAAAAATAAAAACTGCAGAGGTGATAAAATATCACCAAAAGAAATCTCTATTTTTGGGGAAAAAAGGACATCAATTTTATTTGGGTACAGTGTCACATGACCGTGCAGTTAAAGCAACGCAGTGCAGTATCACAAAAAATGGCCTGGGCAGGAAGGGGGTAAAACCTTCCGGAGCTGAAGTGGTTAAGAAATAGGAATTCTGTGTGACTTGGAATAGATAACAAATACATCATTTTAAGACGAGTAGTAGAGAGTATTATTCATAGAGAAACTATAGACTCCTGCTACCATGCAACATTATCAACATTATCGACTGTCAGCACAGCTATTTCATTTTTATAAAAATAGGAGGTTTCTTCAGCACAACACAGGTCCAATCCTTGGAAAGATGCAGATAGTTACACCCTGTGGCCTGCAGAAGCCTACTATCATCATAGATTAACAGAAGTGTGTTGACATTTATTAACAACTGTTAAAATCGGTGCATAATTGATCTTCACACATGTGTAAATCTTTCCCTGCTGAGTCTCAATATTCATTAGGAAAATAATGCTAATCCCAGTCTCTGATTTATACATGATCACTATAGGGGACAGTTACAAAACTGTATGTAGAATACAATAAAAAATTGGTAAATACATTGTCCTTTGTATGGAACAGCACTCAATTATAAAATATGGAATTGCATAAAAAACTTTAAATGTATACACACAAAAAAAACAACAGTATATTTCCCTTGCAAATGCTTTCCCTCAGTATTCCCTCAATATATTCAGTAACAGCAGATAATGATGACAGTAAGACAGTAAGTTTTCAGGCATTTTACTGCTAGAAATAGCACCTGTAAAGCACCTGAAAATGCATGCCATTCATTGCAATGGGTGCTTTCACACCCTGGCGGTGCGCTAGCGGGACGTTGGAAAAAGCCCTGCAAGTAGCATCTTTGTGGCGGTTTGGAAGCGCTGTATACATCGCTCCCAAAATGCCCCAGCCCATTTCAATGAATGGGCAGCGCTTCCGAAGCACCTGAAAAGCGGGGTTTGGGGTTAAAAGCACCATGCTAGCGGCCCAAAAGTGACGCAAAAGCGGTGCTTAGACAGCGGTAAAGCACCGCTAAAATACTTTACTGCGAAATGCACGGGCAGCCCCAGTGTGAAAGGGCTCTAAGGAGTAATAGTAATAATGCAGTTTTTAGCAAAATACCACCTGAGACAAGACTCTCACAATTTCTTAGAATACAGAAAGAATAATGCGCCAAATTATTAAAGAAACCCAGAAAGTCTTATCTCCTGCATTCCAAACACACTCCGCATCTTCTGAATTGCGAGTGTGTGTACAGGTGGTAGCTGTATGTCTATAGTGGGGAGAGGGGGCTGCCCTGTTAGGTAGGCTAAACAAGGCTCCATGATTTCTAATTGTGCCCCTGCTTAGCCTGCCCGGACAACATAAAGTGGAGGGATGTTCTGCAATGTGTAGGGAGCATTTGAAAGCAAGACTATAGATTTTGACTTGGTATGTATGGGGCAGAAGGTTGGCACAAAAAGCAGTACTGGACACCGAGGGACAATTGTCCAGTCTTAGGAGAAGCACCAAGACTTAGAAGAGGTCTGACCAAGGTAACGGAAAGGTGAGCCAATGAGTGGAGACCAAGACCTCCTTTGTGAAAGAGATCCTGTAGAATCTCAATGATCATAAGCTAAGATGGGTAATAATGCAGAGTCTGTGGGAAAGCACCCTGATCCCCTATACATAGGAAGGGTTTCTGGTGTGACCACGAAATTAGTTCAGTGGTTGATTATGTGTCCCAGCATATTTCCCCAGCTGTACATACAGTGTGCATTATTCATCACCTCTACCAGTGCAGCTCTGGAAAGTCTTGGGACTTCTGGCTAGTTGCAGTTATTTTGTCTGGAATCTGCATTTGTCTGGAAAGCTCATTTAAATCAGATAGGATACCCTCCACAAAAGCTAAGCCTTGGTGGGGGAAGAGGAGGGGCCGTTTCCTTGCACACAGTGTTTTTATGTAGGGAAAGAGTTACTGCATGGCAAGCTGTTCTTTCCCCACCTCCGGTTTCCCCTGCCTATTATTTTGCCTCTGGCTGGTCTAGCGCTCCAGTCAGTGCAAGGAGACCATCACAGCTAAAGAACACACAGCGGGTATGTCAAATTACATCACTGCATATTTCCGGGTACACAAAAAACCTGAATGGTAGCCCTGCGCAGTGGTGTGGAGACTAGTGTGCGGGCAGCTTGGACTTAGATCCCAGCTGCAAAAGAGGATTAGGTGGGCACATCACATGGGGGGGTGGAGTGCAGTCTGGCAACTTTGCCCTGTGCCCTAAATGATCTTGTCCCGACACTGCTCTGAACCCATGTAAATGAGCCCTATGATCACATACACCCATTATTTGTGGGGAAAGATAAAACCTCTGGGGTTCCAGGAGTAGGTTTTAAAATCAGCAAATGGAAGAAATTCTTTTTTATGCAGGTCAAAAATTAATTTTGGTGGTTTTAGTTCTAGGATCTAGCTGTCTGTTTCCAATTTTCCAAATTCAATTCCTAACCTAAGGTATTATAGGTTGTAGTATTTTGACTAAAAGAAGAGCTTTTTCTTACTAAGAAACCTTGTTTGCGTTCTTCAAAGAGCTGACACTCTTAGTACTGCATCTTTGACTGTAATATAATATACAATGTATAATTGCATATAATATAAGTAAATAGATATCACCCTATCTACAGTATGTCAAAATGAGTGTGCACTCAAAATTACATTGTAACAGAGCCAAAGAAAATTTTTGTGAAATACTGTGCAGCAGTGATCACATTTCCCTTCTTACCGTCTTATATATTGCATCTGTACTGTCTCCCTTTATCATGTAAAACGCTGCGCAAACTGTTGGCGCTATATAAATACTGTGTATTAATAATAATAATCATAATAATAATAGGGATTCTCTTTAAAGTCAACTATTTGTTATAGCATTTATTTTAGTGTTCACATCAGCCTACACATTGCACTGAGGTACCGTCAAATAATCATTATCTGTATGCATTTCAGCAGAAGCCTGCATTTCCCATCAGGCAGCCATAGTAAAAGAATCATCATTGAGCTAGCCGATTGCTAAATCTGTTTTGTCCTCACCTGTCTCAGTATTGTCCTTGGCAGGTATATTTATTACCTGCTGTGTCACTGAATTCTCCGACTGTAAAGAATACCTGGTTGAGATATCAGGCTAGATAAAGCAGTGAATTATTACAGAATGCACGCTTTAATGACCTTGCCAACACTATCACTGCTATGCAAAACCCTGCACTGCTAACCAAAAGTGATAAAATAGGACAAATACACACACTTCAGATATCTTTCTGCATGGAAGACTTGTAATCTGGGAAAGCTGAATTTTCTCTCCCTGTGCAAATGACTTAAGTGTTAAAGTCAAGTAGACCTACAGAATGTGTTTGCTGTCATTTTATAGATTTTTAAACCAACTTTCAGTTGCTTTGACTATGTTTAGCAGCTCTAGTGAAAGAGAGGCAGAGGTTCCTCAGAGACAAGGTGTTGTTTTTTCTAACCATGGTTGAATTAGATGTTTGTTTGTTTGGTTTTTCCCATGAGAGGAGAGTTACCCTTTAAATATATAATGTTTTTAAATGGTTTAATACAAAAATACACACAAATTAATGAATGACAATTACATTACATTAATACAACATGGAGAATATCTAGAACACTATGGGTTCGCTAAAGAGAAAGCAGAGCAGCTCTCTTTGTATGATTGAAACCTCACACTTAGCTATCTAATAAGGGATAAGTCACTTTTCTGATGAACCATACAGGTTCAGTATACTGTAGGTGAAAATAATACTTATTTTACATGTGTAAAAGTGAAAAGAGCTCTACCTGCTGGTTGTGAAGAAGACTGCATGATGTAAGTATGCATTCTTTAATTTACCTAAATACATAATAATATAAAAATATTTTAAAGTGCTGCCTAGAAATGTTCTAGAAATAATAAGCAAGAGGAAATATGTACAAAACCCCTATACATTGCCTTTAAAGTAAAAAAGCACCTTGTAACTTGGGATCTTGGAACCACTAAAAAAGTGTTTTATATCATACTACATAAGCTAGTTTATGTTGATTCCTAAGAATTCTTGCATTACATGTCATTTGCAAATAATGTAGCTCTTTTGCTGAACTGCTAGGCTGCATCTAATAATTTCTGATTTTCAGTATCGAGGTAAGATCAAAAAATATGTTTTGAGTTTCATATCCAGGTAATTGGTAGTAATTGCACAGCAACAGGGAAATGTCTGTGAATAGTGCTGCTTTAACAAATATAATAGCTATAATGTACAGCCCAAGGGTATCAGTTGCTGACTTTAATCTGCACCAAGAGATTTTTTTTTTGCTAACTCTATCCTACATTTACAAAGCTGAATTATAAAAGTGAAACATATTAAACTAAACTTGCAAGCTGGTGATTTCTGAAGGATTTTGGGGTACCTCATAACTTTAACAGTTTAACTGCAAGCCGAAAAGCTAACACAATGAAATTTCACAGTGAAACATGGTGTGGTATAAATATAAGCCCATTTGTCAGTGTTATATATACCCTGAAGTACAAGCATAGTTACAAAGAGCACCAGGTAAAGCAACCAATGCATGATTTACCATTGACTATAGCACATCACTTGCTCTATTAAAGCAGTTGTAAACCGCTGGGTGCATTTTTTTGTTCAAACCTGCAAGGTAAAGGCATAATGTGATAGTATGCATCACATTTTCACCCATCTTGCTTCTGGATCTGTGGACTCTGGCTATGTGACTGTCCGGAGCCATAATTACGTCACTCCCATGCATGCATAGGGGAGCCGCCATTTACAGCACAGGATTCTGAAGAAAGGGCCCGGGTGGGCGTTCCTTCAGAGCGCATGCGATGATGAGGTCATTGGTTACATATATAGTAAATATCTCCTAAACGGTGCACATTTTGGAGATATTTACAGCACCTATAGGTAAGCCTTATTATAGGCTTACCCATAGGTACAAGTACAAAATTAAAGTTTACAACCACTTTAAAGAGCACATTCACACAATTAAACCAAAACTATTTTCATTTGGATAGAGTAAGGGAGAGTTATAACCCCTGTCAGTTTTTTTTGCCATCTATGTCCCACTGGGGAGATTACTTTCACTTTCTGTCCAGAGCCACAACAGGAAGTGAGAAATCCTTGCAAATTAATGGCATCCCCCTTGGGCCCCCCAGAGTGTCCTCATTGGAATATCTTCCCTCTATTACTTTTCTGGTGACAACCCAAATATGGTACTCTATTTTCTTTTACTTTTACTTTCAATGATAATGGTAAACAGGATAAAAAGAGAGAGTGAATCTCTGTAAAGGGGACTTATTAATACCTGGCGGGTATTCTAATCCCTCTCCACTCTATCCAAAACTAAAAAAAATGTATAAATAAATATGTTTTGTCTTAGTTATACATGATTTGTAGACATGCACATGCTCAACTGTCAACATAGACATCAATGTTGTAGTGCACATGTAGAGAAGCTCAGCTCTACAAGGCTTCTAGAAAAACACAAAGATGTAAACATCACTGGTTTCCTTTGAGGTGCTCTGACGTACACTGCATGTACATTAGCGCAAGACACCTTGAACTGAATTGGGGGAGCTGGATATAATAACACACATCACTGCTGTGGGCTTTATGTGTCTCATAGAGCAGTGGTTCTCAACCTCAGTCCTCATGTACCCCCAACAGGCCATGTTTTGGGAATTTCAGATAAAATTGCTGTCCAAAATACCAAGCCATTAACTCTGATTTAAAGCACCTGTGCAAGATAAAGAAAAACCTGCAAACATGGCCTCTTGGGGGTACTTGAGGATTGAGGCTGAGAACCACTGTCATAGAGGGCCCTGCCAAGGCATGTACCCTATTTATCGGCGTATAACATGCACTGACGTATAACACACACATTAACTTTAAGAAGGAAGTTCCAAGAAATTTTTTTTCCACAGACCCCTGAGCCCCCTGCATAACACACTTACCCCCTGCATGGTACACTGAGCCCCTGCATGGTACACTGAGCCCCCTGCATGACACACAGAGCCCCCACATGGTACACAGGCCCCTTTCATTATAAAGCCCCCCTCCTCCTCTGCACTCCTGGGACGGCATTGCTAGCATGCTCTGGATCGGAGCTATTGAATACCTGCATTGCCATCGCTGCCAGCCCCTTCTCATTCGCCGCTCCTCCTGTGTCATGTGTGGATCTTTTGAACACCTCCATTGGTGCCGTGGACCCGGTCATGTGACATATCTCTGCTCTGAATCATTGACGGTCACATGACCGCTCTCCTCCTCCAATCACAAGCTACACTTGAGAAAGGGGGCAGAGTGGGAGGAGGAGAGTGGCGTTGGTGGAGGGGTTTGAATTGCTATACAAGGGATGGGGGAGGTTGTGTGGGAGGCGGCTGGCATTAACATTATCTGGAGTTGTCCTGGCAGCGCTGTCTCACGGCCAGGAGAGGCGGACGGACTGCCCGATCCCCGCCACCCCCCCCCCCCCCCGGTGAAAAAAAAAAAACAGATATCGGCGTATAACACGCAGGCACAGTTTACCCTCTGTTTTCAGGGTAAAAAATAATAGATAAATACGGTATATCTGTTCAAGAGCCCTAAAATCCCCACCACAATCAAATGAGCACCTAAGAAATCATGATACATTTGAACAAACAAATGTTATTTACAATTTGAAAGAAAAACTGTGTAAAAAGAATATAATCTCATGTGGAAATGGTACTAAATCTGAACTTATAACCTCAAAGCTGGAAAACAACTGTAAAAACCACTGAACAATACATTAATGGGTACGGTAATTTAAGCCAAAACAAAAATTTCTAAATTAATATATTTTGAATAAATATCAGCAAATGGAATCATCTGGTGCCTAATATACCTCAGGAAAAAAATGATGAGATCTGTTTACCTGAGTTCCCGATCCATGTAACCACTATAGCAGTTACAAATTGGCCCCAAAGCAGTGTTACATATTTAATATGGTATTATAAAATTAAGTATAATGAATGAGAACCCATTCTGCAACAGCAGGAGTGATACCTTATAGTGTTATAGCTTTGCTAATCACTCTAGAGAAAATATATTGTCAGTGAAGTTTCTGATAAACAGTTTTTGCAAATTCCCCCTGTAGCTAAAGTTGTCATTTTTGGATAGACAAATTATTTAAACAAGTTAGTTGTGCTTTTATGGTAACTCAGTAAAAAAAAAAAAAATATATGATAAATACTTTGACCCAAACAGGAAATTATTTTTTATCTTTTTCTTTTTTTGCCAGTAATTTTTATATAAATATTTGTTTAGTTTCATATTTCAAATAGTGATACATACATCAAAGTTAAGAGTTACGACAGCATCATTGTAGTAAATAGCAGGTTGACTTTTAGTATCATCGTAACATACAAGTTATGAAGAGCAACAGAAAAGCAAAAGACTGCATATAATAAACAAAGAATAAACAGCAAAGAATATACATATTCACCTCAAGCCACCTATTGTATAATATTAATCATTTGCATTACTATGGGTACAGACCCAAAGTGGGAGGCATGAACATTACAGTTTGTTAGTGAGTAGAGAGCATTGATCTCATGTATTTAACACTAAGGCTCTGAGGAGTTATTGACTAATATAAAATGGTCGTAAGCATTTTCTGTACATGTGGCTGAATTTGTACAAGGGGTATTAATGTGATTTATTGTCAATCAATTCAGTCTACAACTCCTACGCCCTTAAGTAGTCCCACTAAGGAGTTAATTCTGAATAATACTATTAGGAGTCAGTGCTGGTAAGCACTACCTTTTATAGCAGGGTGCAGGATTAGTGGATTTCAGATCTCAGATGTATTTTTCAGAGGGCATTATATAAAAGTTGGCTTTCTATAATCCATTATTGTGAACTATTTTCTACATACATCCATTAAGAATGGAAAGAAAAAACTTTTAGCCTATTAGTTTTCTATCTCATAAAGGTACTGGAACTGGATAGGACCGTTAAATGTATGCCTGCCTTGCCTTTTATTTTTGCACTCTTGCAACTATAGCATGCACTGACACAGCATAAATTTGTCATGTATTGGATTTTTTTCTCCAGTTGTCCTGGAGTTTGCAGCCATTTCCATGACACAATACAAGATTGGAGTGGGAAACATTAGCAATGCATGCTTCCTCCATATAATTACATTTTCTAAACATCTGCGTCATTACTGATGTGATTCATCTTGAAGCGGCATACAGCTGTGTTTCCTGTTTCAATTAACAATCCCCTAATTGCATATCTTTCTCTTGTTACTAATTTAGTTAATGTATTCATAATTAAGAATATTCTGTTTCCTACCAAGATTTATCAAGATAGAAGCTATGGAAAGTGAAATCATCTAAACTGGTATGGCTGAAAGACCCTTCAACTATGATCATATCAGCTAGTGCCCTTCCCGTACTTAGGAGAACTAATTACATTACCAACAGTCACTCTTGCAGAACAGCTCATTGCGGGTTTCCCTCTGGCTTTTGTTTTAGGAAGTTTTATTAATGATCATATTTTATTTTCATCCAAATTATTATTATAGAACACAAGTGACAAAAGGTTATTTCTCTTTCAAATTATGTTCTGCATGTTTTCCTAGGAAATATAAACAGTTGTGGAAATTATTAATATCTTCCTGGGTGAGTAAAGTTACGGTGAACTCTGCTTTGAGGTTTCAGTGCTCTAAGCAACTACGAAGACATGAAAAAATATTTAGCGTGTACTATATGGCCTCTGAAAGCTAACGTTATTAATAAAATCTCTGCTGTAATTATATTTGTGTTTCGTGATTAGAAGCTTCTCTCAAGTGGTTCACACCCTGACAGGTCTCATAATTATTTATTGTAAAGACTTTGTGATCTTCAGTCTGTACTCTATCATGAAAAGTTTGCATACCAAGTACCCTGATAGTGTAGTCAACTATGTCAGGGTATACTGTAGAAGTGTGTTTTACTCCCTTTCTCTTTTGCTGGCTCATCCACTGGCTGCTGATTACCAAGGCTTATGAATGAATGAATGATTTGTATAGCGCTGCAAATGCGAACTGAATCTTGTCTGTCCTTGTTTTCCTGCTATATTAGAAAAGGTGGGTCTTGAGTTTTTTCCTGAAGGCCTGATGGTTTTCTTCCAAGCGGATTTTGTTTGGTAGAGCATTCCATAGCCGAGGTCCCTGTACTGCGAATCTTCGTTCTCCCTTCGATTTGTAGTGGGCTTTGGGGATGAGAAGGCGGTTTTGGTTTGTTGATCGAAAGCTGCGATTTGGTATGTATTTTTCTATTTTCTCACAAAGGTATTGAGGAGCGTTTCTTTGTGTACATTTGTGGGTGAGGCAGAGGGTCTTGAATATGATCCTATCTTTTACCGTGAGCCAATGGAGGGTCCTTAGGGATGGGGAGATGGATTCCCAAGGTTTCTTTCCGGTGACAAGTCTTGCTGCTGTGTTTTGGACGACTTGAAGGCGTGCAATCTGGTAATCCGGTAATCCTATGTAGAGGGAGTTTGCGTATTCGAGACGCGAATTGATGATAGTTCCTACTACTACTGCTTTCTCCTTTTCCGGAATGAATGGGATGAGTCTGCGAAGCATGCGGAAGAGATGATGGGTTCCGCTGATTACTGATCCTATTTGTGCCTCCATGGTCATCTCTGAATCAAAGATGACTCCGAGGCTTTTGGCTTTGGTGCTTGGGAAGATGATATAAAAAGATGTAATAATCAGCGCTAATAAACCTATCCAAGATAAGTATGCAAGCACTCAAGGTAAAATTCAAAACAATCCCTCAAAGTATCAGAAAAAATAAGCAGTGCTGCGCAATAAATTAAATTAAAATAAATATAAAAAGTCCATAAATAGTCCGAAATGGTGAAGGTGAAAAGATGCAAATGTAGGCTGATAGGTCTGAGTGACTCAGTGATCCCTCCACAACATAAACAGATGGCCTCTCACCTCAAGGATTCGACCTGAAACACTCCAAGGTTCTGTTTACATGCCTGCACTCGGATCTGAGTGCCTTTTATGTAAGTGAGTTTTTTGCTTCTTTCATTGTGCATTATTAAACAGTTCATACAGAGAGCACTAGATCCTGTAATTTCTTGTCCCCACATATGGTATCTGTTATCTGACTGAGTCTAATTTGGATGCTGGGAGGAGTTGAGGATCTGTGAACCCTGCTGTATGTACATTGCTTTGTGACCTGTTTCAGGTCGAATCCTTGAGGTGAGAGGCCATCTGTTTAGGTGGTGGAGGGATCACTGAGTCACTCAGACCTATTAGCCTACATTTGCATCTTTTCCCCTTCACCATTTCGGACTATTTGTGGACTTTTTATATTTATTTTAATTTAATTTATTGCGCAGCACTGCTTATTTTTTCTGCTTGGGAGGATGGTCTGTCCAAGGATGGTTGGTGGTGTCTTTGTTTTTTCCTTCGGTTTGCGTCGAGGAGCAGTAGTTATGTTTTCGATCCATTTAGTTTGAGGGAGCTAGTGGTCATCCAGTCATCTATCAATTCTATAAGATTATTTTACAAGCTTGTGTAAAGTATTATGCCAAGTTTTCAGCTGAGGAGAAAGCAGACAGAGTGCAGTACGTTTTTTATATGATGTCCGGCTAGAACAGGTGAAATGTGGTAATCCTAGAGGTTGGTCTGAGATGCTGTAGCAATGGGTGGTATTATGGATAAAGAGCTTTATAAGGAAGTGACACCTTAAATTAAAAATGTATAAGGAGATCCAGTGACAGTATTCACTGTACAGTATATGGATGTATAGGTAGATGCAGACAAAGAACAGCCTTTACAAGACCCTGAGCTTCCTCATAGTTCATGATATGCAACTGGGTCCTATAGACCAGGGGTCCCCAACCCCGGCCTGTTTATAACCTGTTTATTTATATTGCTGTGTGGCCATGCCTGTGCCTCCTCTCCTGGCTCCTCCGCCCACCTGGCATTCCAATCTGGAGGAGCTGCAGATTGGAATGGAGAGCTCCTCCCACCCCCTGCCCTGCTGATAGGATGACATTGCCTGCAGATGGGGGAGTCCAGAGAAGACACACAGACTGAGCACAGCTCTACCAAAGGTAGGAGTCCTGTGCAGGGGAGGCAGAGATTAGAATGGGGAAGTGTGATGTTAGAGAGGAAAGGAGGAGGGAGAGGGGGAGACTGCAGAGGTACTGTAATGGGAGAGGCTGTGATTCCTAGTAATTCCTAGTAGTTCCTGTAATATAAAGAGGACTTCACTTTAAAGAGACACTAATCATTACAGTGCCCCTTTACAGTGCAGTCCCTTTTTTATCACAGCCCCTTTTTACATTACAGTACCCCCTTTACAGAGCAGTCCCCTTTACATCACAGTGCCCCTTTACATTAATGTAACTATGATGTAAAGGGACACCGTAATGTGAAGGGGTCACTGTGATATAAAGGCATCTGCTCTGTAAAGGGGGGACTTTAATGTAAATGGAGGCTTGGATTTGAAGGGGAACTGAGGACAGACTCGGTGCATGTCCCATCCCCCGTCCCATCCACCAACCCCCCCCCCCCCCCCATTTTCTGGGAAAATTAGCTGCCATGAAACCGGTCCCTAGTTTAAAAAGGTTGGGGACCGCTGCTATAGACAATGCCCCCTTAATTGTTTAATTATTTATTACAGGCATTTATGTAGTGGCAACAACTTATGTATCACTTTGCGTACTGTACATTCACGTTAGTCCCTGCCCTCAAGAAGCTTACAATTGAAGGTCCCTTTCTCACATTCATTCATACAAAACGCACACATACTAGGGCCAGTTTGGACAATTAACCTACCAGAATATCTTTGGAGTGTGGGAGGAAACAGGGGTACCCAGAGGAAACCCTTGCTAGTGCGAGGAAAACATGCAAACTCTGTACAGATAGTGTCCTGGTTGGGAATCAAACCTGAGGATCACAGTTCTGGAAGACAGAAGCACAAAGCAGTCCAGATGGAAAAAATAGAAGAAATATTCTGCATGTCCCAGATCCAGGAATCAAGCAGGAATGCTACTTTACACCTCTTGGATAGCAAAAGCCATAGAAACCAAATCAGAGCATCATGAAGAATTTATCTAACGGCTCACCTGCCTTTGAAGGGAGTGGTGCTAGGTCAATATGGTAGTGGAATGTGAATTCAGCACCATAAAAGCACATTTATTGTATTGTAAATAAACCATTAAGCCCAAAAGTGCCCTTGTGTAGATGCACAGTTCACACAAATGCTACAAGGAAAGTGAAGAATAATTCATTATTTTCTGAATTTATAAAGTTTAGATACAGTGTGTCCCCCAACACAGGGCTAATAGAATCATTCACATTGGTCTCTTCTCCAGAGAAGCTTGCAATTTAATATCCCTAAAATAGCTATGCAAGCACACACACAGATACATATTTTTGGCCCAATTTACCTGCTAGCAGGGGCGGACTGACCGATCGGTGATTCGGTCGCCGCCCGAGGGCCCGGAGCCATTAGGGGCCCGTGCCGGGCCCAACGAGAGGCCCCTTGAAGCGGCTACAATAATACCGCTAACGGCGCGCTGCTCCCCGCCAGCCCCTCCTTCCCTCCCGACCTCTAGCGTGCCATTAGCGGTATTATCACAGGTTCTTGTTCTTCACTTCAGTGGCGTTGCTATGGGGGGTGCGTTGCTATGCACCCGGCTCCGCGCTGCATTGAGAGGGGCGCCACGGCTCCCTCCTTCCCCTTCGGGATCTCCTCTGCTCTGCTCCGTGTGATGTGCGGGGAGAGTGGGGGAGGAGGGAGTAAGGCAGAGGCAGAGACAAACTGGTTGCCCGGGGTCAGAACGTCCCCACATATAACTCCACACGTGGCCGCAGATCTCTGTCCCCCTAGGCAGCACTCGCTGCCGCTTTGATGTGTACACAGGCTGGGAGGAAGAGCCATGGACACCATCCACGCTGCAGCACCTGCCCTGAGGTATGCAACGGGGGTATTGCAGAGGAGGGGGACATAGTGGTTGGGGGGGGGCATTGTCAGGTAACAATTATGCTATGGGGGGGGGGGGGGGGGGGGGGTTAGAGGATATCTGCTAGAGGGTGCTCTTTTTGTTTTGGGTTAGAGAGGACTTGTACTACACGTAGGAGGGGGGCAGGTTTGAAGTTTTACCCCCAGCGCAATTCCTATCCCCTCCCAAAGCACCGCCTAGCACATATCCTATAACCCCCTCCCAAATCAAAGATCCCATCCCGGCTCCATCCACTCCCCCGATCCCATCCAGCTCCACCCACTCCCCGATCCCATACCCGCTCATCCATCCCCGCTGATCCTAATCCCATCCCCACTCCATCCATCCCCCTGATCCTATCCCTGTTCCATCCATCCCCCCCCTGTTCCTATCCCTGCTCCATCCATCCCCCTGATCCTATTCCCGCTCCATCCATCCCCATGATCCTATTCCCGCTCCATCCACCCCCCTGATCCTATTCCCACTTCATCCATCCCCCCTGATATTATCCCTGCTCCATCTATCCCCCTGATCCAATCCTGGCTCCATCCATCCCCCTGATCCCATCCCAGCTCTATACATCCTCTGATCCCATTCCGGCTTTATCGATCCCCTGATCCTATCCCAACTCCATCCATTCCCTGATCCCATTCCAGCTCTATCCACCACCCCAATCCCGGCTCCATCCTTCCTCCCAATCCCAGCTCCATCCATTGTGGTAGGTTAAAGGGGGAGAGCCGCACTGATGCACTAGCCTGCTTAGTGGAGGGGGGTGACACCATGTATTACTGCACCAGGTGACACCAACCCTAGCGACGCCACTGCTTCACTCACCCCATGCCTGTAATAATACCGCTAACGGCACGCTGCTCCCCGCCGGCCCCTCCTCTCTTCTCGTCCATCCTAGGAGTCTAGGATGGACGAGAAGAGAGGAGGGGCCGGCGGGGAGCAGCGTGCCATTAGCGGTATTATTACAGGCATGGAATGAGTGAAATTTTTCTTTAACTGGAGGGTCGCCATTGGAGGGAGGGGCAGTACAGATGTATGGGGCCCGGGGAACACTTCAGTGTGCTCTCCCCACACTGTCCCCCCTGTGTGCTCCCCCCCCTCCCCACACTGTCCCCCCTGTGTGCTCTCCCCCCTCCCCACACTGTCCCCCCTGTGTGCTCTCCCCCCACACTGCCCCCCCTGTGTGCTGTACCCCCCCAGTGTCATTCTGTGTCCCCCCCCAGTGTCCCCCTCTGTGCTCTCCCTCCCCCCCAGTGTCCCCCTGTGTGCCCCCCCAGTGTCCCCCTGTGTGCTCTCTCCCCCTCCACAGTGTCCCCCTGTGTGCTCTCTCCCCCTCCACAGTGTCTCCCTGTGTGCCCCCCCCCCCAATGTCCCCCTGTGCAGGTGTGGCTTGGGACTCAGGGGGCCCCATGATCTTTTATTGACCGGGGGCCCCATCAGTTGTCAGTCCGCCCCTGCCTGCTAGTATGATCCTGGGCTGTAGGGAAGTTGGTAAGGAATCCCAATTTAAATATAGGGAAAACATAAAATGTAGACAGTGTTCTTGGTGGAAAAAGAAGCCAGAACCAACATGCTGACAAATTATACACCAAAAAGTCTAGGGAAAACCTAATAAATAAATATGGAAAAGTTTGGATTAACTTAAATGCTAGATTTACTAAAGATTTACTGTATTGTAATACAGTGAATTGGAGTGGTCTTGGGCCAGGTTCCTTTCAAAGAAGAGGAGAGACAATACAGTGTTAGCATTTGATATACTGTACATGTTTTTTTCGTTAGCTACTTCATTACTGGGGCTTTTCTTGCATTTTAATCATTATACATGTTTTAAATTCATATGCAACATAATTTAATTTTACATATCTATGTTTTTAGAACTTTGTTCTCAAATACCATTTGTTTTTAGTACATTGTAATTTTGAAGAAACATCTTAAACCATTTTGTTGATCGACAGCTCTTGCCATTTATCCCATGTTGAGCTTGTCATGATTCATGCTCATTTGTATAGACTCTTGACTATGTTTCTACAAAGGGTCTAATTGTTTAGCCTGCATACAAATAGACATTTCATGGAACTGGTAAAATGTTATTGTGTAACATCATCTTGCATTCCAAACTTGTACATTATATGTATAAATGTCTACGCAAAGTAAAAAGCATTATAGATTCATAGATCATGTACAAGGTCACATGTATATTTATATACCAACAAAATGCAATATATGTTGCAATATATATTGAATTTGTTTTCTGCTTTTTATCTATGTATACCTTTATACTAAACCATAGCCCTTGAAAATCTGACCCAAATGAATTACACCAGTTTTGTGGGTGATTAGATTCTGTTATACACTATGCTAAATTCAGCCATATTATACAGATCTTTTTAATTAATACGTGTCAGGATCGTAGGGGATGGGGTGGCAAGCCTAGTAAATAAAGCCTACACATGCGTCTTATATGCTAAAATCTGCTGGAATCACTACAATCAGTATACTATCAATACTCATCTCTAGATTTGAGAGGGGAACATCATTGTACTACTAAGCTTCCCTTACCCACAGGCCCCCTAGCATCCACAAGACTTGCAAAATCAGTAGTTCCAGCAGGGAGCCATCAGGTAAAATCAAGTACAATTTTATACATTTTATATCTTACATATCCATTTATTTCACATATTCCAATTCATTTTAGTCAAATACAATAAAGATTGTCTGCCTGAGATATATAAAACCGTAGTAAAAAAATTCTTGTGGGTGAAATAGAAACAAATTTTTTTTATATTCAGCGGAGTTTAGGGAATACCGTGTTTCTATTAATACTGTTTAGCGATTTTACTTTTCTCTCAAATTGACAAAGTTTATCAGATGTCAAAAGTCTGTAGAGCAACTAATTCAGAGATTTAAATAAAGAAGGGACTTGGATTATTTCAAATGCCCAGTCAGGTTAAAAAAAAAAAAAAATCATATACTATGATCCTGATTGCATATTTGAATGAACTCAAGCTTGGGTAAAAATGATAAGTTAATCAGCCCCATTTTGCACTTTGAAGTTTGTGTTTGCATGGCTGCTTCCGTTGAGAAGTCGTTGTATCCATACTCATTAAGCAATTAGCCTAATGTCTAATGCCCAGGGTGGTTATTGTAATTTGCTTAAGATGGAAATTGATGTTTACAAGCAGAAGCAGTTAGATACATAAACAAGGTGATAGAGACATATTACAAGTAAAACTAGTCAATGAGGAAAAGTATATTGATTTGCAAGCACTTTGTTTTATAGTGTTTAAGTATAATATTGCTTGCAGCTTTCACAATTATCTAGATAAATTGAAAGAAAAGACTTCAGTGTGCATTTTCTTCTCAATTATCCTGCGGTTTACTGTCTCAGTACAAGTTCTTAGTAAAGCTTATCTGAAGCCCCATTGGAAAACATGAAAATCCTTTCTGACCTCTGTAAATCGTGCAATAATCCCTTATTTTGTGAAAATCCAGTGACTTTTTCTCATTTAACATATTTATAGCTCCTAGTATCATCTCAATAGGGAGCACATTCAAAATTTTAACTGCCCTTAGTTAAGAATGTTTCTCTATGGAGTATGAAAAGAGCCTACTTTCATCTGGTCTTAAAAGATGCTCTTGTTTGATTTTCATAGCTCTAGGTGTAATAAGCTCTTCTGAAATCTCCTTACAAGCCTTTGATGTATTTTTATAGGATGGGAGTCCTCAGCACTTCTTTAGCTGGAAAAATTATAGTTGTTTTTTTATTTTTTTTATTTTTCCTTAGTAGATGAGACCTTTTCCATGAAATGACATTACTTGATATTTTCAAAACCTTTGCGGTAAAAAGGCATTTCTGAAAATGAATGTACTTCTTAAATGAGAAGTGATATTCTTTGCTAAATTTAATCAAAGTATGTAAAGATTTATTTCACAAAGCAGTGCAAGGAGAAATGATGACTTGCAAAATGTAACCTATGGCAACCAGGTTTACACCATTACTTTGAACACTGCTGTTTTACTGTACTGGAGATGTCCATTGGGACACACTTAATACCCATGTCTCTTAGGTCCTCAAGGGTCCATCTTTAAATGCATGCAATTTAAATACTGTACATTTGGCAATCTACTTAAAACTATCATTTAAAAAAAAGTACAAGGGCACTTGCTGTTGTAAAACAGCATAATTACTCCTAAAAATAGGATTACATTTTTTTTATTATTATTTAAAAGTAAATAGTTTGATTAACAATGTTTTTAAACTGAAAAATCTGTGTAATTATGCTACTACCTATATTTTGCTATTTAATTGGTCTGTGTTCATGACATACAGGCAGCCCAAACCCATGTTCTCAAATTTAAACTGATTATATTAAACACTATATTGATTACGGTAATCAGATTTTTAAACATGCTTCTACCAAAATTTTTGTTGGATAACACTTCACCCTTCAAAAATATGAGCTAATATATACTGTATATGAATTACTTAACTTCTGGGGATACATAGTAAAAAATAACCAACAGCAAGACTGAAAATTGATTCACAGACCCCTAAGATGCCACAATGTCAGCCAGAAATGGAGTATAATAGGGTCCTAAGTTCCCTGGCTCCCAGTTCATCACTGCCCACAGCAGAACCAGGGTAGGGTAAGGGGTCCAGGGGGGAGGGGGCATTATCATGTATTGTATTTAATATTTTTTAAGGGGATCAAAATAACCAGAGTTGAAAACTATATATAGCACAAGACAGTAAGACGTTTACAGTTATTCATGTGAATATTTCCATGTAGGTCTATATTCATTCAGTGTTGAGTTGGGAACCCAGGTAATTGCATTTTGATCTATCAAAAGGGTAATTGCCACATTTGCTAATTTACCTGATCTGTAGTTATCTATATTCTTGTTAGTAACTCATGTAGCGCCAACAACCCCGTACAGGGCGGCCATGGATTTCTGGGCTTACCGATTACCGATAGACTGACACTCAACGTCCTTTGGAGGATTTTTATTTGCAAAAAAACGTTGAGACATAACACAGTCTCTCAGTTGGGAATAGAGGGCATGGATGATAAAGCTCAGGCACTTTAGAACTGCTGACATCAAATAAATGTCTCTCTAGATGATCCAGGGAGTAGCCACTCGCAACTGGACTCTTCACTGTTGGTTAGACCCTTGTCTGTAGATCTAGCAGCCAACAAGTGATTCGGAATTAGCAAAGTCTCTGCCACAGACTAGGTTGTATAACTTCAAGTGAACAATGTAAAAGTCTCTGCCACAGACTAGGTTGTAACCAAAGGATGAGTTAGGAACTTTTCTTATGGTACCTGTATCTTTCAGCCGATCCGGCAATACCGTAAGAAATGCGGATTCAACTAGTGTCCATACATCTCAGCTCCCAGGCTCTTACCGAGCAGCCAGCCTTATGCGTGGCCCTCCTCCGAAGAGTCCTACCCTGGTCACTTGTACGAGTTGCTGTGCCTCTCCAATCCTAAGAGGACACCGGGACACTTCAGAATCCTCCTTCAGTTACTGCGCCTCAAACTAGCCAGTTCCGAGGCTCGGAAACGGATGTATCCCCACCCCAGACCATGAGGGCCTCTGGAGCTGGTCAGGGTGACCAGGCTTACGGGGGCAGTAGACACTGCTGGGCCCGGGTCCCCTCGCTGGGCTGGTCCGGACCGGAACCAGGAATCAAAGCGTAAGCCAAACCCTGAACATGTGACCTCAGCATCTTAAATACCCCTTCCCGGAATACACATTGTGGCCAGACACGCTCACTGATTGGCTCCGGGAAAGATTGGTACCTAATGCGTCCAACCAAACTGCGTTCTCAGCCGGTCAGAGGTGCTCACCTCACCTATGACCAGGCAGAACTCTAGTACAGCCCAGCCGAACTGATGCTAAAGTAATGACCTAAAACAATTAACCCCAGAACTCAGTTACAGTTCTGGAAAAAAATAAATTTACAGAATAGCGCACACTTAGAAAAAAGTGTCGGCACTACACTCATATTCTAAAGCACACTATGCCATTTCATATTCATCACATCCTTGTAGCCAGGGCTTTTTTTCTCAGAGAATAGGTGCAGGAACTCCCCCCGTCTGAGTCACCCCTTGTCTCTGCCCCCTACCCACCTCTGACCACCGTCTTTTGATTCCACCCCCTACCCACCTACCAGTACTGCCGCTTTTAGAGAATACAGAACCAAGTATCATTTTGTGGTGCTAAATCATTTGTATGGAACATGTTAATGACAAAAAGAAAAGCAGTAAAATAGATCCCCTGCAGCCAGCAACCATAGAATCCCAGCAATAGATCCCCCACACAACAATAGACTCCCCCAGAAACAATGGACTCCACCCCAACAACAATATATTCCCTGCAGCAACAGTGACCTACCCACAACAAAATTGCACACCCAGTAACAAAATATCCACCCAAGCACTATTAGACCCCCCCAGCAGAAACAACAGATCTCCCAGCAGCCAGCATCAATAGATCCTCTAGCAGCCAGTAAAAATAGACTTCTCCCTCAACAGTAGATCCCTTCCAGCAACATAAGACCCCCCCAGCAACAATAGATTCCCCATCAGCAACAATAGACCCTCACACAAAATCATATCCCCACCAGTGACAATAGATCCCCCAGCAGCCAACATCTATAGACCCTCCAGCACACCCCATGCTATTACATACATTCAGTGCTGGAGGTGCCGGAAATGCGTTCCCCGTGTTCCTGCTAAAAAAAAAGCCCTGCTTGTAGCCTTAAAAAAACAACACAATGATCTAGTCACAGAGAGAGATCCCTATCTGATAGAAATGGCAGGTGACAGGATCTCTTTGTGGAGCCATCACAGGTCTAGTAGACCCCTAATTTCTCCTCTGTCCTGCACTGCATTTAATCATGTACAGACTGTGCTTGATTATCTGCTTCCCTGGCCACACACTGATGTTGTCACACGATTAGGTATATATAGGCACAATCTGCCAGTATTTTAAACTTATGTCATGAGCCTAGCCTATCCACATCATACTGACAGAACATCCCTACCCCTTTAGTCATAGCTCTCTGCCACAACATTCCCCACCCAATAGCAGCCACTTGAGCTTAAATGTCAACAGTTACTCGGCATGCATTTAAAGTTGTAAATATAACATTTGCACAAATTCTATGTTATGAGACTAAATGGTAAAACGATGCCCACAAACACTGAAAACACAACTAATTGGGTTGTACAAAACACTGCTAAAAATCTCCATCCTTTGAATTGTACTGTTGAGAGTCAGAGAAGGACAGGCCACTGCACTGTGCCTGAGTAAAATCAAACCCCATCACACTCAATTGAAGTACATTGGTACGCTTGCGTCTCAAAGGGAGAATCCTATTTTGTTCATTAGCAGTGCAATATACAAAACAGCAAATTTCTGATTTTATTTAGTTAAATGTTTTCTTTGTTCACAAAATATTGAAATACAAACATAACACAATAAACACATCACACAAAACTCCAAGAAACAACAGCAAAAAAAAAATCCCACCTATGACACACATTATACAAACAGTGATATATATACTGTAGTTTGTAGTTCTAATTTCCCTATTGCACAAACGGGGACATTGACTCTATCCATTGTGCCCAAATGGCATTAAACTTACTTACTAAATGATATGTATGTTTTTCAAAAGAAATAAGCCTATTGAGATCAAAAATCCAATCCGACAAAGTGTGAGGATATGAAGAGGTCCACCAAAGAGAAATTTGTCTGCAGGTCACAAAAAGAGCACACAAAATAGTATTAGAAATAGGAGAAGTATAAAGAGTGGGATCAAGATAGCCCAGTAGGCATGTAAGTGGTTTAACTGGAATATTTAGATTAAAAAGCAATTAAGTGTGCTAACCACCTCCTCCCAATATGTATAAGGGTACCAGAAATACGACATCTGGCACATGCTGGATCTGATCTCAGGCCTATAGAATACAGAAATTGTCGGGTTCTGTATACCCTGTGTAAAATAAAAATCTGTGTCAATCTATGAGATGAAGAGAGAGAGGTGAGAGGAAGAGACCGAAGAATCTCCTTCCAAACCTCCTCAGAGATAAAGCCAATGTCACGTTCCCATCTCGCCCTGGAACGAATAGGAAAACTCAATAAAAACATTTCCAGTTATGTTTAGAAGGAAGTCTATAGGCAGCATTAGAAGATGTATCTAAGATGTGGTCTAGAGCTAAATTAGTGTCCCCAACCAAGAGGAATGTACCCTCTATCTCAGTATAAAGTGAGAGAAGAATATTTAGCAAAAAAAATCGATTGATTGGAGTTCAGAGCATAAAAAAACGAAAGGTAATATTAAATCTTTCCCCAGATGACTATTAACAAGTAAGAAGCATCCCTCCTTGTCCCTTATAATTTTTAGCTCAGTGAAGGAAATTCATCTGTACATACATAAGGCTACACCTCTTTTCTTTTCTGATGCATTAGCATAGTAAATGATAGGAAACTGTCTCTGAAGATATTTTAGAGTAAATTACTGTGGAAAATGTGTTTCCTGCCATGCTACAATATGCTACATGCTACAATATCAAAACCAATTGAATAATAAAAAGAGTAGGCTTTAATGTATTTCACTGGGGAATTCAACCCCTATATGTTGTGACAAATAGTAAAAGTCACACTGGGTGATGTCGCCATATTTGGGACCATGAGAAACGCTTAAAACTTTCACCCTCCTGTGATTGCTTTGTGGTTGGGATCAATAAGACCCAGGAACTGCCCTTCACGAGAAGTGGGAAAATGTGTGCTAGGGCACAAGAAACAAGAATTACATGGTAAAAAAGCAGCGCAGTAAAGTTTTGTACCACAGCTAGGAATATCTTTCTAGGTGACAATCGAACTAGGATTGTAAGATAAAGATTATGTTGGGTACTCTTAAAAACAATTTCTTCTGGAACTTAAAGGTCTAAATAAAAAAGGAGTCTCACCAGGGAGCACCCTAAGAAGGGTCCTTTAATGGAGAAGCATATTTGCCCCCTCAGGCACCAAGGTTACCTTTTAGGTAAGCAAACATCATCCTCAGACATAGTGAAAAACTTTAATGCTGAACTCTGAGATCATGCTAACATTTTATACCTACATCCATTTCACCTTTCCCAATAAAAGCTTGTTGAAATGTTTTGTTATTGAATGCCTTAAAGCTGATGTCCAGCTTTACTGTCATTTTAAATACGGTAGGTTGTTTCACGCCAAGCTGGTCATGCATCACCATTTTGGCCACACACAAGTATGTGTAGTGGTATATTTTTCTCCTATAAGCTGTATAGTTTCCTTGAATTTTTGGTGGTTTAAAAGTATTTGATGAAGATTTGTTGTATGCTATTACCATTCTGGTTATCAGTTGCGATGTGTGATTTGGATTTGATCAAAATAAAATGTGTGCTTACACCAGTATTTGGGTTTAGAGACACTAAGTCAATTTTTGTTGCTCTCGAATGATACTGTTCTTTCAGATTGGATATATTGTGTTAATATCTAAATTAGTGCGAATCCTAAGGAAGTGATTTAATTGTGAAACGTGTTGATCTTAAGCGCTACTTAATGATAGCATCAATCTGGAATTTTAGGAGTAGTTGTTTTTTTTTAATTGTGTCATTGCTTGTAATAAAATATGTTTTTGTTTGTGGTAAATTTAGAGCCCCATTCTATATACTTACCCAACTTTTAGGTCAAACGTTGATTCTAATTAATTAAAGGATGGTACCCACTGAAGCTTTGTTTTAAAATGATATTATTAGTTTATTCATCCTCCGAGTCATAAAGTCCCCAGCATCTATACAGAATTACCATTCATGAGGGTAAAGTAGGCTACTTTACTAGTACAGGACATGTTTTTTCACTTTTAAATCAGAACAATTGCCAGGCTTTAGACATTGAAATATTTATATATGCTTTACAAGCAATAGATTAGCTTGAAAACAAGCCCGTGTTGGTCTTTCCAGCTACTGGCAGTGTGGAGTAATGTATGGTCAAGTTTACAGCAGAAAGTACATTCCTTTTAATTTAAGCAGTTCAATATATTTTTCTTGCATTAACCCCACCCAAAAAAATAAATAGGTCTAGGCAGACTGCCAGACATCTATAATATAAAAACGATAGAAATAGGAAATAGGAATCAGCGCTAATACACCTTTATTAACATTCATTGATTATTGATTAATAATCAACTAATAAATCAAAAAATGATTGTGGTATGGCTCTTACCAAAAAATGTGATCTGCTTATATTCTGGTGAGTGATCTTCCAATAAAGTTACGGTGAGTGCGCACTTCTTACCGTGGTGGGGGCATTTAGTGTTTTATTGGAAGATCACTCACCAGAATATAAGAAGGCCACATTGTATGGTGTCGGACATACCACGGTTATTTTTGGACTTTTTATCTTTGGACTTTTTAGTTCATTATTTCATGGTATTATAATAAGGGTGCATTTGTGCCGTTTCCTATTTTTGTTTAATTTTATAGTGTTTTACTAAAAGGAATGCAGTTTTACTGTTCATATCACAGGGGATCAGGCACCTTTGTATGATTACTAATATAAAAAGAGAGTAGGTGCACTGCTAGAAGAAAAGAACAGAGTACTGACACTGAATCTGAATCTTGATGGACTTCAGTGCTTCTGCTTTGAACTATGAGGATGCATTGCAAATCTGTGTTTTGTTTGAAGGCTGTAGAAATCTGTGAGGGCTTGTTTAAAGCTGGTTACTGCTTGTAATGAATATGTTAACGTTTGACTCTGAATACCCTGTCCCATAGGTGTGCCCAGCCTATTGTGTTAGGGTGTGCACCCCAAAGCTTAATATATATGTGTGTGTGTGCATGTGTATATATATATATATATATATATTTTTTTTTTATTTTTTTTTTTTATTTGTTTATTTCAGGTACCAGCGCTTTACATATACATTGTACATTCATAACAGTCCCTACCCTCAAGAAGCTTACAATCTAAGGTCCCTAACACCCATTCATACATATACTAGGGCCAATTCAGACAGGATTCGATTAACCTACCAGCATGTCTTTAGAGTGTGGGAGAAAACAGGAGGACCCGGAGGAAACCCACACAGGCACAGGGAGAACATGCAAACTCCAGTTATATTTAAATATACATATATATATATATATATATACACTGTATATATACACTGTATATATATATATATATATATATATATATATATATATATATATATATATATATATATATATATATATATACTGTATATATATATATATATATATATATATATATATATATACACTGTATATATATATATATATATATATATATATATATATATATATATATATATATATAAAACACACAGCCATTTTTTTTTTTATTTTTTTTATATCTTTATTTTTGGATTTTTTTTTACTTTTTTTAGGGGCCCCTTTAAGGGGCTTTGGTAAAATATCAGGGGTCTAAACAGATGTCTGATGTTTCACTTTCTTTGCAGCCTCAGCTACACTGGTGAACAAATGGGAAGTGCCCTGTGCTGAGCAGCTTTCTGTTCATTCACAAACCAAAGCATAGTAAACACAGTTTACTATAGTTCAGTTGTGAATAAACACAGTGAGTGATCGGTACCGGGGCTAGCAGGAAGGATAGCGATCTATCCATCACCTGCCCGCAATTGACAGGTAGCTCACAATTGATGGGTTGCCGACCCCCGGATTAGTGTGTGCCACATCCGACACACCCTGTGCACACGCCTATGCCCTGTTCACAGTTCTGCTTGATAAACATACTTTTTTTTTTATAAATCTTTTTGTCAAATTTCTTAATTACAAACAAAACATACAAAGACACGACAAACCATCATACACTTTGGTAAAAAAAAAAATATATATAATAATACACTTTCCGAAATCTGATATTTGAATTATTAATCCAAAAAGAAAATAGAGAAATAAAAAAAAAAAAAAACAGATTACAATAGACAATAATTCACTCACGATAGCCTCAAACATTTCTCACATAGGAGCATGCATATTATACACGCTAGCCCCCATTGGCGTTCTATACTGTATATGGCTTATCCAGCCACTTTGTCCACACTTTGTCATACTTGCTAGGGCAACCCCTATTCATGCAGGTATCTCTATACTGTGGAAGATTGTTATTTACTAATTGCTTCCAAAATGAGAGCGTGGGGGGACGAGGTTTCTTCCAATGCAATGCAATAGCTTTTCTTGCATAAAATAATGCTATACAGGCATACCCCACTTTTAAGTACACAATGGGGTTTATTTACTAAAGCTGAAAAGTGTAAAATCAGGCTCACTTCTGCATAGAAACCAATGAGCTTCTAACCTCGGCTTGTTCAATTAAGCTTTGGTAATAAAACCTGGAAGCTCATTGGTTTCTATGCAGAAGTCAGCCTAATTTTGCACTTTCTAGCTTTAGTAAATAAACCCCATTGTGTACTTAAAAGTGAGGTATGCCTGTATTAGAAAACACTCGTTCAGACACTATTGGAAAAATAGTCCAATAATAATAATAAGAGTTCAATAAATCCACCACTTCTGCCCAAAAAATAGCTATATATGGGCAAGTCCAAAAAATATCTGTAAAATCCCCCTGTATTGCTCCACAACGCCAACACTCTGAAGAGTAAAGAGGGTTTATCTGTTTATGTCTGTATGGCGTAATATACACTCTATGTACCAGTTTATATTGAATCATACGATCTTGATAAACATACTTAGCAAAGCATTTATCATGCCTTTGCATGACCACATCTGGCTTAGGAAGGGAGGGTGAGACATTAATTTGATATTTCTTATAAAATGTGTATGTGGTATTAACTATATTGCACGAACAAGGTGACAATGGGGGTTATTTACGAAAGGCAAATCCACTTTGCACTGCAAGTGCACTTGAAAGTGCAGTCACTCTAAATCTAAGGGGTAGATCTGAAATGAGTGGAAGCTCTGCTGATTTTATCATTCAATCATGTGCAAGCTAAAATGCTGTTTTTTATTTTCCTTGCATGTCCCCCTCAGATTTACAGGGACTTTACTTCCTTACTTGCAGTGCAACGTGGAGTTTCCTTTAGTAAATAACCCCCAATGTCTCTTTAGAGTGTATCTAAAGCCAAACTTTTTTGTTTTGGATGGAATAGGAAAGTGTTAAAACCCCTATCAGGCTTTGATTGTTGTCTGTATCCCTTTTGGTAAGACTTACCCTTTTTGACCTTCTGACCAATGTCACTGGAACAAAAAGTAATAAGAAACACTTTAACTTTAGCAGGGAGGATATCTTACAATGGGAGCACCTGTACTGGTGACAACTGTTTACAAGGTAATTTCCCATCTTTTCTGGGATATTTCCTGTCACCTCCTGTGTCTCTGAAAGAGGAAGTAAAAGGAAATCTCCTTTACTGGGCATAGATAGTAAAAATGGGAAACAAAATGACATGGGTTTTAACTATTCCCTATAGAAAACTAAATAAACTTAAATATAATAATGTGTGCTGTTAGTGTATTATGACACAGCGTATGATGATCGTGTCTGGCTCATACTTTTAATTTTCTGTATTTAAATCAAGGCAAACAAAAAATAAAAATGTCAGCCAGCTATAAGAACATTAAACCCTGAAGACATAATAATTAGACTTTTAATTAAATATATAAAACAAAGCCACTGTGACTCCTGGCACACGTTATATGTGATTGCCAGTATTTTCTAATTGGGAAGTCAGAGTTCACTCAGCAAAGTAAACTCATATGAGCTGGTGAGGATGTATTGACAAAGCTGTGAAACAGAAGACTGAACTTGCCAACTCATACAGTCTCTTATTGCTACTAGTACAAATTATAGCAGTACTTAACAATTTAGGTAAACGTTCTAAATTTAAATTGCCTTAGTTTGACACCTTTAGTGTTTCCCTCCCTTTAATTACTTGGCATAAAAAATGCCAGGCATGCTGTGCCATTGTTTTATGATCTAAACATCTGCCTGCTTATTTGACCAGTAGCCTTCATAAGCTCATAATCTGGTCTGTGCTTTGTGATTACCATTCACACCTCCTTTGTGGTTTCATGTAATAACTCACCGAGCACAGACTCTGTTGTAGCAGTTTAATATCAGTTACATCAAAGTCTGCACAATTTTTTAAAGTAAACCCTGTCACTTTTTTCAATGCTTGAAATGTAGATAGAATAAGAGAAGAAAGATAAATATATAAAGAAAGAAATGCACACACGCACTAAGTGACCTCACACAGCAACAAATACAATTAGCTAATATATTAAGTGCTATTGGAGCATATTCCTCTTACACATTCTCTATATGTAACGTTCATTCCATTTCTGAGTTTGCTATTTTGACAGAGCTATATAAAACATCCAGTGAGGCCCTTAGTTTTAAACAGATACTACCCACATTATATAACACCTGACCTAGATGCCAGAGCATTAATGATGATACCTAGAGGTGCTCTGCGAAGCAACTGTACTGCTCTGGTAGCGTGTGCATTTTTCCAGCTTAGCATTTAGAAACCTGCCTGATACAATCTTTTAATAGTTTGGTTACTCTGAGCTGCTGAAGAAGAACTTTGATTGGTTGAAAGTGGTTACTGCACACAGTAGCACTTTTGAGTTATTGACTACCCTTGGTGTTACTGACGATATTTGGTAGAGGAATCAAACATTTGATTCCATTTTTTATCGAAATAGCAAAGCAAATAAAGACATAAAATGGTGAACTGGACTGACTGTGATGAGATGGGATCGAAATTGGCTCAATTAAACCTGACAGAAAAATATCAATCCTTACAAAATACTGTACATTGCTTTAGTCATTTTCAATTTTCAATACACTCTTTCAATTAACTTTCAGTTTATCGAATCCTGACAAGTGAAAGATGATGTCACGTACCTGGTAGAGGCCGACTCACCAGAGAGCTTCCCTTAGTCTCATGTCCTATTTCCCCTGGAGTTGGTAACAAGGTATAGCAGGGCTTGGCTGCCTGTAGTAGACCCTGGCCATAAGATGCTCTGAGTAGTGCAGGAAGACAGTGATGCAGGACTAGAGGCTGTGTTAGACCATGCAGGGGTGAAAGCGTAGTCAACTAAGCAGAAGTTGGCAACAACTGGGCGGCAGAAGTACAGATTTAGGAAGAAGTGCAGCATCAGAAACCAGGCTGAGGTCAGGATCAGATGAGCTGAACTGGTACTAAATCAACAGAAAAAAGATAGAGTCAGATCACAAGTCAGATCTGATAACGGGAGATCTGATAACGGGAGATTTGATAACGGGAGATCAAGATCAAGCAGAATTTTAGAGAAAGCGGGATCAGAGTACAAATGGAGGAACATGACTGGTCATGGACCACAGAAGCTTACAACCATACGGTGATTCTCGTAACTTCTGTAAAGCCTTAAAGGAGAAGTTTGGGCAATTAAAAAAATACTGTACATACTCACCTCACAGCTGCAGCTGTCCCACGTCAGCTCAAGGCCCAAGAACTGAGCGATCACATGATCACTCAGTTCCCGGTCTGCTTGGTGAGCAGTAATCGTCAGTTTATGCTCTCCACTCTGCCCCTCGTGTGCACTCTGAAGTGTCGGGCTGGAAAAGGGGCAGGCAAAGCTCAGTCTCATGCTGACAGCCAGAGCCATCTGTCAATCAGGCAGCTGGGTGGATCATGACAATATGATTGGGATTCTTTCAGAGCCTGGAGCAGCTCGGTGACATCGGCTAATAGTGGGGTAATAGTTTTCTATAAGCTAACTCTTTAGAAGTGATTACTCTTGGGGAGTATCTCACCAAAACTTACTGTTGCAGGGGGTACCTAAAATCTGACTTTTATCTTAGAGTAGACTTCTGTGAGCATTTTGTACATCAACTGTGAACAAAATATCTCTGGGTTGCCATATCACATTGAATTTAAAAATGACAGTGCTGCAGATTAAAAAATAATGTTCATTTTTAATAACATTAAATTACAACATGTCTTGTTGAGCAATTGTATATGTTTTATTTATTTATTTGCTAGTTTTTTTTTATAAAAGTGGTTTTACCCTTTAAGTACAGGATACATTTTTAGCCCTAGTCTTAGACCCCATACACACTATTAGATTTTCTGCAGACTTTTGTCTTCAGATTTACCAAAACCATAAAATATGAGGTCAAACCTTAAGAGTTTCAATTTGTATGCAATCAGGCAGGCCTTTGCACTACATGGTTTTGGTAAATCTGAAGTCGAAAATCTGCAGAAAATCTATTAGTGTGTCTTAGTCCATCACCAACTGCTGGGAGTGCTGGCTGGGAACGGAGATAGTTTTGGCTCCAAACATCAGGATGTAGTGATGATGAAGAAAAAATCTCTCGAGCCGCACATCACTGTACATTTGCTATAGAGAAGTATGTGGCAGTGTGAGCCCGGCCTCTGTCCAGGCCAAGGGGGCATGGCCTGGTCAGAGCCCAGGCTGAGACTGCCACATACTTCTCCATAGCGGATTTGCAGTGATGTGCGGCTCGACAGATTTTTTTCTTCACTACATCCTGATGTTTGGAGCCAGGACTAGCTCCATTCCCAGCCAGCACTCCCAGAAGTTGGCGATGGACTAGGATCCTCTGGAACCTAAGTGGCACCTAGATTTGTACATTGGTTTACAGGATAAATATAATATGCAACGACTGCCTTTTTCCCTTTGCAAACAGCAAGCACAGGACTCCTGTATTTAGGAGCTAAATCTGTAATTTTATACCATAAAATGGGTCTACTAAGCTAAAGACAGAGAGGCTTTTTAAATGATTATAAAGCACTTAACCAATGCATTACTATGCCACTGTTAGTATGTTATTACTTTCAACCTAAAAGAATCTGTGTCAAGCATACATATAGATTTCAAAGTTATTTTTCCCAAGTTGCTTATTTATTGTAAAATGTTGGCAACATTGTAGAAAGGGATATTGTGTTCTGTTAAATAAATATTTTCTTTTACTTTAGAAACAACCATTTATAAGACTGTTATTCGGCTAAAACTTTTTGGGTCTGAACTGTAAAACAACGAGCGAGCAAAGGTCTATTGCCTCTTTGGGAATGTATCTTAGCCTTTACATTACACAGCACCCTGCACCTCTGGACCCCTTTACATTACAAAGCACCTCTGGAGCCCTTTACATTACACAGAACTCTAGACCCCTTTACATTACACATCACCTCTAGACCCCTTTACATTACACATCACCTCTGGTCCCCTTTACATTACACAGCACCCTGCACCCCTTTACATTACACAGCACCCTGCACCTCTGGACCCCTTTACATTACAAAGCACCTCTGGACCCCTTTACATTACACAGCACCCTGCATCTCTAGACCCCTTTACATTACACAGCACCCTGCACCTCTAGACCCCTTTACATTACACAGCACCCTGCACCTCTAGACCCCTTTACATTACACAGCACCCTGCACCTCTAGACCCCTTTACATTACACAGCACCTGCACCTCTAGACCCCTTTACATTACACAGCACCCTGCACCTCTGGACCCCTTTACATTACAAAGCACCTCTGGACCCCTTTACATTACAAAGCACCTCTGGACCCCTTTACATTACAAAGCACCTCTGGACCCCTTTACATTACACAGCACCCTGCATCTCTAGACCCCTTTACATTACACAGCACCCTGCATCTCTGGACACCTGTATGTTACACAGACACCCCCCCTAGCAGCTCTGGACCCCCTGCATGTTACACAGACCCGCCTACAATACAGACCCCCCCTACAATACAGACCCCCCCTGCACAACCCCCCTACAGTGCAGACCCCCCCTTCAGTACAGACCCCCCTACAGTGGAGACGCCCCCTACAATGCAGAGCCCCCCCCCCTTTAGTACAGACCCCCCCTTTAGTACAGACCCCCCCTACAATGCAGACCTCCCTACTACAATGCAGACCCCCCCTTCAGTACAGAGTGACCCCCCCCTTCAGTACAGAGTGACCCCCCCTTCAGTACAGAGTGACCCCCCCTTCAGTACAGACCCCCCCTTTATTTTATTTTCACTATAGCTTCTGTCTGACACAGAAAAATAAATTAGACAGATTTTTGGCTGGCAGTATTTGAATGCACTTGGCTCACAGATGTATGTATATATCAGCATACAGATGTAGCCAACAATATTGCACCCGCTGATGTGTGTTTATTTGTCATGCTGTGCAGCCTGCCAGCAGATGCTATAACATTGACTGTATCTGCTTTGGGTAAATGTGCATCAACATCAACCAGCAGTCTCAACTTGGCACACAACCTAGAGAACAGTTAACACACATCTCATCTATTAGTGTGCACAATGTTGTTAATCTACATTTAAAATAATGTCATATACAGTATCTGCACTTTTCTTAGAAACTGATCCAAGACAAACAACTTTTTTAGATTCTATGTGGAGCTGGATTTTGCATAAACGTACAATTGTTTTTTTCATTGAGTGTCAAGGTCAAAGATTACTCCATGACACATCAGATCCTCTCCCTCGGTAGCATTTTATCATACTATAAAGTCAACTTTTCTAAATCTTTGATCCTAGATTTAGGTGTAGACAACTGTCCATTCCCTACACTTGATCGAATAAAAGGATACCTTACTTAGGAATCACCCTGACATCAAACACTTCCCAGACAGCACACACCAATTATAAACCACATATAGTAAAACTACAACAAGACCTAGCCCACATGTCTAAATTCAAATTATCTTGGTCAAGAAGACTAGTGTGCCTCAAGATGCTTATACTTCCCCAAATCGTGCACATTTTTGGTTCTCTTCCAGGCCTTTAAACACCTATAATCTTTGAAAACCTTACTTAATTACATCTTATGGGATGGCAAAAAAACCTAGAGGCCCCCACCTACAACTCATTACATTAAAAACTATCAATTCTTTATATAAAGATATTAATTGTACTAAAAAATGGGAATTAGCTCACAAAATCACACAACAATGGTACTTGACCCAGTTTTGGCTGGCCAAATTCTACTACTCACAGTACCCTCACAGTGCCCTTTATGCTGCAATCACCAGGCATTGGAAACAGGACTTTACTCCCAATCCTTCCGAAACTGTTGAAATAGTCAAAACTCGTTTTGTATATGAAAATTTATTAGCCATTAGACAGAACAAATTCTCAACTTTCGACCACTCCTGGGCACCTTGGATCCAGTTGACTAAAACAAGGCAGAAATAACCAAATGCTATGTTACAGTCTTTATGTGCTGCACCCAGGGCCGATCCTAGGATCACAGATGCCTGAGTGCAGAAATATTTTTTGGCGCCCCCACATGGGCGTAGTCATCTTACTAACGTCTCCCCTTTGCAAATGTTTCTATGGCAGCCACCCAAACACAGAAATGCTCCCCGAAGGAGTGTTTGTTACCCTGGGATCCACCCATGATCTCTTAACAATAAACAAAATACAGGAAGAGAAGCAGAGTATTATAATGGGACCTGGAGGGGGGTCCCTCTAATGGAAACAGAGAGGGCCTCTGTTAGAGACTCTGTTAGAAAGAGCACCCAGACATACTGCAGACATACTACAGGAGATGGTCAGAGATTGCAGACATGATACAAGATATAGTCAGAGACTGCAAATATGATACAAGAGATGGTCAGAGACTGCAGACATGATACAAGAGATGTCAGAGACTGCAGACATGATACAAGAGATGGTCAAAGACTGCAGACATAGTACAGGAGATGGTCAGAGACTGCAGACATAGTACAGGAGATGGTCCGAAACTGCAGACATACTACAGAAGATGGTCAGAGACTGCAGACATAGTACAGGAGATGGTCAGAAACTGCAGACATACTACAGGAGATGGTCAGAAACTGCAGATATAATACAGGAGATGGTCAGAGACTGCAGACATATTACAGGAGATGGTCAGAGACTGCAGACATACTACAGGAGATTGTTAGAAACTGCAGTCATGATACAGGAGATGGTCAGAGACTGCGGACATGATACAAGAGATGGTCAGAAACTACGGAAATGATACAAGAGATCAATGCAGCCTCACCAGTGCCCATGAAATGCAGCCTATCAGTGCCCACCAATTACAGCCTACCAGTTCCCACCTATTGCAGCCTTATCAGTGCCCACCTAATGCAGCTTATCAGCGCCCACCAAATGCAGCCTACCAGTGCCCACCAATTGCCGCCTACCAGTGCCCACCAAATGCAGCTTATCACTGCCCACCAAATGCAGCTTATCAGTGCCCCCTGTGACTATGGCACAAGGAAGGCTGGAAGACTATGGCACAGGGAAGGCTGGAAGACTATGGCACATGGAAGACTGGAAGACTATGGCACGTGGGAGGTTGGAAGACTATGGCACATGGGAGGCTGGCACATGGAAGGATGGAAGACTATAGCAAATGGAAAGCTAGAAGAGTAAGGCACATGGAAGGCTGGAAGACTGGCACATGGGAGGCTTGGAGACTTGCACATGGAAGGCTATGGTACATGGAAGGCTATGGTACATGGAAGGCTGGAAGACTGGCACATGGGAGACTGGAAGACTATGGCACGTGGGAGGTTGGAAGACTATGGCACATGGAAGGCTGGAAGACTATGGCACATGGGAGGCTAGAAGCCTAGCACATGGGAGGCTTGAAGACTTTGGCACATGCAATGCTGGCACATGGGAGGCTGGAAGACTGTGGCATATGGAAGGCTGGCAGACTATGGCACGTGGAAGGCTGGGAGACTATGGCACATGGAAGGCTGGAAGACTATGGTACATGGGAGGCTGGAAGACTGGCACATGGAAGGCTGGAAGACTGGCACATGGAAGGCTGGCACATTTAGGGAAGAGAGAGGGGAAAGAGATCACTCACCCGGGGCTGCAATGCTGCATTGTCTTCAGAGGTACACTCAGGCAGCGACTTCAGGACAGGAGCACTGGCTGCTTTGAAATCTCCTGCCCACAACCCCTTCCAGGCACAGATTGGCAGCAGAAAGGGGTTGTGGGCGTGCACAGGGGGAATCATGGGGAGGGGGTGGGGCAGACCTAGCCTACCTCCTCCTCCCTCATACATACTATACAATGGGGTGGGGGATGTGTACACTGCAGTGGTGGATGCTTAGCAGGCGAGAAGGGGATGTGCACACTGCAGCAGGCGCGTCGATGGGCAGGTGAGCGGGCAGTGGTGGTGCACACTCGGAACTGACGGTGCCCTGGCACTTCAGTACCCCCTCCCCTGAGGTGCCTGGGTGTGGTGCACCCTGCGTACCCGCCCAGGATCGGCCCTGGAGGCACCTTGCTGTAGATAAACTTAGTATCTCTTTTTCTTACTCTACACCTGTTCTTGGCCATGTTTCTTTATGCCTTCCAGGCATTGTTTGTATTTTGGCATATGCAAAATTCAATAAAAATGTAACACCTGTGCAAAGCCTGAGCAGAATATGTTCTTGGTGATTTTGAAGCATTTTGGGCTATTTTAACGTGTTCTACAAGCTTCTTGCAAGTATTTTTGCACATGTATCAAGCTTCAGGCAATTGTTTCCTGGGCTGAGCAAGGGGAGGAGAGCAGTTCTGGAAGACAAAACATGCATGAAAATGCATTCACAGGACCTTCCATTGAAGTCTATGGGGCAAAAAATGCCCAATTCCTCCCAAAAAATAGCTCATGTAAACCTTTGAGCATACAGTGTAGAGTTTACAAGCAACTGAACCTGAAATATGAACAGGCACAATTACACACAATGGATTTTTGCATGCTGAGTGTAGTCAGGCATAAGAAAACAAGCTACCTGCTGGCCTCATAAGTCAACCTATAAAAAGGGCGAGGGGGAATTTGACTGACAGTGTAGAGTACAGTATACTTCCTGTAATGAGTCTTTCTTGGCTTAGATATACAGGCATAAAAGCCCCATCATTGGTGTCGGGGGATTGTCCTGCAGCATTCTTCAGGATGATGTTATGGCTAGAACTGTACAAACACCATTGGCCAGGGATTCACTTCCCCCAACAGCACCTTAAGGAGAAGCATACTGTGTAATGGAACACTGTATTTTCAGCAGATTCCTTTGGCTTGCAAAGAGAAATTGCTACATATGGGGGCCTTCTCATTGCAAGGGGCTTGTTTATGCAACCAATGGTATGACTGTAATCTTTGTTGTTCCTCTTATGGGATCTTGCAGTTCTAGGCACAAAACATAAATGTAAATAGTGATGTGAAATGACATTTACAAACTAACTGCTGCTTTTCATAAACTCCGACCTTCATAATTTTTTGTAGTAGTACACCAGTTACAGTCACGCGCTGGAACTTTCTGCATAATAACCTATAAATCTTTACTTATGATATTTTGTTCATCATGTTTTTCCCTAAAATTTTCTCATAAAGTATTTTGAGCAGGTTCTGCATTTAACCTTATTGTCTTGCTCTGTTTTCAACATCCGTCTGCTTTTCTGTCACATCACAGCATTCCATTTTACTTCAAAGGTAATGAATCAAAGGCAATAAAGAACCATGAAGCAACGTATTGCATGTTATTCAATTTTTTTTTATCTTTATTGCTACAGCTTGCATGCATTGGAAGTATACAGGTATTATCACTGCAGAAGCAATTTCACAGCAGTTTAAAACATAAGCACATGCTCTGGGAGAGTGTGTATAACACCATATTACTGCTGCTCTAAACGGATCTACAGCTTGTTCACAACAGTGTACTTGTGTAGATTCCATGAGTTATTAACTCCTGGTTATTGCATTACATTTAAAAACCCATTATTTTTAATTGAGGTCATTCACACCAAAAAAAAACTGATACTGCAGGGCATTAAAAATAACAATAATAATAATGATTCATGCTGCTGATTTAAGATGGTGCCACACAGGCAGCAAAAATGCTGGCCAAGCACTCCCTTTTGGCACTTGTGTGTATGAGACCTAGCACTCTGAAACATTATTGCATTTTTATCATATAGATACATACAAGACTTTTTGGCTTTCTTGGCCAATTCATACTTATAAAGGATTAGAATTCAGGAGGTACATGTTTTTTTCTTTTAAATAACTGGTCCACAAGCAACAAAAATGGAAATAGAATGCCTGATGTGGCTTGCCTGCTAGGCACTTAGCTTTACTTTTCCCAGCCCCACTCATGTTTAGTTGCATGTTTTCAAGGGGAGATCTGTTCTAATTATTAATGGAAGTCTGCAGGAAGATAGTAATCTATTAGTCTAGGGAAAAGATTTTAGTTGTCATGGAAACGAGGTTCCAAAATTTTGTCTGAAAGTTATTTGATTTAATACACAGGTAGTAAAGTGAAGAGCAGCAAAGAGAATGCTTTTGCATGTCAACTGTCTTTTTTTTTCTCTGTGGGTAGAAGTGAATGAACTTTTTTCAACCAGACTAACTATGTAAATATGAATTGAGTCGAAGCAACTTGTGTTTTCTTTTTTTTTTTTTTTTCCAAAAGTTTTTATTTAGTTACATAAGTAAGGTTACATCAAACATTGAAGATACATATTGAACAGAAACAATATGAACAAGAACAGGGGTATCAAACAGTCAATAATTCAGTTGTATACAGCCTTACATTATATCTGTGCTGATAGTGTGTATTGTAACCGACAATTCATAGACTCCAGTTTTTAGTCTTACTGAGACTGTAGGTCTGTAGAAGTTCTGTTATGCTCAACTAGTTTATTTAAAAAGTCCTCATTTAGTGGTGTAATTGGTATGAGTCAAGGTATGTATTTATGTATGACCCCTTGGGGATCTTCACTGGTACTTTCTAATGAGAAGGTTATCATGTGGTAATCGGTCCGTGATTGTGTTATATTAAGGGCTTAGGGTATGGCGTATGTGGGTTGTTTTGTCAGAGGCATCCTGTTCAGGTCATTAATTATAGATTCATCAGGGAGGGGAGGTAGATGGGGAAGAAGTGGGGTAAACCATGGGGAATAAGTTTGGGTTCGGTGTTACTAGAAATGGGGGGTGGTGGTATGGACTTATATAAATGAGGAGTGTAGTAAAAGGGGGAAGAGGTGGAGGGTGGAGGGGTGGTGTCAGGGACAATCAAATATAGGGGGTATTTTGTGATATGGCAGTAGTTGTGGTCCTCTCTCTTGCTTCCCCCCTCTGGAGGGGATCTGCACGAGACCCATGTTTGCTCTCCATTGTTATGGTTATCTAATGTTTCTATTTGCGTAGTAGTTTTGAAAGTTGTGTTAAAAGACATTGACGCTGCGTATTTATTTTCAATTGTAAGCACCGGGGTATCTGTGTTCCGATCTTTAATGTGTCTGGGAGAAAAGGAGGGAGTAATCTGATGTTGTTCAAAAATGTGTCCAACATGCCCATTTGGTATTAAATTTGTTTGGGGAATCTCTTGCTAGGTGAATTAAAGCTTCCATTTCAGCGATTCTGTTGATTTTGCTAAACCATTCTTTGATTGAAGGGGGTGTTTGGGACTTCCAGTGTGTTGGAATGCACTGTTTTGCTGCATTGATCATATATATCGCAAGCAATTCGTGATGGGTTCTATGTGGTAAGTGTGAGTGGTGTAGTAGAAATTGTGAAGGAGTTCTTTCCAGATTGTATATAGTGACTTGAGTGATTATCCTGTGTACTTCTGTCCAGAACGCTTGGATATTGGGGCATTCCCACCATATGTGGAGTAATGTTCCTGGTTGATCTGTACACCTCCAGCATTCCTCCGGGATTGCTGGGTTGATTTTATGTAGTAAAGCTGATGTGCGGTACCAGCGAGTTTGGATTTTGAATCCATTCTCTTGAGTAGTCAAATTGATAGATCCTTTGTTAATGTTATGCCTCGTACACACGTACGGACTTTTGCCGGCGGACCTAAGTCCAGCGAACAATCCGCTGGACTTTCCCGCTAGGTACGCCGGACTAAAAAGCGAACGGACTTGACCACACACGATCACGCAAAAAGTCCGGCGGTTCACGCGATGACGTACGCACGTACGACGGGACTAGAAAAAGGAAGCTCGAGATCCCAAACGACACCCTTTGGGCCCCGTCAGCTAATCTCGTGTATATCGCGTGTTAGTTGACGTTTGGTTAGAGACGATTCGCGCTTCTCAGACTTCTGCTTAATTCGTTCGCTTCTGCCGTTCAGTTTGTGCTTGTGAGGTTTGTATCTGGCTTTCAGTGCGTGTGGATCAGTTCCTACCTGTTCTCAGGCCGTTCTGGTCCGCTCGTTCCTGTTTTTCAGGTCGTTCTTCATAGGCCTTGCTGTTCTTCAGTGCGTTCTGTTAAGTTGTTTGTTTGATCAGCCGACCGTTTTGAAGCCATGGAGTGTGGACGTACTCGGGAACGAGTTCGTGCTGTGCAGGGGCTCGGTGTTGCGGTTAGCACCTTGGCACGAGCCCAGTCCATGAACAGGGTGAGGAGGAGTTCATGGACCAAGAATTGGTTGCGCCAGCGTGACCAATTCTCGCATATGCCTTTGCTCCGTGAGATCCGTGAGAATAATCCTGATGATTTCAGGAATTATCTCCGGATGACGGACCCCATTTTTCACCGTCTGTTGGCTTCGCTGTCCCCTTATATTAGCAGGCAGAATACCTGCATGCGGCAAGCCATCAGTGCGGAGCAGAGGCTAGTCGCCACGTTGCGTTACTTGGCGACGGGGAGAAGCTTGCAGGACCTCAAGTTCACGACAGGCATCTCCCCCCAGGCTCTGGGGCTCATTATTCCAGAGACCTGTTCTGCCATTATCCACGTCCTGCAGGAGGAATACATTAAGGTAAGTCTTCTCTTTTAAAATTACCTATGTCTTGTATGTTTGTTAATGTAGTGCATCAATGTCATCATTAGCTAATTACCATGATAGGACTATTCTATGAATGTCGCCTATTCCTTTTTTTTTTTGGATTTTGTTTTTTTGTCTAGTATTTTATGTTTGACTTATCGAAATAGTTTTAAGAATGTATTATTTAGTGGGTCACATGCATATTTGCTTGCACCAACCTCCCCAGCATGGAAGCTTGGCCCCCTAAACACCCCTAGCCTAGTCACTTTCTTTGGTTAAAAATGTATATTACCAGCTCCATTGTACAGCTTTACTCACCCCCCCTTTCACCCCCTTGACCCTCATTTTTAAATTGATTGCATGTGTTTTTGGTCAGCTTGTAATTATCCCCACCCCCCCACACACCCCCTGATAATTAATATCATGTGTTTTTGGTCAGCTTGTAATTATCCCCACCCCCCCCACACCCCCTTATAATTAATATCATGTGTTTTTGGTCAGCTTGTAATTATCCCCACCCCCCCCACACCCCCTTATAATTAATATCATGTGTTTTTGGTCAGCTTGTAATTATCCCCACCCCCCACACCCCCTGATAATTAATATCATGTGTTTTTGGTCAGCTTGTAATTATCCCCACCCCCCCCACACCCCCTGATAATTAATATCATGTGTTTTTGGTCAGCTTGTAATTATCCCCACCCCCCCCCCACACCCCCTTATAATTAATATCATGTGTTTTTGGTCAGCTTGTAATTATCCCCACCCCCCCCCACACCCCCTTATAATTAATATCATGTGTTTTTGGTCAGCTTGTAATTATCCCCACCCCCCCCCCACACCCCCTTATAATTAATATCATGTGTTTTTGGTCAGCTTGTAATTATCCCCACCCCCCCCCCACACCCCCTTATAATTAATATCATGTGTTTTTGGTCAGCTTGTAATTATCCCCACCCCCCCCACACACCCCCTGATAATTAATATCATGTGTTTTTGGTCAGCTTGTAATTATCCCCACCCCCCCCCCACACCCCCTTATAATTAATATCATGTGTTTTTGGTCAGCTTGTAATTATCCCCACCCCCCCCACACCCCCTTATAATTAATATCATGTGTTTTTGGTCAGCTTGTAATTATCCCCCCCCCCCCCCACACCCCCTTATAATTAATATCATGTGTTTTTGGTCAGCTTGTAATTATCCCCACCCCCCCACACACCCCCTGATAATTAATATCATGTGTTTTTAGTCAGCTTGTAATTATCCCCACCCCCCCACACACACCTTTAATTAATTGCATGTGTATTGTGTGACCTTACCATTATTTACTCCCCACCCACATCCCCATTATTATCTTCTCTGGTCCATCAGAGGGGTCATCAATCAGAGATTTGTCCCTTTTATCCTTAATCTTTTGGCTTTATTTCAAGGATTTACAAAATAAATACATATGTTCTTCCAAATTGTTTTTTAATTTGTTGCATTTAGTTTGGTGTTTTGGCTGGTTTATAATTTCAATTGTATCTTTCTGTTTGACTTCACAGTGTCCCTCCACGCCACAGGAATGGCAGACTGTGGCTTCCCAGTTTGCTGCCCGTTGGGACTTTCCCAACTGCGGAGGGGCGATTGACGGCAAACACGTGCGAATTGTGCCCCCACCCCATTCGGGGTCATACTATTGGAATTATAAGGGGTTCCATAGTATCGTGTTGATGGCGGTGGTGTCGGCACACTATGAATTTCTGTATGTGGATGTGGGGAAAAACGGCCGGATGTCGGACGGAGGAGTCTTCAACCACACGGAGTTCGGTCATCGTCTCCAAACTGGTGGGCTGGAGCTGCCACCAGATGAAGATAATGTGGAGGGACTCCCGTTCGTCTTCATTGCCGACGAGGCGTTCGGTCTGGGTGACCATCTGATGAGGCCATTTCCCCAACGATCCCTCACCCCTGAGAGGAGGATTTTTAATTATCGGTTGGCCAGAGCAAGAAGGGTGGTGGAAAATGCCTTTGGTATTATGGCCAACCGTTTCAGATTGCTCCTTACATCGCTACATCTGGCAGAGTACAAACTCAATACTATTATTCTTGCATGCTGTGTCATGCACAATTATTTACGGAAACATTCAGGAACATACTCCTTACCAATTGGCCCTGAGGCCGGAGTGGAAGGCAACATGACAGGGCTGGATAATCGCCCTCTTGGTTCCGCACCACAATCAGCCCAGCAAGTGCGGGACCTTTATTTACAGTATTTTAATGGTAGGGGGGCCATTGAAATGGCAGCAGACCCTTAAACCATCTTTTTCATTTACAATGAATAAATACAGTTATTTATGTTTGAAATATTGGTCGTTTCGTATTGTTTGGCTTTTAATTTGGCCTGTTTTATATGTTGTCCTAGTGCACATCTTAATAGTGGCAAACTTGTTTAGCGTTTAGTAAATAAGCCCCTTTGTCAATGAACCACAACATGTTTTTGTCAAACTGGTAGTATTTAAAAAGAAGAAGCCACACATTTTTGAGTTTGTGCAAACATTATTTTTTTTATTATAGTGCACATCCAAAACTTTTTATTTTTTTTTTTTTTTTTTTTTTTTTTTTTTTTTTTGGTTGTTTTTGTTTTTTTTGTTTTTTTTTTTTTTTTTTTTTTTTTTTGGAACATGAATTTTTTTTTTTTTTTTTTATGTTATCTTTTTGACATTTTTTTTGGTGTTTTTCTCACAACATATTTTTTTTTTTTTTGGGATTGATTTTTTAAAACAAACATAAAAACATGTTTAAAATTTTTAAAAAATTTTGGCTTAGCATTTGAAATTATTTACACAATGTAAAAGTCCAGAACTTACAAAGTTCAACAGGTAACCCATGAACAGAAGAAGCCAAATTTTGAATATGCACACTAATTTAACTGGAAAATGGGTAATGTCAACATGTGCTATGTTCCATCATGGGGAATCAATGGACGTGTTTTGTGTGTGAAACCCCTTCCCTCTCACCTACTAGCATTAGGGGTTGCAAACACAAAATGCGTCCATTGAGATCCCCTGATGGCACATAGCACATGTTGACATACCGTGTGCATATTTAAAATTTGGCCTCTAAAATTAGTTAAACAGCGCTTCAAAAGGGGAATGAAGGACATGATTGATGTTAAGAAATGTAAAAGGGGTCTTTAGATTCTCCCCAAAACATCAATCATGTCCTTCATTCCCTGCTGCATGGTGGCCATCTCCTTCTGCATGTTTTCCAGCTGCAGATTCCAGGCCATGATCTGCCCAATAAGCCTGTGGGCACTGTCAGTGGTAAATGGCTCCGCAGCTTGTCGTTCCACAAACAGATCAGCATCACCTAAAAGTTGGGTAGAGAAAACACAAGAAAAAAAGTGTCAAAAACATGCAGACCTTAATTTATTAGCTCAATCTGTGTTCTGAGACACTCACTTGGTGGGGTGCAGATTTGATCGACTTCAACGACCTGTTCCGCCACATCCACGCGTGGGCTTGGGCTAACTGCCCAATTAGTCTGGTGAGGCCGGGAGGTCCTCGTAGGTTCGGACTGACGTCTGAGTCTTTTGCCCCCTATGGTAATGGAACACAAAAAGGTACACTTTTGAATCACACTGATATTTGAGTGCCAAAATAGGATTAGTAAACATTGTTTAAAAGTCTTGCCAATTATTAGCAGTTTGTTAGAAGATCCTACTTGAAGACAGAATTGAAATGTCTATCTAATGAAACTCCAATACTTAAAGCGCCCTTCAACCCTAAATTTGAACTTCCGCTCATTGGATCCCTGCACCCCTGTGGTGTCTTATTTTGAACGTTTTAGGGGGGATGGGTTGCAGATACCTGTGTAAGGCAGGTATTTGCACACACATCCGGCCCTAGACTCCCACAGAAGTATACGCCACATCCCGTCCCACCGTGCTGTCTGCTGGGACACACAGGGGTCCCCGAGCTCGCGCGGACCAGTCCTATTGCATTGCGCAACTGGCGCATGCCCAATAGTGACCCGGGAAGTGAAGCCGCAAACATTAATTTCATGATTGCAAGATCAGAGATTGTAGCTGCACCATCCAAGGGACAGGTGAGTGTACTTCTTTGAAAAGTCACCACCTACAGTATTTAGAGATGATGAGCATTTTTTGGGAATTGTGAGCATGAGACCCTGCTTAACATATTTATCCCCCCCCCCCAAAACAGCCTCTGGAGTCCCTGTGTAAGTTACCCCTAAAACCCTTACTACAGCAGTAATTGTATAGATAGTGACAATAATAAACAACCTTACAACTCCAACAACCCAAAGCCAGGTAAACTCAATAAACGTTATGAAGACAAACGGAACTTTCATCAAATATGCGCAAGTTTCAGGTACGAATGGTAATAACATCTGCGCAAGTTTCACGAACGAATGGTAATAACATCTGCGCAAGTTTCACGGACGAATGGTAATTACATCTGCGCAAGTTTCACGAACGAATGGTAATTACATCTGCGCAAGTTTCAGGTACGAATGGTAATAACATCTGCGCAAGTTTCACGGACGAATGGTAATTACATCTGCGCAAGTTTCACGAACGAATGGTAATAACATCTGCGCAAGTTTCACGGACGAATGGTAATAACATCTGCGCAAGTTTCACGGACGAATGGTAATTACATCTGCGCAAGTTTCAGGTACGAATGGTAATAACATCTGCGCAAGTTTCACGGACGAATGGTAATTACATCTGCGCAAGTTTCACGGACGAATGGTAATTACATCTGCGCAAGTTTCAGGTACGAATGGTAATAACATCTGCGCAAGTTTCACGGACGAATGGTAATAACATCTGCGCAAGTTTCACGGACGAATGGTAATTACATCTGCGCAAGTTTCACGAACGAATGGTAATAACATCTGCGCAAGTTTCACGGACGAATGGTAATTACATCTGCGCAAGATTAGACATATCAAGTATAACCATAGTAGCGCACGTGCTTGACTTACTTTTTTTGATGGCTTTTCGAATTCTCCTGTATTGATCGTGCTCCCTGGATTTGATGTCGGACCATCGTTTGCGCAGTTGATCCTTGCCCCTTCGTACGCCGAATTTCTGCTCCAGGGTGCTGACGATTGTAGTGAGAATCTTGTCCTTGCGCAAGTTGGGTCGAGGGTACGGGCCATTTTCCCCGTCGTAATCTTCCCTTTGGAGGATGTCCACCATCTCCACCATCTCTTCAAAGGCCATATTGGTGGCCTTATATCTGCTGCTGGATGCAGATGTGTTGGCTTCTTGGCTTTCCTCCGCGCTACTGGCTGAGAATGTGTCCGCCATATTCATGAATTAATTCACCAACAATGCAACGAGGGGAAGCGGGGCGGGGAATACTCGTCATGAGGAACGTCATGGGCGGGCGACGCGGAGGACGCAGGCGGACTTCGACGCGTGCGCAGTGTATATAAGGCTGTTTGAGGGGCCCACGTGTTGCCGAACGGAAGTAGCGAGCGCTCTGTACGAAGGTAAGTGTTTTCTAGGATGCATTACTGTGTTTTTTTTTTGGGTTTTGGGCCAGCATTTTTTAAGGATATGTGTGTGTTGCTGCCTGTGTGTAGGGGTTGCTGCCTGTGTGGATGTGTTGCTGCCTGTGTGTAGGGGTTGCTGCCTGTGTGTAGGGGTTGCTGCCTGTGTGTAGGGGTTGCTGCCTGTGTGGATGTGTTGCTGCCTGTGTGTAGGGGTTGCTGCCTGTGTGTAGGGGTTGCTGCCTGTGTGTAGGGGTTGCTGCCTGTGTGTAGGGTTGCTGCCTGTGTGTAGGGGTTGCTGCCTGTGTGTAGGGGTTGCTGCCTGTGTGTAGGGGTTGCTGCCTGTGTGGATGTGTTGCTGCCTGTGTGTAGGGGTTGCTGCCTGTGTGTAGGGGTTGCTGCCTGTGTGTAGGGGTTGCTGCCTGTGTGTAGGGGTTGCTGCCTGTGTGGATGTGTTGCTGCCTGTGTGTGGGTGTGTTGTGTAATGTTTGTTAAGAAAAACTGGTTGTGCGTTTTAAGTAACATTTGTGTTTTTGGTCTTTTGTATTGCCATTACTAACAAAACAGAAACAAACATGTCATCACCCCAGTTGAATCCATTCAAGGACCAGCAGTTCATGTCCGAATTCATTGCCCTGTACAGAAAAAATACCAACCTGTGGCAGCTCAAGAACCCTTTGTATGGCAATAGGGATGTCCGGAAGGCAACACTGGGGCCACTTGTGGCTTTTGTGAAGACTAAAGTCCCCAACGCAAACACCAAGTTTGTGGAAGCCAGAATTGCAAGTTTAAGGCACATGTACAAGCGGGAGCGCAAGAAGATTGAGGAATCAGTCAGATCAGGAGCAGCAGCAGAGAATGTTTATGTACCCAAGCTGTGGTACTACAACCAACTGACTTTTATAGGTGACCAGATGGAACCCAGGGAATCACTGTCGACTCTTCCCTCCACCCTTCCCTCCACTCTTCCCTCCACTCTTCCCTCCACCCCAGCTGAGGCTTCCACGGAAGGAGAAGACCCCTCCACCTTGGAGCAGGCTGATGCGCCCAGCTGGAGCCAGGTATATATTTAGTAGCCTAAATTGTGATTGTGTGAATATTAATGCTGTCAACGTTAAAATGTGAAACAATTAACACCCTGAACTCAGAATTGTGAAAAAAACTGACAAAAATTATGCACACTTCTAAAAAGTGTTGGTGCAACATATCGATACATATATAGTGTATACATACATCCAGTAGTGGCAAAAAAAAGCGTTAGACAACATTGGTGATCTGCTTGGAAAATGCAGGGGTCCAAATGATAGCCTTTTGGATCTTTTGGAAAATTTAGATGCTCGTTCCTAAGTTTACAATTGGATGATTGAGTAGGCCAGAAACCACAAAACAGGTGTTTGATTTTTGTTTTTATTTGCACACAGGATGAGCTGACCCAGGATGATGCCGGGACAAGTGGTATGGAGGAGGAGGAGGACATGCCCAGCGAGAGCCAGGAGGTGGCTGGGCCCAGCACGAGCCAGAGTGACAGCCAGACCCAATTAAGAAGTCTACCTCGACCCCTGCCCTTACCCCCAAGAAGGCCCAGGAGGATGACCATTGTGGAGGAGGAATCACTGGAACTGATTCGGAAGGCGAGTGCGATTCTCGACAAACCCCCCCTTCCAGAAGAGGGCTATGCCAGCTACGTGTCCAGCAGGTTGCTGGAAATGGAGAGGGGCCAACGGCACCTGTGTGAGGGCCTAATTTCTGAGGCAATTAGGGGGGGTTTGAGGGGTGAATTACGAGAATCCACCCGCCTGACCCATGAAGGCCCGACACCAACTTCTCCTCCTCCTCCTCCTCGTCTTCCTTCTCCTCCTCCTCCTCCTCCTCCTCCTCCTACCACAAGTCAGCCTCCAAGGAAGCGTGCAGGGAAGACTGCAGGGAAGAGTGCAGGGAAGCGTGGTGCGAAGAGTCGGAAGTGATTGCCTGGCTTCAGTCTGGTCTCACAGAAGACACAGGCTGTTGTAGTGCCACAGCTTGGGGACATAGATGTCATCTGCTGCTGTTCCTGGTCTGTCTGATTCCTGGTCAATCTTCTTGTGCTCCCTATATTGTATGAAATGTGCCCAAGCTTAATTTTTGGCTTCACAAACTTGGTGTCTGCCGTTGGGGCAAAAAGTCTTGACAAAATCTACAAGTGGCTCCAGTGTTGCCTTCCTATTTTGTTTTGCCTTGTTTGTTTTAACCAGAATAAATGGTCATTTAATTTTCATCAAATAATGATATACGTGCTTGTTATTCAAAAACATAGTTTCTTTAGGAGTAGGCAGGTACATGTCTAAACATTCATTTGACAATACAAGTGTAAAGTGCAACTTCAATGGAACTGCAAGTGCAGTCGCTGGAAAGGTGAGGTTTAACATCCGAATTAAGGGCAAGCTCTGCTGACTCCACAATTGTATCATGTGTAATAACTAATCCTTTTGATAACCAACAAATAATAAAAAATATCTATATAGAGATATATGTACATATATATATAATATATAGATATATATATATATATATATATATATATATAATTTTATTTTTATACACGTATAGATCTATATATCTATATATATTATATATATATATATATATATATATATGTAGATATCGATATATATTTTTTGGCGCTTATTGAGAAATATAGATATATTTTTCATTTGGTGATTTGGATATCTATATCTATATCTATATCTATATATATATATATATATATATATATATATATATATATATATATATATATATATATATATATATATATATATATAATATATATATATATATATATATATATATATATAACTTCACTAAAGAATGCTGAAGAAAAAACGTTCGGGAGTACTCTGCGTGAATATACAAGCAGCAAGGCAAAATCATTCTTCAAGTACGATACCATACAAATCCCGCTGTCAGAAAAAAAAAAAAAAAAAAATTTCAACAGCGTGACGATTGTGCGAGCTTCAAAACGAAGGCTAGTTTTACCAGACCGAGCGAGTCCGTGACATAATAGCTACTGAGCATGCGTCCTTTTTGGTACGCCGGACCATACTACACACGACCGGATTATCCGCTGGACTGCCAAGTCCAGCGGATAATTTGAGAACAAAACCTGAAACTTTAGTCCGCCGTACTTTGGCCAAAAAAAGTCCGCCGGCGCCCACACACGAGGGGATTATCCGCTGGACTTCGGTCCAGCGGATAATCCCGCGGGATAGTCCCTTCGTGTGTACGCGGCATAACAATACATTTTTCCCAATTCTTCCGGCGAAAGAGATATAGACAGGTCTCTTTTGTGTTTTCTATAACTTAACATAATTAAACAAAGTGAGCTATTAGTTTGTCTTTTTTGATTTTTTCAATATGTGGTTGTGCTTTGTTCTTTAATTGTAAAGAGGCTTGCCTAATAATGTAGTGCAGCAAGTCCCATAGTATAGGTACATCTCAGAGATACATAGGGGGGATTTACTAAAACTGGAGCATTTGTTCAATTAAAGTGCTTCTAAAGACTCAAGGGAGTTGATTTACTAAAGGCAAATCCACTTTGAACTTTGCACTTGGAAGTGCAGTCACTGCAGAACTGAGGGGAATATCTGAAATGAGGGGAAGCTTTGCTGATTTTATCATCAAATCACGTATGCTTACCTGAGCCCCTTCTCGATTCAGTGATATTCGGGAGAGCAGAAGCTGTCCCGGGTCTCTCACTCTTTACTGGCTCAAACACAGCCACTGAGCCAATGAGAAGAGAGTGGGGATGGGATGGGGCAGAGCCGTGCTCTGTGTGTAAATGGACACACAGAGTGTGGCTTTGGAATGCGCCTGCTCAAGTGATCCCATAGCAAGCTGCTTGCTATTGGGGGCACTCAGCATGGGGAGAAGCCCAAAAACAACATGATTGGGGCTGCTCTGTGCAAAACCATTGGACAGAGAAGATAAGTATAACATGTTTGTTAAAAAAAATATATAATCTTTCCTTTAGAATCACTAAAGCTTTGACAAAATAAAACCTAGAAGCTGATTGGTTACTATGCACAGCTGCACCAGATTCTATGTGCACCAGTTTTAGTAATTCTCCCCCACAATGTCCTTTATGCTCTTCCTTTCCATGTTTCATCCATCTTTGCATTGACCTGGTGATCTTACAAGTGCTCTGTATTGCAATATGCTGCCTGGTCTATATTGCAATTACTGTGCCAAAGGCACTGTGCTGTAATAAGACCTTCAGCTTCCACCATCTGGGTACAAGTGGTGTGGTGAAACCTTCAGCTTGTTCCACCAGGCCACAATTTCCAGTACAAACAGCTGATAGCATGTGCACATTAAAAGCCCAGTTTACAGATGGGATTACAGAATGCAACCTTTAAAGTGTAACTAAAGGCAAAACTTTTTTTTAGTGTTAGATAGAGTAGAGAGAGATACAGTAGTACCTTGGATTATGAGCATAATTCATTCCAGAAGCTTGTAATCCTAAGCACTCGTATATCAAACCGAGTTTCCCCATAGGAATCAATGGCAACTCAGATAATTTGTTCCAGTGTCACTGCTAGTGTATGCAGTACCACATGTGGCCAGAGGCCGGAGACACTCGGAGACACTTGGAGACGCTCGGAGACACTCAGGAACAGAGTGTTTACGAACGTCTCCGAGCATCTCCGGTGCCCCGCACCTCTGGCCACATGCTGTACTGCACATCCCAGAGGCTTGAATCCTGCTTGTCTTGCGAGACAACCCTCGCAAATCAAGTCAGGATTTAAAAAAAAAAAAAAAACAGCTCGTATTGCGAAAAGCTCGTAAACTGTGTTACTCACAATCCAAGGTTTTACTGTATTAGAATACCTGTCTGTTTTTTTTTGCTGTCTGTGTCCCTGTTAGTGAGCATTACTTTTTCCGGGTTTATCCTTTTTTATTGAATAAGAAATGTAAAAATCCCAAGTTTTGAGTTGACATCAGAACACTAATAGAAGGGGAATCTTCCAACGGGGCCACTAATTATGGTGACCCTGGTGATAACCAAGGATTCCTTTCATTTTAGAGGGATTTCCTCTCACTTCCTGTTTTGGCTATGGAACAGGAAATTAAGGTAAATCTTAATAGCAAAAAAAAAAAAAAACTGGCAACGGTTACAACTGTTCCTTACATTATCCAAAACGAAAAAAAAAAAATGTTTTGCCTTTAGTTATATTTTAAGCAAGTCAGTGCATACACAGTATATATATATATATATATATATATATATATATATATATATATATATATATACGATTTTAGCCATTTACTTTAGCTAGATTAATCAGTGTGAGGTTGCACAGCCTATTTGTGTACAGAGGACAGGAAAATATGATGGGGAAATGACATAAAACAAGTAGAATAGAAGCACTTAGAGCGATGTGTGGTCAGAGACCTACATGTCGAAACATATTATTTATTGCAGCTTTCACCTTGATTCAGCTGATATGTGGCTGAGACGTACCGTAAGTGCAAGGGATTATTATTGGTTACAGAGGTTTTAAATCCTGATGTCTTCATTGTGATCACATGAAACTATAGGTACTCTTTCTCCTCTTCCTCTTATTTCAGTGGTGAGCAGTTCTGAAAGCTGCAGACAATAGCAGCATGAAATGCATAGCTGCCAACTGGCCCTGATTTGGAGGAACTGTGCCTCCATTTATCCAGTGAATCTGCATGTACATTCGTTTTTTTGCGTACTGGGCAAAAATGAATGATGTTTAGGATATTTTTCTTCTGAACAAATGTTTTTTTTTATTATTTGCAGTAGTAAAATACTGCATTATGTAACAATTCTAGAGCACACTAGAATGAATTAGAAAAAATTACACAATGGTCCCTGTGGCATTCTTTAGAATTGTTACAGTGAGGTTGATTTACTAAAACTAGAGAGTGCTAAATCTGGTGCAGCTGTGCATGGTAGTCAATCGGCTTCTAAATTTAGCTTGCTCAATTAAGCTTTAAAAAAAAAAAAACCTGGAGGCTGATTGGTTTCTATGCAGAACTGCACCAGATTTTGCACTCTCCAGCTTTCGTAAATCAACTTGTGTATCTCTTGTTACAAGGCACATGTATATTCTGTGCTCCTCAACTTGAGTAAAATAATAACATTCATTTAGAAGAGAAAATAACCTAACCAACATTTGTTTTTGTTGAGATTATTTATACCAAGTGGATTTCTTTTACATATATATCTGGAAAAAATAAATAAAAAATCAACATACTATTCTCCATAAGATACAATTAGAGGACAATGAGCTATACATTTGACTCTACAGAAAATAGCTGCACACCTGATACAATTACTACTAAGTATTAAGCGCTTTGAATAGTGACAGACTTCAACAAGCCCTGTAGTTAAGTGGAATTAATATTGAGTTAAATTGCATAAAAGAGCCTATTATTATATAAACTATTTAATTTACTTAAAGCTGAACTCGGACCTTGCATAGCTGTACAAGCTTCTCTCTTGTACTGAAATTGCTTACTTTGGTTTCACTGCAGACAGTGAACTTCTCACAATGTGCATTAGAATTGACAGCAAGTAAGATAGAGCCCCCCTTATTTCTTGGCTGGAGGACATCCAGCATCATCTAGCTTCTCCCTCCCCAGCTTTAGTGTCCCTGGCATGCCCCTTTCATTCAATAGATTTCAGTTCTTTAAATCATGGAAGCTCAGCATCACATGGGTGATCTTCCAGCAAATAAGTTTGCCTGGCAATGCCCACTCCCCCAAATTTACATCCACTCATTGTGACATCACTGGGTCTAAAAAAAAGGTATGTATTGAAAATGAAAACGGTTTAATGTAAAACCTAATTAGCATGTTGATGGCACGGGGGTGGAGGGAACCAGGGGGGGAAAGATATAAGCAAATAAACTTCAGCTTTAAACCTAATTAATAACAATACAATGCAGTTTAAATCAATCCTTTGTTTCCCCTTTCAGAGTATCCATGAGGTAAAAAAAACCCTAGGCCCCATTCCCATATTGCTTAGTGGGGGCCCCGCTATTAAAATCATGACTCACAGGTATTTCTGTGTGTCACACATAGGTCAGGCCATTCATTTGAATGTTGGATAGAAAGAATTACTGCACTTGTGCAGAGCTGCTAGCACCACAATTGACAAATATTATGTATAACATTAAAAATCTGTGCTGTGCTATAAATTATGATTAATAAATGCATATGTTAAAAACGAAGTGAAAAGAGATAAAAAGCCCCAAAGACTTAGTGTTCACAAAAATAAATATACAAATAAAATGTCCACACAGGGCCACCATCAGTGTACCCATGCAAAATCAAAGTCCACAAAAGTGATTGAAGTGATGATCTATAAATAGTGACAGCCACTGGCGTGACAATATCCGCCACTATAGATAGTATGGGTATGCTTTCCAGAGGGTGTGGACCCAAGTACCTTACGGTAATGAGTCACACAAGCAAGGATAAGTAAACATCACATAGGGAAACCAGGTCTTTCATGTATTTCACATGGATGGATCTCTCATATTGCCTCGATTCTGGTGTGGATGGACCCCAACTTGGACCAGCCGTCTCTCTTAATGAAGCACGGAATCGCACATAGTGTAAAGCCATCATTACCAGATTTATTTAAAAAGTACAGAACACTTTCAGGGAAGAGATATATACAGCGCTGTTAAAATATAACCCCAAGGAGCATGCAACAGTCACCAACTACTGTTTGAATTTGGCTTCAACAATTAGGCTCACTAGGGAGTAAGGATGAGCTCAGGCGTGTTCGCATGGTCCACGTGCAGAGCCCACCAGGAAGTCGGCGCAGCGCTGCGCTAATCACAGGCAGTGAGACATTGCGGCTGCAGAGATCGGGCAATGTCTCACTGCATGTGATTAGCGCAGAGCTGCGCCGACTTCCTGGCAGGCTCTGCATGTGGACCATGCGAACACGCCTGAGCTCATCCCTACTAGGGAGTGAAATGCATCTGAGGGACCACTCCTGCTGGTGGAGAGCAGAGCTGAAGCCATCTTACATTCTCTGGATTTGTGAGTCGGCATCCTGTTTTTTTCGGACAGTGAGTCGGCATCCTGTATTTGATCGGTTTCTTTTTCCTGTAGCGTATTGTAGCCTGACAAGTTGTTTTATACCATCTGCACCAGTTCATTACATATTGGCATTCAAGCGGTAATTTTCTGGTTTGTCTACAGCCCTGTTTCTTATCTTTGCTGTTTATGCCAAATGCAAACAGTAGTTGGTGGCTGTCAGACATTAAGGCCCCGTTCACATTTGGGAGATACCACTGGTATCAGCCAACATGACTTATAACGAACTGGTGCAGATCGTATAAAAAAAACAGCTTGTAATGCTACAACATGCTATAGAAAAATGGAAACCGATCACACACCTGATGCTGACTCACTGTGAGCAAACTAAACCAAGGAGTGTAAGATGGCTTCTTTGAAATGCAGTGACACAGTGTGAACCCAGCCTAAAGGTATGGAGCACACAGGGAGCTGGAGACCTCTCTCATGTATACCAAATACAAAAAGACAAAAGGAACAAAAACTCAATTTGAATATAATCAACCAAAATTATACTCATTTTGCATTTGTTCCCTACCACCAATACCTACCTACCTACACCTAGGAGAAGAAGCCCATTGTAATTTACACAGAACTAAGGACTACGGAAATAAATCACAAACTCCTTCTCACCTGGAAATACCAGGTACACCTCTTTGCTTTAGTGGCATCCATGTGGAAGTGAAAGGAAAGTTTATATATGTGGGGATGGGGTCCAAAACGTAAAGATCAATGTGGCCCAGAAAGAAAACTATAAAGAACACTGCAAAAAAAAAAAAAAACGAGCAATTAGTGGGACAAACAGCAGTGGTATGAACATTCAAGGACTTATCAACAGTAAACTGCATCAGTAGGTGCACTGGCATGGGTCAAACATCATGTTTTTGGATTATTTCCCATAATATGTGATCTTTATGGCTGTCTCTGCCACTGAAACCAAAAAATATCAATACAGTGAACACTTTTGTATAATGTTTATTATGATTCATATGTATTAGGTTCCATGTAGGATCATATACAGTATATATGCAAATGACTGAGGGAACGAGGGTCATTCCTCAATACAATGTGTATTGTGGTTTGTTAGAAATCTCTTAGGTATCAGGTGGCATTCATCTTCTCTAAAGACAGTATTGTCAGAATAGTGGAAAGTATAAAACAGAATTTTATATCTACTCCATGCCTCAGGCATTAATTTCTGCAAAAAAGAATTCCTCTATATGTGCCAAACACATTACAATCTCCTATTACTTGAGTTTTCTTGAATTCTCCACTCATTATTCCCTTTGTTGTTTCTTGAGCTGCATAAGTGAAAAAAAAAAAAAAATCAATTAAAAAGCATATCTGTGGTAGCAGAAAATTATGTAAATATAGAATAAAAAATAGTTGTACTTGCTTTATGTAGGATGTTTGCATGTCTTTTCCTATGTGCTTTTGAACTGCTTTCCTTGTAGATAATTCCTGTTGAGTGACATATATTAAGCACTTAAATGCCCCAAAATGTGTATTATTTGTAGAAAAGCTATTACTGCTTTAAACACTTTAGTGATGTGTTAATACATACTAAATAATTCTATTATGACTGTTTTCGCTTTATAACTTTTCACTACATTAAATATTATAAAGGTCTATTTAAACAGTATAGTGATGGAAGACATCACAGGGCAACAGCATGACATATCTATATTTAGCTTTCTAGGGATAAGTCAGGTTCCTGAAGTGATTTCTGATTAGTTATTCTAGGTTAATACATAACATGTATCATTGCACATAATGGACTGTTTTTTTAATTTATAGATTAACCGATTAAGCCCGGACCTTTTTGCGATTCACCACTGTGTCGCTTTAACTGACAATTGCGTGGTCGTGCGACGTGGCTCCCAAACAAAATTGACGTCCTTTTTTTCCCACAAATAGAGCTTTCTTTTGGTGGTATTTGATCACCTCTGCGGTTATTATTTTTTGCGCTATAAACAAAAAAAGAGCGTCAATTTCGAAAAAAATGCATTTAAAAAAAAAAATAATTTCATGTTTTGTTTCTACTTTAATGACGGAGATCAGCGATTTTTATCGTGGCTGCAACATTATGGCGGACACGTCTGACAATTTTGACACATTTTTGGGACCATTGGCATTAATATAGCGATCAGTGCGATGAAAATTGCAATGATTACTGTAAAAATGTCACTGGCAGTGAAGGGGTTAAAACTAGGGGGCAGTGAAGGGGTTAATGTGTGTCCTAGTACGTGTTCTAACTGAAGGGTGGATGGGACAGTGTAGGGAAACTAACAGATCGCTGTTCATACTCTGTATGAACAGACGATCTGTCAGTTCACTCCTCAGAGAACCGGAAACTGTGTGCTAACACACACAGCTCCCGGTTCTCCGTGTGCCCCGAGCGATCGTGGGTGCCTGGTGGTGATCGAGACCGCCGGGCACTCGCATCGGCTCGGGGAGCGAGCAGGGGGCGCGCAGGTGCGATGCCGAGCTATTTTTCCATCACATCCCACAAATGCTTGTTTGGATTGAGATCTGGAGAATTTGGAGGTCAAGTCAACACCTCAAGCTCATTGTTATGTTCTTCAAATAATCAATTTTTGCTGTGTGACAGACCACATTATCTTGCTGAAAGATGCCACTGCCATCAGGGAATACTGTTTCCATGAAATGGTGTACTTGATGAGCAGCAATGTTTAGATAGATGGTGTGTGTTATGCAGTGTTGGTCATCTTACTTTAAAAAAGTAATTAGTTAAGTTACAAATTACTTCTCCCAAAAAGTAATTGCGTTAGTAACTCAGTTATTACATTGGAAAAGTAATTAGTTACGCAGAAAAGTAACTGACTTTTTTTTTAAATATTCTATACGTGTAACTAAGGGGCGGGTCTAGTATTACTGTAAGCAAGGGGCGCATTTATTATTATTGTTATATATCGTGTAACCAAGGGGCTGCTCTATTTTTACTCTAACCAAGGGGCAGATCTGTTATAGCGTGTAAGCAAGTGGCGGGTCTATTATTATTATATCGTGTAAGGGGCGGATGGCTACAGAAGAGGGCGAATGTTAAATTAATGGGCAGAGCTCGATATATAACAATAATAATAAATGTGCCCCTTGGTTACAGTAATACTAGACCCGCCCCTTACTTACACGATAGACGCCCCTTGCAGAGTAGCACGAGCATTGGGAGCGTGTGGCATCGCCTCGTACAATTACATGTTAACTGCACCTGCGCGGTGTAGAGTTCACTCAGAGCTGTTTAGGTTCGGCAATTTTCAGAAGCTCCATAGTCCTTCGTACTGCGCAAGCCCTGCGACTGCACAGTACAGGGAGTCCTTATCCGGCGGGGGAACTTTTTCGTCAGGGCACCGGAATTACACTACTGCCATCTAGTAGTGGTAGATGTAATTGGGGTAACTAAGCCAAAGTAATGGGAACTGAGTTACCATGAGAGGAAAAGTAATCAGTTAGATTACTCGTTACCCTCTAAAGTAACTGCGTTAGGTAACTCAGTTTATTTTAACTCAGTTACTTACATCACTGGTGTTATGTAACATCCCCATGAATGGCAAGACTCAAGGTTTCCCAGAAGAACATTTCCCAAAGCATTATACTTGTCTCTACCAGCTTGCCTTCTTTCCATATTACATCCTGATGCCATCATTTCCCCAGGTAAGTGATGGCCACACACCTGGCCATCCGCCTGATGTGAAAGAAAATGAGATTCATCAGACAAGGACACCTTCTTCTATTGCTCCTTGGTCCAGTTCTGATGCTCACGTGCCCATTGTAGGCACTTTTGGCTGTGGACACGGGCCAGCATGGGCACCCCATACACAACAAACTGTGATGCTCATTTTTTTCTGATTTCAGCACCTCAGCTACATGGACAACATGTTTACTTGCTGCCTAATATATCCTACCGACTTCCAGATGCCATTGTAATGAGATAATTATTGTTATTTACTTAACCTGTCAGTGGTCATAAAATTATGGCTGATCATTGTATATTGGTTCAAGCTGGACCAATGTAATATTGTAAAAGTTGCCATACCTAAACTTCAGCTTTAAATATAAATTTTTGACACACAGATATGTAAAAGAATGACTGTGCATCATAAAATGGTAACCTCACCTTTCCTTTTCATTAACAGCGGTATATAAATACATTTTAATAAAAACGAATGTTCCTGTTCCTAGCATGTGTTCCTAAACACACAGACTATATATTTTCTTATTAGTTTTGTTTTTAATGAAAGAAATGTCTCTCAGTGTGCATGATAAAACCGTAAAATGGACCTGGTTGGAAGCCTAGCGCTTTCTGTTAGAGCTAATGGATGAACCCTTTAAATTCCATTTTGAGTCAGTGTTTTATGTTAGTTGTCATTGAAGGAAAGTGCTTGGAAAAAAAAAACACAAAACACCCACGTGTCATTTTAAATGGTTTTTGCAAGCTGTGTAAATTTACTCATAATTATTGAAAGTGCAGAAGGTTATTTTAAAGAAGAAAAGTTACACACAGAAGCTTAGAATTTTATTGCTTGGAGCTGGGGTGAAGTCTGTTCTTCCAGTCTGAATTTGCATTAAAAGTACATTTATTCTTGTAAACATGTGATTTTTCCCACCATGCAGTCACATAACCATCTCTTGTTCTGCTAGTGCTATACACTGTCTGGACTTAATATATTACAAAGCAACCTAATGTCTTGCTTAGTAGCCACACTTCCCACTCACAGATTACAGAAATGTACAAATACAATATATCACAAATAACTGGAGACGGCTTAAAAATCGCCTCCGAGTAAGCAAACTATAAATTGTTGTGAATAAACCATGACAGGTTGTATATTGGTATAGGAAGCTATATACTGTTTTGTTGACTCATGTAATTTTACCTTGTTTTTGTCTTTGAAAAATATGGTCTGTTGGAGCATTATCCTTATTTCTGATATAATGCTCAGCTCAATACAATGTAACTGGGACAAACACCTATACTGTTCCTGTTTTAAACATCTTCCCATGTTTCACCTTTTGTTGTACTGAACTTCGCTAAATGATTAGAATCATTTTAAAGGACCCCATTAACAATAGATTTTTTTCTGGGCAATTGTGTCAAATATGGGCCTCCCTTTCCTTTCTTCAGATTTGTTTCAGTATTCGCATAGTCTTTATATCTTTGTTTAAATGAGTGTTTCTCAGCTATGTTACATGAAGATATCTGCCTGTCCTTGAGCAAAAAAATTGATATTCAAGGCTCACCATGATTCTTGCCCAATGCTGACATGAAATTTGCTCATTTACACTTCTGTTGCACAAGGCTGAAAGAGTGGGCCTACTAGGTATTTTCCAGTAAGTTTAAAACCCTTGCCTGGGGTATTGCCCAAGTATCGGCTGTATGCTGCTTACCCAAATACCACCTTACCTTATTCCAATAATTAAGCCAGACAAACTTGTTTTGGGTTTAAATGGCCATAGCAGCCCTTTATTACAAACAAAACAACCATAAAAAACACTTGAATACATAATAAAAAAAATGGTAATATACAGGAAAAACATACCATAACTGACTGAATCAAACTGCATAGGATTTTTGAAGGCACCTTTGACTGATCAACTAGCTGTGTCTGGCACTACCTTGCCTTTCCACGGCCCCCAGGCGTAACTTACGCCAGCTCTGGGACAATTGTTTGGCAAATTCACCAGCCGATACAGCCAACTATTACTTCCGCCCTTATTAGGAAACCCACACCAGAGATGGGCCCAACCCATCGTTCTCCAAAGAACTTAACCATCCCCGCCTTCGAAAACCCTACGACCTCTGCCTACTCCTATGACACCGTGTAATCCCGTCCATGATGACACTAACATAACGGAACTAAATAAACATCCCACTGCCTACCACATCACAAAAGGGGCGGAGGGTGGGAGAATCTTGTCCGTTGCTGTCCAAGTGATGTTAGAAGATTGCCGCCCACCTAGCAACCCCTTAGGACCACCCAGTCCACACCCTGCCCTATCCTAATATCCTCCAATGGGGTACTACTAATCATTATCCCTCCCTAATTATTATCCCTCCTATTAGCTGCACTTATTTTTCAAAAACCCTCACCTTACTATAGCCTTTTAGGACAAGCCCCATCATGTTGGCGCTATGCTTATGCTGGGTCTGAGCTCCTGGCCTATACTTTCTGTGTGATAATGAGCATTACCAATCACTGTAAAATTGGAGAAACATGTGATTGTTACAAGTGATGCTCGAAATTACTTATTTTTATCACACTGGTAGCCTCAACATTTAGGAAACAGGACTGCATGCACTGTTGTTTATTGTCTAATGTATGCCTATTAAACATACTAAAACGAATGAATGCAAGACAGGTTATTGGCTTTCTTTATAGTTCTTTACTTAACAGCCATGTATTTACTGTAGTACTCGGGTAAAACAGTGAAATGTAATTAGTACTAGAAATGGCTACACAATTACATTTAATCATACTAACCAATATAAAGTGGGGAAAATAACTATTTGATCCTCTGCAGTTTTTGTAAGTTTGCCCACTTACAAAGAAATGAAGGGTCTATAATTATGTATGTATTTTAAATGATAGAGACAGAATATCAACCAAAAATCCTGAAAAAACACAATACAAATGTTATAAATTAAGTTGCAGTTCAGTGAGTAAAATAAGTATTTGATCCCAAGCAAAACATGACTCAGTGCTTGGTGGAGAAACCCTTGTTGGCAAGCACAGAGGTAAGGCGTTTCTTGCAGTTAGGGACCAGGTTTGCACACATCTTAGGAGGGATTTTGGTCCACTCTTCTTTACAGATCTTCTCTAAATCCTTAAGGTTTCTTGGCTGTCTCTTGGCAACTCAAAATTTCAGCTCCCTCCATAAATTTTCTATATGATTAAGGTCTGGAGACGGGCTAGACCACTTCATGACCTTAACGTGGTCTTCTTGAGACACTCCTTTGTTTCCTGTGGAAACCTGATCACTAACTACAAGAAACGTCTTACCTTTGTGCTTGCCACCAAGTACTAAGTCATGTTTTGCTTGGGGGTCAAATATTTATTATACTATTACTATTTATATACTCACCGAACTGCTTCTCAATTTATAACATTTGTATCATGTGTTTTTTCTGGATTTTTTTGGTTGATATTCTGCCTCTATCATTTAAAATACACCTATGATACAAATTATAGACCCTTTATTTATTTGTAAGTGGGCAAACTTACAAAATCTGCAGGAGATCAAATAATTATTTTCCCCACTGTATCTGGTGTGAGATTCTGTGATGTTCTGCAAATTGTTTGATTCATTCTTGCTACTACAAGTACAGGATTTTCAAAACAGACTCTACACGTCCTAGCAAAATCTCCTCTGCCAAGGTTTGCTCAATGACAAACAGGGGATTGATCTGGTCTTGAATGTCTGAAACTGCTCAACGATGAAAATTAGATTATACATGTTAACAGTGCACTCCTCTTGTACAAATTAAGTTGTAAATAGCCACATAAGTATTTTAAAATGAGGTATCTATTGAGTTCACTGATCTGCTTCTTGTCTTTTTCTTGAAAAACAGCTTTAGTACATCAATTAACCTTTCTCTTTTCAGTGTTTATTTATGTATAAAAATGAAACTGTGCACAAAAGCTATACATACAAAAAATAGCCCGATATTTCTTTCCATTTATCCACGTCTTTAGTTAAAAATCATTTTCACCTTTCACATATAGCAGCTCTGCCAAAAAGGTTGCTTGAGAACCTTCTCTGTGAAGTTATTCTTAAGACCCTTAAGCCTTTATGTGAGGAACTTCATTTTTACATTTTGCATAGAGTGGGCAGGAGTTAGAACATCAGCAGGTTTGCATTGGTGTCTGTATCGCCATTAGTGAGATTTTTCTTAATTTCCTGTGTAGCACTGTTTTTTTTTTTTTTTAATAGGTAGAGGTTAGAACAGTTATGCCAAACTGGTGTTTATGGTCTGCATGTCATACCAATCTGAATGAATATTGGTTGGTATGGCTTGGTATGGGCTACTGCACACTGATCCTTGTCCGTGGCCCTCAATGCGCCCCTTGGCTGCTCTCTATTCTTCCTTATAACTGTGCAACTAAATACTTCAGAAAATGTTTCACAGCCTGTAAGTTGTAGTCTTACTATGATATTAAGGCCTCGTGCACACTGGACGTTTTTACAGCTGCTGTTTTTGGCTTCAGACGATTTCTTTCTACAGTCAATAAACTCTCCAGCATGTTATCCTATGTGTCCATGCACAAATACACTTTTATCAAGACTTTACAAACTTTTTATTTTGATGCACCTAAAATGTATTTAGCTTTTTTAAACAGAAAATTGAATTGGACTTTAAAGTGGTTCGATGCATATCCATATAAAACAAAGCATAGTTCTCCATAATGTGTCTCAATTAGGTGTAATTCCTGTTTGCTGCTTAGTTCCTCTTCTATCAGCATGAATCACTTCTGACAAGTTTTCTTGACACCAAAAGAAAAATAGTGACGCAAGGGACCTCCAGCAGATTGGCAGCCTCAGCTCTGTTCCTGTGAGCTGTATGAAGGGGGCATGTCTTTCCTTCAACCAGCTCTCATACCTCTTCTCACAGAGCTCTGTAGAATGTAACTTCAGCTCTATGCCCCCCTTTTTTTAACTCTGAGACAAGTTTATAAATTCAGCACTTTGAATGGATTTAGAGAAGAGAATACTGGAGATAAACAAGTACAACTTTTTAAGGAGGATTTGCTTTATCTCTGTGTATCACCTGAGGATAGTCCCTTCACAAGGTATATCTAAGGGTTTACCACCATTTTAAAGGTGTTGTAAAGGCAGAAGGTTTTTTATCCTAATGCATTCTATGCATTAAGATAAAAAGCCTTCTGTGTGCAGCAGTCACCCTCAGCCCCCCTAATACTTACCTGAGCCTCATCTCTATACAGCAAGTGTCTCAGCCATCCAATACTCTCCCTCTTGATTGGCTGAGACACAGCAGTGGCACCATTGGCTCCCACTGCTATCAATCAAAGTCAGTTAGCCAATCAGGATAGTGAGGGGGGCAGGCCGAACCACAGCTCCATGTCTGAGTTGACACATGGAGCTGCAGCTTTGCTTGGGTGCTCCCATAGCAATCTGATTGCTGTGTGGGCACTCAACACGAGGAAGGATCCAGGAGCACAGAAGAGGGACCCAAGAAGAGGAGGATCTGGGCTGCTTTGTGCAAATCCACTGCAACAGAGCCATATTATTTTTCTAGAATTAAGAAAGGTACAAACCTCTGTAGACTTAACGGGCCCCCTTAGTTCTCTCAATTGGCCCACTCTTTCATCTGACATTGACATTTCTGGGTTACAACCTCTAAGAGGCTGTGTCAGCAAGAGAGGAGAGCACCAGGAAACCTTCAGATAGATTGTTGCAACTCAGCTACAGAAGTAAATAAGGCTAAAGAGTACTCCAATTTACAGATTTAGTATGTAATTGGTTAAATATTGAGTTCTTGAAGACATAAACATCTTAAGTGTATTGTATTTATTATAGTTGCTGTTTTTTTTACATGTATTTGATGACCATAAAACAAGCTAGAACTTTCTCAGCCTTGTGGAATCTTTTTTATTTCTGTCTTATTATAAAGCTAGCTTTCTGTGTTAACAGTAATTATTATCTTCCCAAACTTTGACTCCCTGGCTGAATAACTTACTTCAAAACACTTGCAAAGTGAAAAGGAAAAAGAGCTCCAAGGGAGGTCTGCATAGTTTCTAATTATCACAACAGATTTGCAGTAATTCTAAAAGTGTGATCCCACAGGCAGACATTTCCCACATGTGATATAACACTTACTGAGTGGGCCTGAATAAAAATGGGTGTAGAGATGTACTTGACATCACAGTCTTCATTGCAGCGTGCTGTCTTGGGGTTTACACTGTGCTTAACGTTGACTTATTCTTTCTCCTACAGCTTCTCCAAATGTAAAGTCTCTAAACTCAGAATCACTGGACAGCTGTTCACATTCACATAGTACTATTCATATATTCTTAATAAAAATTTTACCAATATTGCCTGAGCTAAAAAAAAAATTCTACCTGCTGGGGTCTCAAAAAGAGTAAGTAAACCACTGTCCCTGCTCCTGCATTCTTTGCTATACAGAATAAATAAAGCAATAGAGTGCATGTGTGGCCAAAACCCTTTTTATTCTTTAATTAGAATCCTTGTCAGGCCTTTACAGCTATCCAGGGATCTGTTATAGAGATTTCCCATCACTTAGTGCCACCGCGGTTTTACAAGACAAGAAGTGCGAGATATAGCAACACATTTTTGTGCAGCGCCGATATAGAAAAATGATAGGTGATTTGACTCATCTACCTACTTGAAAAATTATTTTCAGGAAAAACAACCTTTTGCACCCAAAGAGAGGCAGGAACTGTCAACTATGATCTGTGGTCTCGACTTATGGGTGTAATCCTATGATTTATGATCAGAAGTCCCGATTTATAAAAATAAATGCACAGTGTTTATGTGTGTGTGTGTGTGTTTGTATGGTTATCATGAGAATCACATTCTCAAGAGAGACAGATCCCCTGAATACCTGTACTGCGAAAAATAAGCAAGCTTCCAATGTTTATTTTTCCTCCTGTGAGTGCTGTTTGCTTAAAGTGATATTAAAGTCTTGCGTTTTATTGTTTAAAAATAACAAACATGTTATACTTACCTGCTCTGTGCAGTGGTTTTGCACAGAGCAGCCCAGATCCTCCTCTTCTCTGGTCCCTCGCCAGCGCTCCCAGCCCCTCCCTCCTGTCCAGTGTCCCCACAGCAAGCAGCTTGCTATGGGGGCACCCGAAATAAGCTGCTGCTCTGTGTGTCCATTCAGACATGGAGCCACGGCTTGGCCTGGCCCGGCCTCCTCGCTCTCCTCATTGGATCACTGACTTTGATTGACAGCAGCTGACAACAGCATTCAATGGTGCCCGCTGCTGTGTCTCAGCCAATCAAGAGAGAGAGTCCCGGACAACTGAAGCTCTGGTGCAACATCTCTGGATCAAGATTGGGCTCAGGTAAGTACTAGGGGGGCTGGGGGGGGGGGGGGGCTGCTGCACACAGAAGGTTTTTTTTATCTTAATGCATAAGATGCATTAAGATAAAAAAAACTTCTGCCTTTAGAACCACTTTAAATATCACATTGGTTTGCTAATCAATACTTTCTAAATAACTGACCTGGAACAACATGCAGATCAGAAGTTCTGACTCATTTTGCATGCTACATTCTTGTTTCTGGTCAGTGACTGGGACATTTTTGTTGCCACTGGGTGAGCTAGTGTTTTTAGAGGCTGTGATGGTAGCCTCCATAATCTAGTGAAATGCAGAGTTTCCATTACATTCATTTATTAAAATGTCTGAGAGGTAGTTGCAAGAATTAAAAAATATCTACAGAACCACTGTAAAATGAAGATTTATAACATATCATTTGTATTTGTGGCAGTTGCATTTATTCTGCAAGGTACTTTGAGTATTCTACCAGTGATTCCGTGTACTGTATTTTTTAAGGGCATTGTAAGTTTCTACAGCAATTATCCTATCTATATCATAAAGGAAGCCCATACTGTAACCTTCATTTGTTGAACTCAAAAATGTACAGACAGTAGCCCTGAGGCAGTAGGTGTCACTTTTTGTCTTATGGAGTAACCTCACATGATCCATTTTCTGGCTGTACAGTATATATCATCAACTCAAACAATCTTTTACTTTACCATATCTCTCTCTCTCGTTTCCTTTTTTTTTCACACTATCTACCTATCTTTTAACATTAAATAATACTTTGTGCTTAGTTTTACAATTTTTCTTCAACAGCGTTCGCTTTATAGCTATTACGTTGTTTTTTTTATCTTTAATAATAAGCAGAAACATTGTTTCAGCATCTCAGATTTTTAAAAAAGTGCTACTACACCCAAAAGAAATATGTCTGAGCTGAGTCAGCAGTGATGAGTTGGATTACTTGCCAGTTTCTATCTCTCAGTGTTGCAAGATCCCCTAAGTAATTTGTGTCCGAACATTTTGACAAGCCCATAACAATATCCGCTGCAGAAAGCAACGCTGTCATCCGATTTTGTACAGCTGAGTAGGGATGAGCCGAACACCCCCCGGTTCGGGTTCGAACCAGAACATACCGAGCAGGCAAAAAATTCGGTAGAACACATGAACACCATTAAAGTCTATGGCACACTAACATGAAAAACCAAAAGTGCTAATTTTAAAGGCTTATATGCAAGTTATTGTCATACAACGTGTAGCGGGGTCGTTCCCCTTTTAGGGGAGAAGACTACATTCCCCATAATTCCCCAGGCTCCCGGGAGGCTATTTGTTTCCGCCCGAGAGGCTTGTGGGGGAGGTGATAAAAGGGAAGAGGAGAGACCACCTCTTCCTCTTCTGACTGGGCTGGTGACGCAGAGACTTGCAAGTGAGGAGACACCTGTGCGGACCGAGACTGCTGAAGGCCTGAAGCCTGGGCCTTGCAGCAGGTGGAGAGAGACTCTCACCCCTCAGAGTCAGCAGCAGCGGAGCGGAGACTTTTCCCTACAGTCGGTCGGTCGGAGAGAGGACCGGAACGCAGGGGCTGTGACGGAGGAGGCCGGACACCGCCATTGGAGGTCCCGGAGCTGAGGACGGTACCCAGGAGTGGTGAGCGAGCTGAAAGGCTCATCCTACATTGCTACATACACTTCTATGCCTATTGAACTGCTAAGGCACAATTTACCTCAGAGCAGCAGATGTTTCTTTCTGTGGATTACAAATACACCATTTAAAGCTACATGTGCACCACCTCTACAGTTCTCTTGCCGGTGAAGAATACTGTACTTATTCAAGGACTGAGCTCTATTGCTAGGGATCAGGCCTGGTCCGTTAGGTAGGCGCAGATAGATTTATTGCACCTCAGGGGTGCATAGCAGACGGTCGCTACACTTGGCGCTCCGTTCCCCATTGCTATCCTGATACATATATGTGTACATGTTTAAGTGCATATTGCAGGGACCTGCTAAAGTGTTGTAAGTCAAATGTTTGATGCATGTTACTATTTCTTTTCATACTGCCAAAGTAAAGCCAGTTATTCTTATCTCAGCAGTCTGCTTGTGAGTTTGAGTCCATTACACTTAGAGTATAAGTGATATTTATATGTGCATAGATACATACCCCTTACTAACTGTGCCAGAGCGGGTAGAGCAAAATTGCCGGGGGGTTGGTGGAGCTGTACTCAGGGACCCAAAACAAACCAGCGGCCCTCTTAACTGGGGGTATCGCTACAAACGTTTTTGGGGACCTGGGTCCTGCCCCGGAGGACATGTATCAATGCAATTAATTTTTTTAAAAACTGAAATTTTTTCGGGAGCAGTGATTTTTTTAAATGCTTAAATTGAAACAATGAAAATTAAATATTCCTTTAAATATAGTGCCTGGGGGGTGTCTATAGTATGCCTGTAAAGTGGGCATTTGTCCTGTGTTTAGAACAGTACCACAGCAAAATTACATTTCTGAAGAAAAACTGATCACGGCCTTAACGCCAACATGTCCCATAAGCCACATATAGCACAGCCCATTGAAATCAGCAGGCTGCCCTATGCGTGTCACAGGAAAAACAAGCCACAAAACGTGTGCTCCCACTATGCTAGATGTGAATGGGGCCTGAGAGTGAAATTGGTGCCATAACACAAGAACAATGAGGCTTTATTCACATCTGTGCATTTCCTTGCATTTCAGAAATCCAAAAATCACAGTAAAAAATTCACCAAGATCCGCTCTAAAAAAAGTTCTAAAGCTTCTTTAGGGCGATTGCTGTTTGTAGGGCAGCACATTCAGGTGGGTGGGCTGCCCTATGTGTGATGAGTGAAAATGCTGCAAAACACCTCCCCACCTCACTAAAAAAACAAAAATCACACGTGGGAATGCAAGTTCCCGCTATGCAGAGATGTGAGTGAGGCTTGACAGCTGAGTGTTTCTGTCCACTCCCTTCTATATACTTGTATAAAGATGGCCATACACTATGAAATTTTATTGTGTATTTAGTGAGAAGGGTGATCATTGATCGATTGCATTTCATTTAAAAAGCCTGCAGCTGGGAGTGGGAGGGTAGATGATGCAGGGTGTGTGCTAATGAGGTCAGCTGGTCAACTCCTTCCTGTGTCATGACCTATAGTCTGTAAGGACGTGAGACAGAAGCAATAGATACGTTTGGAACCACGGATGGAGTACAGTAAGGTACGTGTCTGTAGATTTTATGGAAAGCTTTGCTATTTGCGCAAAAAAAGTACATGAATGCTATATTGGTACATAGGGGAGCTGGATTTTAGAAAAAAAAAAGGTGAACTTGGCTTTTACATATACATATTTATTTTATAAGAATTTATATAAGAAATTCTTTCCTATTACACTTTTCTACCAAACAAGTGCATAAATGCTTCATGAAATACTTTTCCACTCAGGATTTTGACTCTGTGGGTCTACTTTATGTGTGCATTGGGTTTTTTAGTGTAACTGATTTAAATGCAGGTGGGTCCATTTTACTTTTATTGACAGTGATTTACAAGGTGTTTTGAAAAAAGTTTTGCCAGGAGAATGTACTGTTTTTATATAGTCGTTTTTTTTTGTACCAACTTTGTGACAAGAAATAAAAATGTCAAACAAAATGAAAGGTTGATATATCTTTGATAGCGATATATTAAGTGGAGAAATATATAGCCCTCCTGGTTTTCATCTATCTTCTTTCCTTGGATGGATAGCTTAGCAGAAAACCTGAATCTACAATGTATGTGGAAAAGGCAGGTTTTACAATGACACACTAGTAAAAGAAGAACACAGGAGTTAATATGAGTTCTTATAAATCTACTTTAAACTTAAAATTGTCAGTCTTTTATCTGATACCATAATATGTCAGTGGCTTACTAAAATAGTGTTTGTATGTATTAAATCCTAATGAGTGGATCATTCTTAATTAAAGGATCCATAGATCGAGACATACAAATCATTTCTTTATGATCCTGTGGCTAACTGTGCACTAGAATTGTCGTTTTGTGGAATAAATACAACCTGAAACTCTACAAAGCCATTTGTCCAACTTGCACAGTGTGACAGTTGAAATCAATTTGCATATATGGCTCTATTTTTTGCTTTATATTAGAGGCTTTGGGTGCAGCGTTTGCCAATAGGAAGAATTTCTACACCTCTTCTCACTAACCTTTAAAATTAGTAATAAATCATTTTTTATTTGCAGGAATTCTTGAAATGTAAAGGCCTTATTTTCTAAATAGAGCCACACCTCATAGTCATATTAAGCGCTTTTGATCCACATACCCAGAGAACTGATGTTTACATGGCAGCCAAATACAGAAGATTTATCGGGATGGGATGTGTGTGACCTTTGGTTCCAATCCAGCTTTGTAATAAAACTCTACTGTAGGAACCACATCAATTATGCGTGCTAACCTAGATAATATAGCTGTACTATCAGTACACCGCCTCTATAGCTAGAACAGTGGATTTCCATGGGTAGTACTCAATCACCCACAGTTTGTTCTGCTGCTGCTGACAATCAGTAACACATTCTTGTACATACCAAGCATAATAACTGTGCAGACAGCCGACCTGCCTACAATCCCACCCAGTTGAGTTTTCGTCCTTCTCCCCCATACAGACGCAAACACACACACACACCCTATGACTTTCACTGGTGGGGATTGGGGAAGTATATTGCATAGTTATCCATTCTTGGTCTATTTGCTTTGAATCATGCCACTAGCAAAGAATGGAAACAACTTGTCCTGCTCTTTTTTATGGGTGGTTGGGAGTTATTTTTAGCTGTGGTGATGCAGAGTGGGCAAATGCAGAGTAAACAAAGGGTTTGATTTATTAAAGGCAAATAGATTGTGCACTTTGGAAAGTGCAGTTGCACTCTGCAAGTGCAGTTGCTCCAGAGCTTAGTAAGTGAGGTAAAGCTTCACTTTGTAAAGAGTACCCAATCACATGCAAGGTAAATGAAAAAGAAAACAGCATTTTTGCTTGCACATAATTGAATGATGGAAGTAAGCAGAGCTTCTGCTCATTTTACTAAGCTCTGGAGCAGCTGCCTTTAATAAATCAACCCCAAAGTGTCCATTTTAACCTCTCTGCTCTCAGCTACAACAGGGTATGGGGGGCAGGACAACACAACTGCCCTAAGGAAACACAAACTGGTACTCTACGTACACAATTCAATAACATATTATCATACACAATTATTCTTGGCCCACAAATCACTAAGTTGGCGCTCCAAAATATTTCACATTGAGCAAACTTTTTTTTCATATGTGGTCAACTTTACTGTATATCGTTGACCTAAAAGAGAATATCAAGTCTGACCTTTTGTTTCTGGTGCATTCCCAGAATGGTAATGTACTCCATTCTTAAAAAAAAAAAGAAAAATCAAGTTTGGTTGATCACACTTGAATCATACATAGTTTAAAATGGAATCAAATGCAATAAAATATTAATGTTCATGTAAAAAGAAATGTACTGTTCTGCATGTTCCATTTTTTTTCTTCTTACAAGGGACCTTGAAAAGAAAAATAGCATTTTAACAATATAATCCACAGTGAAAACTCAGTTTTGTAAATGAGGCAAAATATGTGAAATATAATCTATGTAATTCAAAGAGACATGAAAGTGGTAGTCCAGCTGCTAATGAATCTTCGGGTCTCTCGCTTCTTTTTTTGGTCTTCATTTCTGATGATGAAGATGTATATATCGTTTTATTATTTATAAAACTTTTATTATTAATAAAAGATCTTTCAACCAGAGTTAAACAAATGTTTTAGTTGGTGTTAAGTTTGAGCTTTGGACTATATTTACAGTAATGTACACTATAGCCTTGCAGGTGTCTGCAACACAAAAAAATGGGAAAAAAAGCCAACTGCATTTACATAGATAAGGAAACATGTTTTCTGTAGTTCTAGTAACCAATATGGTGAGCACAATTTACAGTTTTAATTTCACCGGCACAGTGGTACCTTTAAGGACATGCCTCCATTCTTTAAGGACTAAAATGATCGCTAACAACTCTCTGTCCCCAATCTCATAATTGCATTCGCAGGTGACAATTTCTTGGAAAAGTAGCCACAAGGATGCATAGCACTCTCAGAGGTAGGACATTGAGACAGAAGGGTGCCAACTCATGTCTCAGGAGCATCAACCTCAAGGATAAAGAGTAACATAGGATCAGGATGTGCCAACACAGGAGCAGAATCAAAGGCAGCCTTGAGACTCTCAAAGGCCTTAATGGACTCTGGAGACCAACTCTGTGGGTTACTGTCCTTTCTAGTCATATGAGTCATATGAGTCAGGGGCTTGACCAGAGACAAGAAGTTACGAATAAACTTTGGATAATATTTGGCAAAGCCAAAAAGGGTCAGGCCACTGTAGGACTGTTCTCTGGGTCTATCGAAAAACCACTAGTGGGAATGACATGACCCAGGAATTTAACCTGTTCACGATGAAACTCGCACTTCTCCAATTTACAATAGAGATTGTTCTCTCTCAGCTTCTGACACAGACATCTGTGTGGTGGCTCTCTAGGGAAAATGAGGATATTGTTGAGATGAACCACCACACATAGCCTCAACAAATCTCAGAGGACATCGTTCATAAATTCCTGGAAAACTGCCGGAGCGTCGCAAAGGCCAAATGGCATTACAAGGTACTCATAATGGCCTGTTCTGGTATTACATGCAATTTTTCCATTCGTCGTCCTCCTTGATCCTCACGAGATTGTATGCTCCTCTCAAATCAAGCTTCGTGAAAACCGTTGCTCCCATGAGGCGGTCAAATAACTCCTTAATCAACGGAATTGGATAAGCATTCTTAATCGTAAAATGGTTGAAACCCCTATAATCAATACAAGGTCTCAGTTCACCACTCTTCTTCTTCACAAAGAAGAAACCAGCACCAGTAGGGCTTGCAGATGAATCCTCGTGAAAGTGCATCTGCAACATACTCCTCCATCGCCTTATCCCCCGAGACCGACAAAGGGTAAACCCAGCCGCGAGGGGGTATGGCACCAAGCTGAAGGTCAATTGCGCAATCATACAACCGGTGTGGAGGCAAACTACTGGCTTAAAACTTGTCAAAGACATCGCTAAAATCGCGGTACTCCTCCGGCAGGGAGGAGAGTGAAGAGGTGCATAGGACCTTAGCCACATTCTGGAAACATGTCTTGCTGCATTGTGGCGACCAGGACAGAACCTCAGCACAAAGCCAATCAAAGGAGGGGTTGTGCCTCTGTAACTAAGACTAACCAATAACCAGCGGAAACTTAAGTGAGGAAATAACTTGGAATTGGATTATCTCTTGGTGAGGAGCACCTACGACCATGGACAATGGAGCAATCTAATGAGTCACATGGGCAGGCTGTAGAGGTCTCCCGTCAAGAGCCTCAATGGCAAATGGAGTGGCACACAGCTGCAGTGGAATTGAGTGCTTAGATACAAAGGCAGCATCAATGAACAGGCCTGCAGCCCCAGAGTCGATTAGAGCCTGTATCTCGACGGACGACTCAGACCAAGAAAGGGTAACCAGAACCAGGGACTTATCCTTCTGGATAACTGGGGACGAAACAACGCCACCTAAGGTCTGTCCATTACAGGATCTCAAGGTTCATACGTTCCCTGGATGGGTAGGACAAAACTTCAAAAAGTGACCTGCCTGGCCACAATAAAGGCACAATCTATCCCTCCTCCTAAGGGCTCTCTATCATCTGCAGAGACGTGTGAAGCCCAAGTGCAGGGGTTCACATTCACTGACCGACTTGCTACCAGGAGGATTGGGAGGTGAGGGAGGCAAGAGTGGGACTGCAAAGTTTGAAGACAAACGTTTAAGGGCTCCTTAAAGGAGAGTCTTTCTCTGAGTCTGGAGTCAACGAGGATGTCAAACGTTATCAACTTCTCCAGCTCAGTGGGTATATTTCGGGCTGCTATCTCATCTTTGATGGTATCCAAGAGACCATGAGAAAAAGCAGCCATGAGGGCCTCGTTGTTCCATGAAAACTCTGCTGCCAGTGTACGGAATTCAATGGCGTAATCGGCAACCATTCTCATACTCTGATGGGCTTGTGGCACTTGGCAGCAGAAGCAGAGAATGCGGGAACATCAAATACCATTTTAAAGGAAGCCACACACTCTGGGTAACTTAGGACAACTGGTTTTTGCATCTCCCATAGAGGGTTTGCCCAGACCAAGGCTCTCTCAGAAAGCAGAGATATCACAAAACCTACTTTGCTTCTGTCCGTGGAAAACGTCTGGGGCAGCATCTCGAAAATATATCTCAACCTGATTGAGAAACCCTCTGTATTGAACTGGATTGCCCCCAAATCGCTGGGGAAGCGGAGCGGAACCAGACATACCTCTTATAGAGGTAATACTCGAGGCGGGTGTCTGCACAGAGACTAGAGCAGCAGCAGGGACAGCCTGCAACACAGGTTGTACAGGAGCAGCCACAGTGGGAGATTTCAGGTGAGCCGTGCGATTCAGGAGCGTCTGTAACTCTATGGCAAACTGATCCATACAGTGATCCTGCTCATCCATTGAGAAAATATTAGCAACAAGTGGATTGACTGCATCTTCTAAATTCATGGTCTTCGCCTACTGTCAGAAACCATGAATCAGACCGTGACAGAAGTGCGGTTAAAACCACACTTGTTTAATAATAATAGTAAAAGGTAAACAGAGCAACGTAGTCAAATTATAGCCAGAGTTCGGTAACCGGAAGGGATAGTCAGACAAGTCAGGGCATCAGGGAGCCAGAGATCAGCGTGGGGAAATGAACTGGGGAAACATGACTTCCAGCACGACTTTTGGAGGCAACTTGGACACGACTTGATTATGATTAACAGTGCGACTTGGAGCGAGTTCAACATGACTTGGGGCGACTTACAACACGACTTTAAGTTGCCCCAGGCCAGGCGACTTTGGCCGTGGCCAATCAGAGTATAATCAGCTCTCGAGGGGGAACTCCTCGCAAAATTTTAAATAAAAAAAGCCATGGGTTCCCCCTCCAGGAGCATACCAGGCCCTTAGGTCTGGTATGGATTTTAAGGGGAACCCTCTATGCGGCCCTGCGGCCCCCCCACCCCAAAACAACTTGTCCCCATGTTGATGAGGACAAGGGCCTCTTCCCGACAACCCTGGCTGTTGGTTGTCAGGGTCTGCGGGCGGGGGGCTTATCGGAATCCGGGAACCCCCTTTAATAAGGGGGCCCCCAGATCCCGGCTCCCCACCCTATGTGAATGAGTATGGGGTACATCGTACCTCTACCCATTCAAAAAAAACGTCAATAAAAAAAAAACACAACACAGGTTTTTAAAGTAATTTATTAATCACCTCTGGGGGTCTTCTTCCGACTTCTGGGGCCTCCTTCCGACTTCTCCGCTCTGTTCGGCCTCTTCTCCCGGTGTCCGGCCTCTTCTCCTGCTCTCTGGCGTCGTCTCCCGCTCTTCTGCCGGCTCCTCCGCTATCTTCTTGTAGCTCTTATACTAGCGGAGGAGCGCGGTCTCCTCCGTCCTTCTTCCCTCTTCTCTCTTCTTTCTTCCTTCTTCTTCCGTTGGTTGACACAACGATCTCTCTCCCGCTGTACTGCCGTGTGAGCGCTGCCCGATCACTTATATAGGAATGGGCCTTGGTCACCGGGTGATGTCACAAGGTGGCCCCGCCCCATTATGACATCACAGTCCCAGCATGCTTTGGGCCCTGATGTCATAAGGGGCGGGGCCACCATGTGGCATCACCCGGTGACCGTGCCCCATTCCTATATACGTTTTTTTTTTATTGACGCTTTTTTTCCCCAGGTGAATGGGTAGGGGTACGATGTACCCCATACTCATTCACATAGGGTGGGGAGCCGGGATCAGGGGCCCCCTTATTAAAGGGGGTTCCCAGATTCCGATAAGCACCCCACCTGCAGACCCCGATAACCAACGGCCAGGGTTGTCAGGAAGAGGCCCTTGTCCTCATCAACATGGGAACAAGGTTCTTTGGGGTGGGGGGCAATAGGGCGCCCCCATTCCTCAAAGCACCCATCCGCCTGCCCCCACCATGTTGAGGGCAGGCGGCCTGGTATGGTTCAGAGGGGGGGGGCGTTCGCTTGTCCCCACCCCCCTTCCTGACCGGCCAGACTGCGTGCTCGGATAAGGGTCTGGTATGGACCCTTATCCGAGAGCTGATTTTTCTGTGAGAGAGGTGACAGTGTTGCTTCAATATAGATGGAGATCCGACTTGGAGGCGACTTCCATTGAAATCAATGGGTACAAGTCGCCTAGAAGTCTGATTGAAGTAGTACAGGAACCTTTTCTGAAGTCGGAGCGACTTCAGTAGTGTGCATTAAGACGGCTCTCATTCACTTACATTGATTTTTACATGTAGCTTAACTTGAAGCGACTAGGGGCGACTTGAAGTCGGATCCAAAGTTGCCCTAGTGTGAACCGAGCCTAAGGATTATAAATGCCCCTTTTAACTATTATGAACCTGTTCTCCTGCCAAAAATAGTCCTTTTTCAAAGGAATAAAAATAACACGTTTAAAAAGCAATTATATAAACAGTACTAAATGAAATAAACTAAATGGACCAAATTCACAAAAACACCATCTAACTCATCAATCTTTCAAATCAAACTCACCTACTTCGTCGGAAACACCATCAGAGTTTATTCCGATGGAAAAAACGGTCGTGTGTATGCGGCATTGCTCCTATCACAATCCAGCACTGTGCTCATCTGCAGCGGTGCTGGTCTGTGTCTCTCTCCTCACAGGACGCAGAGTCAGCAGTGGGAGCCATTAGTTGTCAATCAAATCCTTTGAGGAGGGAGCAGGGGGCAGGGCCGAGTAACGCTCTATGTGTATATGGACGCACTTAGCCTGGTTCAGGAGTAAACCCGTGGTTTGCTATGGGGGCAGACACAGAAGAGGGGGAGCAGACAGAGCTCGCAGGGGACTCCAGAAGTGGAGGTTTGTGTCCCCTCTGTGCAACACTTTTGCACAGAGCAGGTAAGTATACCCTGTTTAATATTTAATTAAAAATATATATTCTTTACAATTCTTTAAGGCTTCCTCCCCACAGGACATTATGTGCATACAGTGGATTCCAATGCCAAGAATCAGCCTGTACAAAGAAATGACAGGCTGAGAAGAGCTGTCTGCCTGCATCCAAGGTCTCTCATCTATCCTTAACCACAGGGTGCATGCAAACAGTGAAGGCTCCTCTTAAACCCCTTTTACACTGAGGCACTTTTCAGGCGCTTTCACGCTAAAAAAAGCTCATGAAAAGCTCATGAAAACATATTTTCATTAAAATCAATGGTGGTAATGAGGCAGGGTGGTGAAAAAATGCCCCTCTCCATTGAAATGAATGGAAAGCGCTTCAAAAGCGCCTGAAAAGCTCTTAAAAAGTGCTCAGTGTTTTACTGGCAGTTTACAAAACGCCTCAGTGTGAAAGGGGCCTTATTGTATCAATGCTTTGTACAGGCTAATTGCCTGCAGCTGTTTGCATACATCTGTGTTCCCAGCCGCAGGAATCCACTAGATGTACATAATGGCCTGTCCAAAGGAAGGGCTATTTCTATGCAATGTTTTTTCTTTGCTTTTTTCATCGCAAGCACTTATAAAAACAATGCTTCAAAATGTCTATTTTTGCATTAATGGTTGAATGATTATTCAAGTTCGCATTCAGCCCAAAAATGTTTTTTAAATTGTGCTGCTTATTTTAATTAGATTAACTGAATTTGCTGCTCCTGCAACATTTTAGGTATTGTTTACCTTTTGACTGTTTTTTTTTTGGTAGTGTTTGTGTGGTAACTATGCATTTATTATCTACATTCCAATCTATTTTATTATACTGTCAATTACTGCAAATTAAGGAGAATACTTTTTCTTAATCATTAATTTTATATTCAACAGCTGTTTGCTTCTAGCATATTCATTTACAACATATTTTGCCTTGTTTTACCTTTGATGCATTAAGCTTTAATTGTTGAGATGTATTGAATAAACAAGTCTTGACAAAATGATATTAATCTAGATAACACAGAATCTGATCAAATGTTCCAGATAAACCAGCATCTTTGACAAGTGTTTTGTGGATTGTGTGTTTTCATCTATATTAGAGCATTTATATAAAACCAAAGCAATATGTGGGTTACTTTACATAAACAAAGGGTGCCCCCCTCCCCCAAAGCACGGCTCAGGAGGGGGGGGGGGGGCGCTCGCTTGTCCCCGCCCCTTTCCTGTCCCCCCAGGACTTTGGGGGGACCCCCATGACGTTTTTTCGGCGTAGGGGGTTACCCTCAAAATCCATACCAGGCGATGGGGCTCGCAAGGTGTCAATCTCGCCGATGAAAGCGGCGAGATTGACTTCCTTCTCTAGTCCCATCGTACCTCGAGTCACGTTCAGAATGAACGGACTTTACTCCGTATGTGGGCAAGTCCGTTCATTTGGAAAGTCAGTAGGACCTGCATACAGACGGGCGGACTTCCTGAAAGGAACTGGGTCCGGCGGACTTTCGGCAGGAAAATTTAAAACAAGTTTTAAATCTAGGTCCGGCAGACTTTTGGGAAGAAAAAGTCCGCTGGAGCCCACACACGATCAGAATGTCCGCCGGACTAAGTCCGCTGGAAAGTCCAATCGTGTGTACGTGGCATTACACTTTGGGAATGGGGATCATAAGCACAGCATAGTGGATGACATTTTGTGGAAGATTTGTGAACACCAGTGGTGGAACTTTGTACACAATTGTAATGTTGTGGACTATATTATTCTGGGACTGATTTGATCTTTCTTAAATTTGTTCACATTTTGTTTATATTTTTTATGATTATATGTATTAATTCAGCACATTATCTGTCATTGTATTTTCATGTGTTTAGTGCCACCTATGGTCTGTAAATGTAGGTAGCTTCAGACAAATTTTGGAGTTTGGATTTAATTTAAAGGGACAGCAACACTAGAATTGGTATACTGTTACATAGAGTTATTTTACAAAGTTTATTTAGGTTTTGGCTTTGCAGTTTTTATTTCTCTTTGATCCGGCGTAATTCTATTGTATATTTTTTTGCCTACTTTAAAAAAAAAATATGTATTAGCAAGGTAGGTGGTGTAACGCCGAGCGATCCGGGCATCCCCTCCACCCGGAGCGCTCACGGCGTCCTCTGCCCTGCAGCGCCTCGGTCAGCTCCCCTGACCGCAGGCGCTGCTTTGTTTCCGGGATGCGATCCTCGGTCCGCCCGGGGATCGCATCTCGCTCCTCTCACCTGTCCCCTGCAGGCTCTCTTCGGCGTGCGCGCGCCCCCGCTCCCCAGGCGCGCGCGACTCCGCCTCCAGTTAAAGGGCCAGTGCACAATCAATTAGTGCCTGGCCCAATTACAGTTTCCCCAAATCCCATTAAAAACCCACTTCCCCTTCCTGTCCTCGCCGGATCTTGAGTTGCCTATAGTGCCCAGTGAAAGCGTGTTCTGTGTTTGCTCCTACTGTGTATCCAGACCTCTGCCGTTGCCCCCGACTACGAACCTTTGCTACCTGTCCTGACCTTTTGCTAAGTCTGACCTTGCCTCTGCCTTATCCTTGTGTACCGCTCCTGTCTCAGCTGTCAGTCGAGTTGCTATTGGAAGACACGACCTGGTTGCTACCGCCGCTGCAAGTCCATCCCGCCTTGCGGCGGGCTCTGGTGAAAACCAGTAGCAACATTAGAACCGGTCCTCCAATACAACCCGTGCTATCGCCTCATTGACATCCACCTCCTGTTCCCCGCCATACCCGGAACGTGACAGTAGATCCGGCCATGGATCCTGCTGAGGTCCCGCTGCCAAGCCTCTCGGATCTGACCACGGTGGTCGCTCAACAGAGACAGCAATTGGCGCAGTTGACTGCTATGCTACAGCAGCTTCTACCACCTCCACCGCCAGCTCCTACATCTCCTCCACGAGTTGCTGCTGCTAGGGTCCGCCTGTCCCTTCCTGACAAGTTCAATGGGGATCCTAAGCTATGCCGAGGGTTCCTATGCCAGCGCTCCCTCCATCTGGAGATGTTGTCTGACCAGTTCCCCTCCGAACGGTCTAAAGTGGCGTTCGTGGTTAGCCTGCTTTCAGATAAGGCCCTAGCCTGGGCTACACCACTTTGGGACCGTGGCGATCCTGCCACAGCTTCTATTCCAGCCTTCTTTTCCGAAGTTCGCAGTGTCTTCTGCCGAGACGGCTCTCCTGAACCTGGTCCAGGGAGATTCTTTAGTGGGCGATTACGTCATTCAGTTCCGCACCCTGGCATCCGAACTCTCCTGGAACAATGCGGCCCTTTGCGCGACCTTTAAAAAGGGTCTATCCAGCCACGTCAAAGATACCGAGAGACGCCTTGAGCTACGCCAAGAAAAGGACTTTGGTCGCGTCAGGCGGTTTCCTCGCCTGGCACCTCTCTTCCAGAATCCTCTGCAACCCGTACCTGCGCCTCCCGCTGAGGAGGCTATGCAAGTAGATCGGTCACGCCTGACCACACAAGAGAGGACTCGCCGCCAAGACCATAATCTGTGCCTGTATTGCGCCAGTCCTGACCATTTCTTAAAGGATTGCTCTATCCGCCCTCAGCGTCAGGGAAACGCTCGCACCTAGCTAACGTGGGAGAGGTGTTGCTAGGTGTGTACTCTTCCTCTCCACGTCTGACTGTTCCAGTGAAGTTTTCTTTGCCCAAGAAGTCCTCTTTCTCCGCCGTGGCCTTTTTGGATTCTGATTCTGCAGGAAACTTCATTGAAGCCTCACTCATCGACAAATTTGATATTCCAGTTTGTCCCTGCATTGACTATCGTGGTCTTAACAAGATCACGATAAAAAATCGCTACCCGCTGCCCCTTATCTCGGAACTTTTTGATCCTATCTCTTCTTCCTGCCCCCTCCAGCTGAGGAGGCCTTTAACCACCTCAAATCTGTATCCTTGAGGGGTCCGTTCACCTCATCACGATCTTCACGGATCACAAAAATCTTTCTTACCTCCAATCCGCCCAACGATTAAAACGTCTTCGGCTTCAGGTCCTCAAATGGGGTCACTCCTCTCATCTGGCTGGTCATCCTGGAATCAAGAAATCCTCCCAACTGATTGCCAGGTATTACAGGTGGCCCTCCTTAAAAAAGGATGTGATGGATTTCGTACAGGCCTGTACCATATGTGCTCGTAACAAGACCCCTCACCAGAAGCCTGCTGGTCTTCTTCACCCCCTGCCTGTGCCTGAACGACCCTGGGCCCACATAGCTATGGACTTCATCACGGACCTCCCTCCTTCCCACGGCCACACTACCATATGGGTGGTCGTGGATCGTTTCTCCAAAATGGCACATTTTGTCCCGCTTCCAGGTTTCCCTTCGGCTCCTATACTCGCGAAACATTTCTTCCTTCAGATTTTCCGTCTTCATGGACTTCCATCCCACATTGTCTCGGACAGAGGCGTCCAATTTGTGTCTAAATTCTGGAGAGCTCTCTGCAGTCAACTGAAAGTCAAACTAGACTTCTCCTCTGCCTACCACCCACAGTCCAATGGACAAGTGGAGAGAGTCAACCAGATCCTTGGGGCCTACCTGCGACACTTTGTCTCGGCCCGTCAAGACGACTGGGCTGACAATTTTCTTACAACTTGAAAGAGTCTGAGTCCTCCTCTCAATCACCCTTCTTTGTGGTTTACGGCCGTCATCCTCTTCCCCCCCTTCCCATCCCCACTTCTTCCGGAGTCCCCGCTGTAGACGAAGTCACCCAAGAACTGTCGTCCATCTGGAGAGAGACCCAAAGGTCGCTTGCCCTGGCCTCTTCTCGCATGAAGAGACATGCTGATAGCAAAAGAAGAACTCCTCCGGTATTCTCCCCTGGCGATAGGGTGTGGCTCTCCTCCAAGTACATTAGGTTCCGCAGTTACAAGTTGGGTCCCCGCTACCTCGGCCCATTCAAGATCAAGGCTCGGATCAATTCCGTGTCCTACAAACTACATCTTCCTCCTTCCCTTCGCATTCCCAACTCCTTCCATGTTTCTCTCCTCAAACCCTTTATTCTTAATCACTTTTCCCCCAAGGTCACCGCTCCTGCTCCGGTCACCGGCTCCTCCGACATCTTCTCCGTTAAAGAGATCCTTGCCTCTAAAACCGTCCGAGGTAAACGTTTCTATCTTGTTGACTGGGAGAACTGTGGGCCTGAGGAGAGGTCCTGGGAACCTGAGGGTAACATCATTGACAAGGATCTCATCCGCAGGTTCTTGGGTTCCAGGAGGAGGGGGAGGTCCAAGAAGAGGGGGAGACACAAGGGGGGGTACTGTAACGCGAGCGCTCCGGGCATCCCCTCCACCCCGGAGCGCTCACGGCGTCCTCTGCCCTGCAGCGCCTCGGTCAGCTCCCCTGACCGCAGGCGCTGCTTTGTTTCCGGGATGCGATCCTCGGTCCGTCCGGGGATCGCATCCTGCTCCTCTCACCTGTCCCCTGCAGGCTCTCTTCGGCGTGCCCGCGCGCGCGCGATTCCTCCTCCAGTTAAAGGGCCAGTGCACAATCAATTAGTGCCTGGCCCAATTACAGTTTCCCCAAATCCCATTAAAAACCCACTTCCCCTTCCTGTCCTCGCCGGATCTTGAGTTTCCTATAGTGCCCAGTGAAAGCGTGTTCTGTGTTTGCTCCTACTGTGTATCCAGACCTCTGCCGTTGCCCCCGACTACGAACCTTTGCTACCTGTCCTGACCTTTTGCTAAGTCTGACCTTGCCTCTGCCTTATCCTTGTGTACCGCGCCTGTCTCAGCTGTCAGTGGGGTCGAGTTGCTATTGGAAGACACGACCTGGTTGCTACCGCCGCTGCAAGTCCATCCCGCCTTGCGGCGGGCTCTGGTGAAAACCAGTAGCAACATTAGAACCGGTCCTCCAATACAACCCGTGCTATCGCCTCATTGACATAGGGGATCCACCTCCTGTTTCCCGCCATACCCGGAACGTGACAGGTGGTACAACTTTTTTATTTATCTCTGTGTGGTCTTTAGAGTAGTTATTATTAGGCATCTCCTAAAAAATTTAAAAATGATTGAAGTAAAGAATCAAGGGCTCAATTCACTAAGCAGCAACTTGTGTGTTATTATCATCTGTTATATTCAGCCATGTGACTGTTATCCTTAGCAGTTATTGGCTCTCATTCAGGGGCAACCCATCCATTAAGGGCACAGGGGCACCGCCCCCTCTATCACGGCACCCCCTATGTAGAATGGATAGATTCATGCATTGCATAGGCTCTAATAGGCTTCAAGAAAGGTGGACTCGGAGCGCAGAGCATTGCGCTCGGAGCCCACCCAGGTGTGTTAGAAAAGAAAATTAATATTTGCTTTTCTAACACTGAACGCCTCTCCACCAATCAGAAAGAGCGGGTCTAATACCCGTCACCTGATTGGCTGAAGGCACAGGCGATCCTATTGGACGATAGCAGAAGAGAAGATGAGACAAACAGGAAGCATGGAGGACACAGGAGCCATCGCCTGACCTGCTGTCCATCCCATAGCTCACCACTGTCACCCACTGCCTGACCAGCCACCAAGATGGGGTAAGTGCCGATCAGACAGCGGGTTGGCGGAGGGGTCATGGTGAGGCTGCATTTAATTGGGCAGAGTGGCTGCATATGATGGGCACAGTGGCTGCATATGATGGCGCACAGTGGCTGCATTTGATGGACACAGTGGCTGCATTTGATGGACACAGTGGCTGAATTTGATGGGGAACAGTGGCTGCATATGATGGGGCACAGTGGCTGCAATTGATGGGCACAGTGGCAGAAGCAACTGCTGAGTATGGCAAGGCCGGCTGTCACAGATTCCCCCTGGGAGCTCGAGCCGGTTTCAGTCTCAGCAACAGCAATACACATATACCCATGGACGGTGCCACTTTACAGACCATGTAGGGTATTCGGTCCATCCCTGCTCCAAGTGTTAGATGTATAATCTATACAGGCTCATTTTCAGCCATAGTCCATTAGACACTAATCACTTTTAGTGCCCCATCCTAGCTTTGGTTTTTGGTTTCTCTTCCCTTCAACGGCTCGAGCTCCCAGGGGGAATTGGTGATAGCCGGACTTGCCATACTCAGCAGTTGCTGCACAAATCACTTGGTGGTAGGCAAGGCTGTCACCAATTTCTTTTGCATCCGGACGCTTTTGTGTTGTTTTGTTACATGTTGTCTTGTCCCCCTTTTGTCTGTGATTGTCTGGTACTAGCCCACGCAAACTAGTTGGCAATATATATCAGGTTTAGTCTACAATTAGGTTTTTATCTTATCTTGATACATGTTTTGTATATACCAATAAATAAATGTATACCTTTTTACATAATTGGAGACTCTCTAGGTAAATTGCTCTTCAGTAAGCCCCACTTTTCCCTGTCCCCATCTGTTTGGGATATTCTTTTTTCTATCTACCCAGGGAGCAGGGGCTTGCCATCTAAGGCTGATTGAGCAAGTATGCCTCTCTTGAGAAAGAAAGTGCATTTATGAAGGGAATTGTTTTAATGGACAATAGCACTGTGGATTTGATAATATAGTGTGGATCTGCAAACTGAGCACTTATTCACTAATAGAGCGCTAGTCACTTTATGAGAGGCCCTTTCACTGTGAAAATATAGGAAAATGTGACACAGGATTCACATTTAGGTTAAATCCGTCATCCGTCATTCCAGACTAGTGTTTCTGGGCAGAGAAAGCTGTGAATTTGGTTTTCTACAGATTCTGTGTATCGGAACATTCAGTCCTATGTCTGGGTTTTGATACACCTGCAACCTGGCTGGATGCACAGTTGTGCAGGGTCATTATATACTTAGGCCTGAGGATAGCTTAGAGCTTCCAGTTTGATGACCGCTCCCAGTGTGGGAGATGGAAGGTCTAACCCTGGGGTCAGGGGCTCTCAGCTAGAAGCCAAGAGACAGAGGGTCTCATCGAGGTATCAGAGGTGCCCAGCCAGAAGCCAAGAGACAGAAGGTCTCACTGAGGGATCAGAGGGGCCCAGCCAGGAGACAGGAAGTAGATTGGCTCCTAATGGGGTGTCAGGAGAACCCCAATCCATAGACCAGAGGTGGGCCATGCAGCAGAGCACTGCAACTAAAGGCTAGAGAGCCAAGTATCCACAAGAGCTGGACAACACAGTCAGAGAGAAATGGGAAATTTAATGTTGGACTGTTGTTTTGCTTTCTGCTGTTTTAATAAAAGTGGGCAACCAGACCCTTAAATATAGTTCCTGTCTGCTGTGGATTTACTGTATAAATGCCTCTACAGTACCATGATAGCTAACTATCCCATGTCACAAGGAGCAGCAATTACAGTATCTCATAAATGTAAGAACACCCCTCACATTTTTGCAAATATTTTATTAGATCTTTTCACGTGACAACACTGAAGAAATTACACTTTGCTACAATGTAAAGTAGTGAGTGTACAGCTTGTATAACAGTGTAAATTTGCTGTCCCCTCAAAATAACTCAACACAAAATGGCTAATTGGGGCCCAATTTGGACATTTTCACTTAGGTTTCACTTAGGGGTGTACTCACTTTTGTTGCCAGCTGTTTAGATATTAATGGCTGTGTTGAGTTATTTTGAGGGGACAGCATGTTACACTGTTATACAAGCTGTACACTCAAAAAAAAAAGAAAATGTATAATAAAATATTTACAAAAAAATGTGAGGGGTGTACTCACTTTTGTGAGATACTGTATGTTTGGGGGGTATTACCGCAGAATGTTGCTATTTGTTTGGTCACATTATTACAAAATGGATAGTTATTCTAAGGAGGCAAATTGTGCTGCACACAATTTTATTCAGTAATTCTACAAAAGAATTCTGCAGTAGCTGCTCTTTAGCCTAAAAGTGAAGACTACCGGAGATCAAGAAACAGAGGGCAAATATATTATGTGTATAAAAGCCACTGTAATGATTCATTCCCTTCTCAGGCATTTGGCAGAATAAAGGTAGATCAGATCAGAAAAATCTACTTGGCACTTCAGCCTTTTATATTCAGGCTACTGGTCCAAGTGCTCTGTTTCCATTTTATAAGCTTTCATTTTCATAGCATTAATCCTATGACATGCCTGCTGACAAAGAGGTAATCTTTATAAAAAATGTCATCTTAATTTACATATGCCAAGGGACACATACATTTTAAATCATACAGACGACTATTTATCAAAGAAAACATTTAGCAGTAAATTACATGAGCAAAATTGATGCTTTGGATTAAGTGGATTTAAATCCAAAGAGGTTTACAACAGCAAATAAAGGAAGATACTCTAAATAATGTAATATTATGTAGATGAACCTAATATACCTGCATCAGCTTATACAGTTACTGTAAGACTATATACTATATTGTCTACTGCAATAATGACTTGAGATTTTTACTGCAATAGTTTTTAAAGTGTAAAGTTTATGGCTTAAATCTAATCCTGCAAGTCGTTTTATGTTTGACAACATTCGTGATCATAGAAAATGCCTCCCTCTCTCACACATCATCTAAGTATGTTATATATAGAAAGGTGTATGCATATGTCAGTGGTAGTTCCAATATATTTGACACAAACAGATTCAGCATAGTTCTACTGTAAATAGCTCCTTCACTGGCATGTTATTTCCTAAGGTAATGAAGAGAACAGAGGGGCTGTCAGATTCATAGGCATGCTCATCAACAGCCTTAACAGCCATCAGTTTCCCTGTGACTTTCATTAGAGCACACACAAGACTTCATTTTAATCCAGCCTTTATCTTTTGATACGCCAGGAACAAAGAGTTACTGAATTCAAGAAGAATTTGAATAGATCAGATCTTCTCTTTTATTGATCTGAAAAGGACAGTCACTTACTAGTCTGACAGGGAGAAGCAAGAAAGAGGCTTTTCACTGCACTTACTGAGTGGAGGACAATAAAGGAGGTCTTGTCCAGAACTCTGACACTTGATACACTAGCCTAGTGCAATAGCATTTGAATCAACACCAGTGGTCACTGTCTGTATATGCAAAGTTACTTAGTACCAAGAATAGAACATGTAATTGAGCAATGCATGTTCTTCGAAAGCCATTAATTAATACACCCTAATAAAATATATAAAGTTAAAATGATCAGAAGGGTTACAGTGTTCTATCACCTCTATTCTGAGAAAAAAAAATTGCCTGACTGAAGAATTAATATTCACAATTCCCCTTCTTTACCTCTCACAATGCAGTGCTTGGCATCTGGGTTACCTATTGCCATGCCCAAGCACTGCCAGTTGATGGGCAGGCAATATGCCTTAGGTTTTTAGGTAAGTGTTGAAGTGGATACATGATCCTGGGGTAGGGTGGGTGTAAAATATATATCTGCTAGCTTGCTTAGCTGCTAATAACTGTTTTCACAAGAAATAAGCTACATTGGCCACATATTTGAATCCCTATCTTTTGAGATTATGCATGGTAATGGTCAGTAAACTTCTAGGCAGACAGGGGAAACCAAGAGTAAACCTGACAGACTGACTGAAAATGGTGGTCCACTCGCAGGCAAAAGAAGACTATGCAACCATCTGCTTCTGACCTAGATGCCATGCTGTAGGTATCTAAGAACATTGAATCTGCCAGAGGGAATGAAGGGAACAGATCCAATTACTTTTCCAAATGCCTGCTTCATACATTCCTTTTGATCTTGGTTGTGAAAATGGTAAATTGGATACCCATACAGCTTGAACATCCAAGTGCAAAATCAGATTTTATTAATGAAGATAAAAGCAACTTCCAGCTGAGTAGAACATGCAGAGTAGGTCACGTCACTTCATTTTTTCAATTTATTTATGCCACCTAAATGTTTTGCATTTTTTGACTGTATGAGGCCACTCATGGTGACATAAAATATATATTTTTGAATGTCAAGTCCAAGAATCATAAATTTTATTTCAAGCTTTTTCTAGCAAAGCATTCTCTGAATTATGCCCATGCTGAGCAGCTGACCTCCTGTCTTCAGGACTGAATCAGGCCAGCCACCCAGCATGGAACCTGGAAGCAAATGGAGATCACTAGGGATGAGCTTCGAGTTTGAGTCAAACTCATGTTCGACTCAAACATTGCCTGTTTGCCCGTTCGCCGAATAACGAACAATTTGGGGTGTTCGCGGCAAATTCAAAAAGCCGCGAACACCCTGTAAAAGTCTATGGGAGAAATCTAAAGTGCTAATTTTAAAGGCTTATATGCAAGTTATTGTCATAAAAATTTTTGGGGACCTGTGTCCTGCCCCAGGGGACATGTATCAATGCAAATTTTTTTTTTAAAAACGTCAGTTTTTTCGGGAGCAGTGATTTTAATAATGCTTAAAGTAAAACAATAAAAGTGTAATATTCCTTTAAATTTCGTATCAAGGGGGTGTGTATAGTATGCCTGTAAAGGGGCTCATGTTTCCTGTGCTTAGAACTGTCCCTGCACAAAGTGTAATTTCTGTAGGAAAAAAAGTAATTTAAAAGCACTCACGACTATAATGAATTGTCGGCTCCCCGTTATATAGAGAACGGTCATTGAAAGTCATTGATAAAAAAAAAATGCGTGGCAGACCATGAATACCCATCCTATCTAGAAAAGTGGGAAAAAGAGATAGGCCAGTTAAGTAGTGATGAACACAGAAATAGGATAATAAGGCTAGGCCATTCGGTAGCAAGGGATTCACAAACAGTGGAAATGGCTTATAAGCTGCTATCAAGGTGGTATGTAACTCCGCAGAGAGCTAACGCATACAGTGATGACAATCCGCCAACTTGTTGGCGAGGGTGTCAGGCGCTTGGGACATTCTCACATTTATGGTGGGAGTGCCCCAAAATAGGGGATTACTGGAACCAAATAATAGAAGCAATTTATGCTATAACAGGAGAAAGGGTTAAAAAACAACCATGGACATGTTTGTTCCATGACACAGAAATGGGAGTGAAACAATATGGGTCCACCTTAATCCCCTACCTACTGAACTCAGCCAAGGCCCTGATCCCCTACCTGTGGAAGACTCCGAACACTCCATCTATGATGGAGTGGATTAGGAGGGTGAAATGGACAAGAAAGGTAGAAGAGTCAATCCACAAGGCAGAGGATACAGAGGGGAAACATCATAAATTATGGAAACAAAGGGAGGAGTTTAGGAAAACTGAGGGATTCTTAAGGATATGGGAAAGAGAGTGCGGAGGAGAATAGAAGGAAGTGAGCGAGACAGGGTAGGCCCACTCTTGTTTTTTTTTCCCTCTCCTTTAGGGGGGGGGTGAAGTTAATGGTTTAAGGATTTGATGTAGCATGATTGTAAAAAAGTAATGTTTGTATAATTTTATAAAATGTGAAAATAAAGAATATATAAAAAAAAAGTGTAATATTCCTTTAAATTTCGTACCAAGGCTCATGTTTCCTGTGCTTAGAACTGTCCCTGCACAAAGTGTAATTTCTGTAGGAAAAAAAGTAATTTAAAAGCACTCGCGGCTATAATGAATTGTCGGCTCCCCGTTATATAGAGAACAGTCATTGAAAGTCATTGATAAAAAAAAAATGTGTGGGGATCCCCCCAAATTCAATTACCAGGCCCTTCAGGTCTGGTATGGATATTAAGTGGAACCCCGCATCAAATTTTAAAAATAAATGTTCCCCCCAAATATCCATACCAGACCCTTTATCCAAGCACGCAACCTGGCAGGCCACAGGAAAAGAGGGGGATGAGAGAGCCCCCCCCCTACTGAACCGTACCAGGCCACATGCCGTCAACACTGGGAGGGTGCTTTGGTGGTAGCCCCCCAAAGCATCTTGTACCCATGTTGATGAGGACAAGGGCATCATCCCCACAACCCTGGCTGGTGATTTTGGGGGTCTGCGGGCGGGGGCTTATTGGAATCTGGAAGCCCCCTTTAACAAGGGGACCCCCAGTCACCCCCCCTGTTTTAAATGGTTATGGGTACATTGTACCCCTACCATTTCACAAAGAAAGTGTAAAAAAATTTTAAAAAAACACACAGACACAGTTGGGATAAGTCCTTTATTAAAAATAAAAAAAATGAAAAAAAGATTCCAGCGGTGGTAAGCCATTCTTGGTATCGAGCGATGGGTGATCTCTTCTCCGAGGTCCAGCGATGGATGATCTCTCCCGATGGTCCAGCACAGCGCATCCTGTCTCCACCGGAGACACTGTGGGAATCCCAGCAGCCTGACAGGTCTTAGCTGAGGAGGACGGGGCCAACCGTCACCTGACCACAAGATGCAAGGGGAAACCCGGGCTTCCCCCCTCTGATGTTAGGCAGGTTTCCGTTACATCAGAGGGGGGTGGGGTCACCCGCACATCACTGGGGAAGCCCGGCTTCCCCTTGCGTCAGAGGGGGTGGGGTCAGGTGACAGGTGGCCCCGTCCTCCTCAGCTAAGACCTGTCAGGCCATCACCGGGATTCCCGCTGTGTCTCCGGTGGAGACAGGATGCGCTGTGCTGGACGTCATGGGGAGAGATCACCCATCGCTGGACCCCGGAGAAGAGATCAGCCATCGCTGGATACCAAGAGTGGATTACCACCGCTGGAATCTTTTTTTTATTTCTTTTATTTTTAATAAAGGACTTATCCCAACTGTGTCAGTGTGTTTTTTTACATTTTTTTTACACTTTCTTTGTGAAATGGTAGGGGTACAATGTACCTGTTACCATTTCAAACGGGGGGGGGGGCAGGATCTGGGGTTCCCCTAGTTAAAGGGGGCTTCCAGATTCCGATAAGCCCCCCCCCCCCGCAGACCCCCACAACCATTGGCCAGGGTTGTGGGGATGAGGCCCTTGTCCCCATCAACATGGGGACATGGTGCTTTAAGGGGACACAGACCCCCAAAGAACCCTCCCAATGTTGAGGGCATGTGGCCTGGTATGGTTCAGGGGGGGTGCTCTCTCGTCCCCCCCTTTTTTCCTGCGGCCTGCCAGGTTGCATGCTCAGATAAAGGGTCTGGTATGGATTTTTGGGGGGAACTCCACGCCATTTTTATTTTTAAATTTGGCGTGGAGTTCCCCTTAAAATCCATACCAGACCCAGGTCTGGTATGGATTTTTGGGGGGAACTCCACGCCATTTTTATTTTTTAATTTGACGCGGGTTCCCCTTAATATCCATACCAGACCTGAAGGGCATGGTAATTGAATTTGGGGGAACCCCACACTTTTTTTTTTATTAATGACTTTCAATGACTGTTCTCTGATTATAGGGGGCGGACAATTCATTATAGCCGCAAGTGCTTTTAAATTACTTTTTTTCCTGCAGAAATTACACTTTGTGCAGGGACAGTTCTAAGCATGGGAAACATGCTATATACTATACACACCCCCTAGGTACGAAATTTAAAGGAATATTACACTTTTATTGTTTCACTTTAAGCATTATTAAAATCACTGCTCCCGAAAAAACAGCCGTTTTTAAAACTTTTTTTGCATTGATACATGTCCCCTGGGGCAGGACCCAGGTCCCCAAACCCTTTTTAGGACAATAACTTGAATATTAGCCTTTAAAATTAGCACTTTTGATGTTGAACGTTGGAGTCCCATAGACTTTAAAAGGGTTCTAAAGTTCACACGAATTTTAGGCCTGTTCACAGGCCTTAACCCCAGGTTCGAACCGGGGGTGTTCAGCTCTTCCCTAGAGATCACTAGCTGTTTCTACTTTATTGATTTTTAACTTCCAGGAGCATTGGCTAGGTATGGTATAGTATATACATAGTTACCAGGAATGGTGCTTTAAGGGGTCACGGTTTAATCTGTTTGAATATTTGCATATTTTTTGCTGTGATGTATGAATGTCTTTTTTGTGCACATTATTAGTGAGTAATGTATTCGTTTTCCCAAACAAAGGAAGTGTGTGGGGGGGGGGGCAGGGGCAAGGTGTTCTGACGAGAGGTTTGGGTCAATGTGGCTTTAGCCCCACTATGACTTTTTTGAATTAGTCATATGCAATATGTTTCACAGATTTGATTTACAAGTGTTCCAGGCTGTCCTTATCTGCTTTGCTGAAAAAAAAAGCCTGCCGTTGTAGTGCAAGCTCCATTTTGATTCCCAATTTATCCCAATTTAAATCAGATAAATATATCCAGATGCATCAACACAAATGGTCTGTAAAGTCTGTACAAATGGTCTGTAAAGTCTGTATTCTTTAAAAAGCAGCCTACCAAACATAATTTTTAACCACCTATCAATGGGATTTTAAAGGGCACCCAACAAACTATTATATGATTAAAAAATATCTTAGTATTTGTATTAATAATTATTGTGCCATAGAAACGTGTTTACATAAAAACATATTGACATTGCAGAAAACATCACATTTACTTTGGAGTTCCACAAAGATAAAGATATATTGGAAAATATAAGACTATGTAAAAAGTGACATTCCCTATTGCTGGTACTCAAGACATACAACCATTCGATCTTGACTGTTGCTTTATTCAGCCTGGGATATATAACACATTACATTTTTTTTGTGATATTTTCTGCAATGTCAATATGTTAACAAGCTTTTATGACACAAGAATGGTTAATAGAAAATGCTAAGATTTTATTTTTATCATGTAATCATTTGTTGATTGCCCTTAAAAACCCATTGGGGGATGGTTAAATATTACAATCAGCCTAGAGCATCAGCTTTGCTGATGTCAGATCTATATGACTGAGAAGAGGGCATATCAGACTTCTGCGGACAGACATTCTGGATCTGTTGACAGAGGAAACAAAATTTAAGATAATGAACACTTTTTATTTTGAGTAAACTGAAATGCATTTAGTGTACTCTCCCCTTCCCTGCCTGTTAAGAAGGCTCCATACAAAATTTGAAGCAAACTAAGAGAAGGTGAAAGTGATCAACTCCCGCTGCACGCACTTTAGAAAACACATTGGGATTGATTTACTAAATCTGGAGAGTGCACAAGCTGTGCATGGTAGCCAGCCAGCTTCTAACTTCAGCTTGTTCAGTTAAAGCAGAGTTCCGCCTAAAAAAAAAAATTAAAGTGAGCAGCTATAAATACTGCAGCTGCTGACTTTTAAAGTAAGGATACTTACCTGTCCAGGGCGCCTGCGATGTCCTCTCCCGAAGCCAACCCGTCCCCTCGGGTCTGGGTGGAGGCGCCAGCATTGCTAGTAAGGGAATCGGTGCATGCGCAAGACGCACTGTGCGTTCTGAGTGGTCCCTGCTGTCTTCTGGGACCTGTGTGTCTCCCAGAAGACAGCGAGGGGAGATGGAGGAGAGGCCAGACATGGCGTAAATTGCCAAGGATACTGCGCTCATCTTCTGCCAAAAGTGGGAGCAAATACCTGGATTAGACAGGTATCTGCTCCCCCTCCCCCTGAAAGGTGCCAAATGTGACACCGGAGGGGGGGGGGAGAAATCCGGACAGCGGAAGTTTCATTTTTGGGTGGTACTCCACTTTAAGCTTTGACCAAAATACCTGGAAGCTGATTGGTTTCTATGCAGAGCTGCACCAGGTTTTGCACTCTCCAGTTTTAGTAAATCAACTCCATTATGCTCAATGATGGGTCCACCTCGTATTAAATATTTATTTAAAAAACAAACATATATATAAAGGGTTATAAAAAAATCATTTAAAAAAAAGCATACATTGTAATGAAAGATTGACCCAATATTTTCCAAATTGTCATTTAAGAAAAATCAAGTAAGGTGAACAAGTCCTTGCGTGATACCATTTCAGTGGTAGAGTTGATACAGTAAAAACAAATATTTCTGACTATTAGGTTATAATTTATTTTTGGAAATGGAAATATAGCTTAAAAGACTTTCGTTAATTAGACACTCATCCCTGTATGGCACCCCTGAAAATTTAGCCTCAACCATGCTTTGATTCCCTTGTTCTTATTTGACAAGTGATATTATTGTGTTGACAGTTTCAAACGTATTATAACCTAATGAGTTTTCTTCTGTCTGTAGCTTAAACAGTCTTGGATAGTAAATGCCAAACAACCTGGCCAGTATGTTTCAAATATATGACACTATCTCTGTCCTGTATTCAGCAGTTTCTAGAAAAAAATGTTTTAAAATGTTTTATATTACTTTAATGATGTGACATCCGGTAGATTGAATTTTCTCATAATATTGTCCTGAAGTATTGATGTTTTCTTTTTTTCTATCCCAGAGTGCACTGAGAAATGTGGTCTTGCAGTGCAGTGGGCATTGATCTCTTGTGTATAGAATAAATTCAGTCAATTTTTCTTAGAGCTTGCTTTAGGCTTTTACATGAAAGTATATTTTTGCAGCATAGTAAATGTTTTAATTTGCATCACAATTCACTGATATTTTTCATATTTTATTTCACATCTATGTGAGAGACTGTTTTGCTTGTGATGCAGATTGCTTTCCTAACAAACATTTTTTTTAAATCTATTTATTTATTTATTTTACCACATTTCTATAGTGGCTACCTATTAAACAGTGATTTGCAAAGCACATTCACTCCAGCCCAATGGTTGTACTAATAAAACGTTTACTTTCATAGTCCAACATTCATTCAGCTTATAAATAACATAATAGTAGCTACAGTATTTTACCATTTTAATATTTATGATGATAGAACTATATCATATCAATAATACCCTTAAAATTTGTTTTTACGTTAATTTGATTCAGTTTCGATCAAATGTCAGCAAAGGCACTGAGTGTCTAATGTAGTTGCATTCTGCTGTGCAGAATATGACCTTTACCTCTATGTGTTGACCCTGCATGACCGACATTCACATCTACTGAATGCAATCTCCTTTAAGGATACTTTATAATAATAGTGGAGTCTGTATTCTGCTTCATCAGGCCTCTCTGAAAATTATGGTAAATAAAATATGACTGTGAGATAGAATATAGAAATTATATAATATGTATATTGTCTCTAATTATTTACCCAATCTTACTGGTTACATCCTGGATTTTACCAGATTTTATGTATCACCAAGAAAGCACCTCTAAGTGCAGCAGCAATAGTTTTTATCATATAGAAATAAGATTAAAAACACTTACAATGGTAACCGTAATATAGGCACATCAGCATAGACATCATTCCGTGTGCTACCGGCAAAAGCAGTTTGCCTTTATTCCCAATCCTCCATGCTGAACCCGCAGCAATGGAACTGTTCACCAGCAAAAGGTCTGCCAGTTTCCTGAACCAGTGTTGAATGCACACCAGCAGTATGAGGTCAAGCAGCAGGGTGGTAACGCGTTTCAGAGCATGCACTCCTTTGTCAAACCAATACTCATATTCATAGGATCCTTATATGGTTTAGCTTTTTAGTAGGTAGTTTGTCAGGGCTATGCTCTTAGTAGCTCCCTTCTCAATGCTCAGACTGCTCAGCTGTCGGATGTTTGTCAGCACTCATTGCTTTCACAGTGGCTCATCTGGTTATCATTACCTGCTCATCAGTCCAGCCTACAGTCAGCCCCTTCTGGCTATTTAAACTGCCTTGTTCATTCCTTTCCTGCCTGCGCCTTGGTCAACATATCCTGAGTGTCTCTGTTGAGTTCCTGTTAAAGACTTTGCCTGGCTGATGTCTGATTCCTGAGCCTGATCTTTGGCTTCAAACTACGCTGGTCCCTGGCTTCCTGATTATCGGCTCATCTGATTAACCGTTTTGGCTTCCATACCCTAGCTTATGTTTTGACTACGAACCTGATCTGTAATATTTTTACTATTACATTAAAGGTGTGATTTTTACTGCATTTTCTGTCTCAGTCTGATTCATGGTTCCTGACATTAGGCGAAGGTCATGAATTGAGAAGATGCAGGCAATCCACCTAGTTGTAATATTTTTTCCAGATTGGGTGAGCAGGACCACCACATGGATCAGTTTGACATAGCGTTACAGACGCTCCTTATTCGTACTGCTCACTTGGATCCTCCCACTCTGGCTGCTCCGGTACAACCAGTGTTGCAAGCCATCCCTGCTGCTGCTCCAGTCTCTGTGCAGACACCCGCCTCTAATATTACCTCTGTAAGAGGTATGTCTGGTTCCACTTTACTTCCCCAGCGTTTTGGGGGTGGTCCAGTTCAATGCAGAGGGTTTCTCAACCAGGTTGGAATGTACTTTGAGATGCTACCCCAGGCATTCCCTATTGACAGAAGAAAAGTAGGCTTCATTATTCTTTGCTTTTTCTGATAGAGCCTTGGATTGGGAAAACCCTCTATGGGAGACGCAAAAACGCGTTGTCTGGCGTTGAATTCCGTACTCGGGCGGCATAGGTTGGTTGGAACAACGAGGCCCTCGTAGTTGCTTTTTCTCATGGTCTTTCAGATAACATTAAAGATGAGATTGCAGCCCAAGACATACCTGTACCTAAGAATCTTGAGGAGTTGATCAAGTTTGCCATTCCCATTGGGGCTCTTCACCATGAGATCATCCAATTTCAAGTAATTTCTTCACCTCATTACCCAGTGGTCATTGGTTATCCTTGATTACAGAGGCACAATCCCTCTTTTGATTGGCATCCTGCTGAGGTTATTTCTTGGTCACCACAATGCAGTAAAACATGTTTTCAGAAAGTGATTAAGGTCATGTGCACGTCTTCACTCTCCTCACTACTAGAGAAATTCTATACATTTTGTGATGTCTTCAACAAAGGTCAGGCCAGTATTTTTCCTCCACACTGGTCTTATGATTGCCCAATTGACCTGTAACCTGGTGCCATCCCTTCTTGTTGCCAGGTCTACCCTTTGTCTGTCTTGGAGGATAAAGCCATGGAGGACTATGTTGCTGATTCACTTTCCTGGGGGTTCATCAGCAAATCCTCATCTTCTGCCAGTGCTGGCATCTTCCTTGTATCGATTATAGGGGTCTCAATCGCCCTGCGATTAAGAGCGCTTATCCGATCCCATTGATTACAGAATTAATCAACCGCCTCAAGGGAGCAACGGTCTTCATTAAGCTCAATTTGAGAGGGGCATACAATCTCGTGAGGTTTAAGGAAAGCGACAAATGGAAAACTGTGTTTAATACTAGGAGTGAACATTAGGAATACCTCGTAATGCCGTTTGGTCTCTGCAACGCTCCTGCAGTTTTTCAGGAATTCATTAACAATGTCCTCCAAGATATGCTGCAGCAATGTGTGGTGGTTTATCTCAATGATATTCTCATATATTCGAGATCCCTAGAGAACCACATCACAGACGTTTCCCGTGTGCTACAGAGGCTGAGAGAACATAACCTGTATTGTAAATTGGAAAAGTGAGAGTTCCATCTTGAACAGGTTACGTTTCTGGGTTATGTAATTTCTACTGCTGGTTTTTTGATGTACCCAGAGAAACTACAGTTTTACAGTGTCCTTGACCCATAGGTCTACACCCACCGCAAACCTTGTGACCGCTGCTTTGTCCCTGAGAATCTCTGTACTGCTTTGCTCCAGAACTACCATTCTCCCAAGGCAGCTGGGTACCCAGGGAAGAACCAACTCATATGGTTTATGTCTCTACAATTCTGGTGGCCTAGGCTCAGAGTAAAACACCACAACACCTTCCAGTTGGCCAACTACAACCCATACCCAGTGGAGAGAGGCCCTGGACCCACTTGTCTATTGATTTTATTGTGGAGTTACCCAACTCCCAGGGCAACACATTTATTCTTATGGTGGTTGACCAGTTTTCGAAAATGTCTCATTGTATTCTGCTAAAGAAGTTGCCTACATCTGAAGAACTGGCATAAATTTTCACTCAGGAGGTCTTTTGGTTACATGGGTTACCTAAGGTTATCATCTTGGACAGGGGCAGTCAGTTTGGGTACAGGTTTTGGTAAGCCTTTTGTGCACAGTTGGGAATTCAGCTTTCCTTCTCCTCTGCATATCACCCGCAGTCCAATGGGGCCGCAGAACGAGCCAACTAAGCCTTAGAGCAGTTCCTACATTGCTATATTTCTGACCACCATAACAACTGGTCAGACCCCTTAACTTGGGTGGCGTTTGCTCACAATATTGCCATTAATGCGGCTTCCTGGTTGTCTCAGTTTATAGCGAATTATGGGTTCCAGACATCCATGCTGCCTGACACATTTGTTCCACAAGGATTTCTTGTGTTAGAGGAGCATGATTTCCATTCCACTTGGGTGCAGGTCCAAGAGTCCTTGTGAAGTGCCACTGATAGGTACAGACACCATGCTGACCACTGGTACCTACCTGTGCCTTCCTACCAAGTTGGAGAGAGGTCAGCACGTAACCTCCAACTTTGTGTTCCCTCACTGAAACTGGCACTGCGGTATATTGGGCCTTTCTGCATTATCCGTAAGATCAACACAGTGGCCTACGCATTAGACCTTCCTTCCAACATGCATATTTCCTTGCCTATATTTTCAACCCTTGCCTGGTTCAGGTTGACAACCATGAGGAGTATGAGATACAATCTATCATTGACTCCCATAGGTTTCATGGGCGCATACAGTACCTTATTCATTGTAGAGGTTACGGTGCAGAGGAACGCTCTTGGGTCTAAACAAAGCTCAGAGGGCTCCTTCCCCCCTCTATGCTTTCCATAGACATTTTCCCCTCAAACCTGGTGCCTCTCCGTGGGGGAGGGGTCATTGAGGAGGGGGTACTGTCAGGGCTGGGCTCTTAGCAGCTCCCTTCTCAGTGCTCAGGCTGCTCAACTGTTGGATAATTGTCAGCACTCATTGTTTCCACAGTGGCTCACCTGGTTATCATTACATGCTCGTCAGCCCATCCTACAGCCAGCCCCTTCTAGCTATTTAAATTGCCTTGTTCATTCCTTTGGTGCCTTCACCTTGGTCAACATATCCTAAGTGTCTCTGCTGTGTTCCTGTTAGACCACTTTCCAACTGGGGCCGCAGCCGCATAAGCGCTAAAGCACTGCTCGTTTTAGCACTGTTTAAGTTGTGCTTTTTGAGCCGCTAGCGGAGTGCTTCTGACCCCAAAAGAAGGGGTTAAAAGCTCCTGTGTTGTGGCACTTCAGAATTGCAATGAGCAGGGGTGTTTTGGGAGCGATGTATACAGCGCTCCCAAACCACCCCAAATATGCTGCTTGCAGGACTTTTCTGAACTTCCCGCTAGCGCACCGCCCGGGTGTGAAAGCACCCATTGTAATGAATGGGAGGCAGTTTTCAGGTGCTTTACATGTGCTATTTCTAGCGCTAAAATGCCTGAAGACAGCCTCAGTGTGAAAGAGGTCTGCAGGAACTACCAACAATCCTGGCTGCTCTGAATATCTCCTAGGGCAAGGGATAGGAAGGGTTGCACAGCGCTGTCCTCCTAAAAGCATGCTACATGTGGCAGTCTCTCCCCTTGTGAATCCCTAATGTGCTGATGTACTCAATCTGTCCTATTTGCTCTCTGATGCACCTTAGACAGGATTCCTTTCCAAACAGAAATGCTGTCAGGATCTTCCTAAGCCAGCCCGAGCCCAGCCTGGAGGCAGAGCCCCCCACAGACCCAGGAGTCCTTCCTAGGCCACCAAGAGACTCCTCAGCACTCCATCTTCCACCAGGCTCAATTGTTGGCTCGGCTCTGTCATATTTAAGGGCTTATCCATCCACCCTGCCAGGACATTCTGCGTGAGGATTAGTCAGATTTTCTTAAGCATGCAGATCGGGTCTTCCTGGCCTCCGCCCACTAACTTCTCGAAGTTTATTCAAACTTAGATATCCAGGGGGAGGTATCAGAGACCTGCCTGTTTATAGCCATCCAGCCTATCCTGTAGTAATCCTGACCCAATTTCTGATTCACATAGTTTACCATGAGTCATAACATAAATTTGCCTGCACTAGAACTAGTAGCACTCTAGAGGGTGCTAAATACAACTTCATACATACATATCCCCGTAAAATCCCTTTTTCACCCAAATATATGTACACTTTACCATAAATGTCCACATTTATAGACAAGTGGCACAGGGCCATATCATTTATTAGCAAGGGATAAGCTAGGAGACTTGATTTTCATATCTTGACTGAAGTTTCAGTTCTTGTAATAATAATAATTTTCATTCCATACACATCAATACATGATCTTTCCGAAATGTGTGTTTTATGCAATTTTTTAACTCCATATATACAGTGGGGATCGAAAGTTTTGGCACCCCAGGTAAAAATGTGTATTAATGTGCATAACGAAGCCAAGGAAAGATGGAAAAATCTCCAAATGGCATCAAATTACAGATTAGATATTCTTATAATATGTCAAAACAAGTTAGATTTTATTTCCATCATTTACACTTTCAAAATTACAGAAAACCAAAAAATTGTGTCTGCAAAAGTTTGGGCACCCTGCAGAATTTATAGCATGCACTGCCCCCTTTGCAAAGCTGAGACCTGCCAGTGTCATGGATTGTTCTTAATCATCGTCTGGGAAGACCAGGTGATGTCAATCTCAAAGGTTTTAAATGGCCAGACTCATCTGACCTTGCCCCAACAATCAGCACCATGGGTTCTTCTAAGCAGTTGTCTAGAAAACTGAAACTGAAAATAGTTGACGCTCACAAAGCTAGAGAAGGCTATAAGAAGATAGCAAAGCGTTTTCAGATGTCAATATCCTCTGTTTGGAATGTAATTAAGAAATGGCAGTCATCAGGAACCGTGGAAGTTAAAGCAAGATCTGGAAGACCAAGAAAAATATCAGACAGAACAGCTCGCAGGATTGTGAGAAAAGCAATTTAAAACCCACGTTTGACTGCACGATCACTCCAGAAAGATCTGGCAGACACTGGAGTTGTGGTACACTATTCCACTATAAAGAGATACTTGTACAAATATGGTCTTCATGGAAGAGTCATCAGAAGAAAACCTCTTCTACGTCCTCACCACAAAAATCAGTGTTTGAACTTTGCAAATGAACATATAGACAAGCCTGATACATTTTGGAAACAAGTTCTGTGGACCGATGAGGTTAAAATAGAACTTTTTGGCTGGAATGAGCAAAGGTAGGTTTGGAGAAGAAAGGGCACAACATTTAATGAAAAGAACCTCTGTCCAACTGTAAAGCATGGGGGTGGATCAATCATGCTTTGGGGTTGTATTGCAGCCAGTGGCACAGGGAGCATTTCACGAGTAGAAGGAAAAATGGATTCAATAAAATTTCAGCAAATTTTGGATGGTAACTTGATGCCATCAAGTTAAAGAGAGGATGGCTTCTACAAATGGATAATGATCCTAAACACACCTCAAAATCCATGGGGGATTACACCAAGAGGCGTAAACTGAAGGTTTTGCCATGGCCTTCACAATCTCCTGACCTCAACATTATTGAAAATCTATGGATAGACCTTAAAAGAGCAGTGCGTGATAGACAGCCCAGAAATCTCAAAGAACTGGAAGACTTTTGTAAGGAAGAATGGGCAAAGATACCTCAAACAAGAATTGAAAGACTCTTGGCTGGCTACAAAAAGCATTTACAAGCTGTGATACTTGCCAAAGGGGGCAGTAGAAGATATTAACTCTGCAGGGTGCCCAAACTTTTGCAGACGCCATTTTTTTTGTTTTCTATCATTTTGAAAGTGTAAATGATGGAAATAAAATCTAACTTTTTTTGACATATTATAAGAATGTCTGATCTGTAATTTGATGCCATTTGGAGATTTTTCCATCTTTCCTTGGCTTCGTTATGCACATTAATACACATTTTTACCTGGGGTGCCCAAACTTTCGATCCCCACTGTAGGTGTCCTTTTACTGTTTTTCCTATAACATTATTCTATAGATTATACACTATAAAGTTCAGTTATATAGTAATTCTCACTAAAATTCACTTGGCATGAATTGTATGGCCTTTGTGTTGTGCTGAGATAGAGGATGTGAACATTTTCTCAGCACTTAACTGACAGAGATTTTAGCATTAATTTAAATCAACGCAAATATTTCTTACATGTCTTAGTCAATAAAACGTGATAAAGTCTTATAAAGTTTACCATCTGCTCTGCTTATCAGTTGCAGTTTGCTAATCCAGATAAGATCTGAGCTAGTCATCAGAATTTTCTTCAGCAGAAAAAGATAGAATATGAAACAGAACGTACACAGAAACCCTTTTCCATGTTATAAAATCATAAATGATAGAAAAACTGGTCTCAGAGGTAAAAAGTTACCATATTCTAAAATGTAAAATTTCTGCAAAGAAAAAAGATTCCTGACATTGAGGAAACTTTGTTCATACATTAAACTGCCTGGGTAAAAAGTATAACATTTAAGGTCTCCTGCTAAATGTTAGACATTCCAGATTGTTTAATAAGGCAAAAGGCAGTGAAAAGGTTTGTAACCCATAACAGGCAGTTAACCATCATCTTGCATTGCTGTAACTGCTTTTAGATGATGAAAGATTAACTCTGGCTGATTTGGGTTACTGTACTTTGCACGACATAATTCTTTTCTTTACTGTCTTACAAAAGAAATTACAATATGATTCTGATGCCACTGGGTAACATGGATTGGATACTGTAGCCACAAATTACTTAGATTTCTAGGGAGGCAGACATTTTTCTATCTGTTTTTCTATTCATCCACAATGGAAATACATTTTTTGAAACCTTATATAATTTTTAAAATTAGGTGATGTAGGTGAAATCTGAGATGAATGATTGCAATACACAGTGAAGCAGGGAAAACAAATTGCTTAGCTTTCTTGGGAGGCAAACATTTTTCTATCTGTTTTTCCATTCATCCACAATGGAAATACATTTTTGAAATCTTATATAGTTTTGAAAATTAGGTGATGTAGGTGAAATCTGAGAACAATGATTGTAATACACAGTGAAGCAGGAAAACAGGGGTTAAAATCATCTAAAGACTTTCCAGTTTAATGGAAATTATGTGTAACCCTTTTACTGCCATGATTGTATGGGTTACATAGCAACAGAACTGCTTGTAGTAGGCAAGCTCAGTAACCCTTGCATCAGCAACACTCGCTTAGACTATAAGCTTATGGTCACTCCAGCGGAAGGGTCCCCCAGACTCTGGCAGTTCATAAATAGCTGTGATCAGTGGCTGGCTAACTGTCAATCACAGCCATTCATAAAAATTGTGAGCATCCCCCCACCTTCACCACTGCCCGAGAATGTGCCCTTCACTCCATTGTGTGCCTTTAAACTGATCCCCTACATGTATCCTCCTTAGCCCTCTGTCTCTTTTATTTGTGTGCCTTCTGTTCATTATGCTCTTCCATATTTATGTGCCCTCCAATCACTGGTGCTCTCCTCCAGCCTTTATTGGTGATAAGATCAGCATCTTATCTCATCACCATCTTTTATCCTCAAAATGGCAAGGGGAAATTGGTAAACATGTCTTTCATGAATATGGGAGTACTCAGTACTAAGCACTCCTGTGTTCATTCAGAAACATGAGAGACCTGTATTTAATCCCTTCAGGTTCTGAGTTAATGCAAGAGTGCTTGGGAGTGAGCATTTCAAGTTTAGTGTTAGTGAGTATTGAGCAAAAGTGAAGGGGATTAATGACTCTGTCCTTTTATTTCATCATCGTCAGAGTTTCAGTGCAAAGAAAATGAATATGCTATAGTGCTGTCGGCGTCCCATGGGTATAGCTGGTATGGGGGAAAAGACTAGATAGTTGGAGGGGGAGGAGGTATTCAAGAGTGTTGCAAGGAGAGTCTTCCAGAGGGGTAAGAGGATGTTGCTGCTCCCCTGAGAATAGGCCCTGAATTACCTATATGAAAATTGAAAAAAAGAGAAGGAGGGCGCACCCAACTAAATGTAAAGAGTTCAATAAATTAGATACAATAAAAGTACTAAAATGCATATACTTCAGTAGCAGTAAACAAGGCATGTCAGTGTAAAGGGCAGTCCTGGTGTCCTGGCTTCACTGTGCCAAGTTCGGTGGATGGTGGCTGGCCTGTGTGCAAAGATCAGCAGGCAAGTATCTCGTGTGTCTGCAGGGTTCAGCAGGGAAGCTGGAGTACTGGGCGGGAAGGCTTTGTGAGCTGTCAGGCTGCCCTCCACGGTTGGGCAGTTGGACTCCAGAAAGTCACCTAACCATGGAGGGTGTTTACATTTAGATAGGTGCACCCCGGTCTCTCTTTATTACAGTTGCTGTGTATATTATCGCCTCAGGGGGCTTGCCACCCTTTGGTTTCAGTACTGGTGCTAGTACCAAATAATCAAAGCATTGTATGAACTGTTTGTAGCCTCAGCTACATACAGTACACAGTGCTGGGTTCTGGCTGTGAGACAGAGATTACCCATCTCACACCCAGAACAACAAAGAGCCAGTCTAAGCAGCTGTTAAGAGGAAGCCTTTTATTCTATGAATGAATACACAGTTTCCTCTGATTGGCTGAGTCAGAGGGACGGGCTGAGGGTAAAAAAGTGAAAAATAATATAAATAGTCAGGCCACCAGAGGCTAAAAGTGGACAGTAGGGCCTGACAGTGAAAGGATTAAATCCCCATAAGTAGGTTTCTTTTTGTAGCAAATTTCTTTTTTCTCAAAATTTCTGATACTAATGTACAGTGGTGTGAAAAAGTGTTTGCCCCCTTCCTCATTTCCTGTTCCTTTGCATGTTTGTCACACTTAAGTGTTTCGGAACATCAAACCAATTTAAACAATAGTCAAGGACAACACAAGTAAACACAAAATGCAATTTGTAAATGAAGGTGTTTATTATTAAAGGTGAAAAAAAATCCAAACCATCATGGCCCTGTGTGAAAAAGTGATTGCCCCCTAAACCTAATAACTGGTTGGGCCACCCTTAGCAGCAACAACTGCAACCAAGCGTTTGCGATAACGTCCAATGAGGCTTTTACAGCGTCCTGGAGGAATTTTGGCCCACTCATCTTTGCAGAATTGTCCTAATTCAGTTACATTAGAGGGTTTTCGAGCATGAACGGCCTTTTTAAGGTCATACCACAACATCTCAATAGGATTCAGGTCAGGACTTTGGCTAGGCCACTCCAAAGTCTTCATTTTGTTTTTCTTCAGCCATTCGGTGGTGGACTTGCTGGTGTGTTTAGGATCATTGTCCTGCTGCAGAACCCAAGTTCGTTTCAGCTTGAGTACACGAACAGATGGTCGGACATTCTCCTTCAGGATCTCTTGGTAGACAGCAGAATTCATAGTTCCTTTTATCACGGCAAGTCTTCCAGGTCCTGAAGCAGCAAAACAGCCCCAGACCATCACACTACCACCACCATATTTTACTGTTGGTATAATGTTCTTTTTCTGAAATGCAGTGTTCCTTCTACGCCAGATATACTTGGACACACACCTTCCAAAGAGTTCCACTTTTGTCTCATCGGTCCACAGAATGTTGTCCCAAAAGTCTTGGGGATCATCAAGATGTGTTGTGGAGAAATTGAGACGAGCTTTGATGTTCTTTTTGCTCAGCAGTGGTTTTCTCCTTGGAACTCTGCCATGCAGGCCATTTTTGCCCAGTCTTTTCCTGATGGTGGAGGCATGAACGCTGACCTTAACTGAGGCAAGTGAGGCCTGCAGTTCCTTGGACGTTGTTGTGGGGTCTTTTGTGACCTCTTGGATGAGTCGTCGCTGCGCTCTTGGGGTAAATTTGGGCGGCCGGCCACTCCTGGGAAGGTTCACCACTGTGCCATGTCTTCACCATTTGTGGATAATGGCTCTCACTGTGGTTCGCTGGATTCCCAAAGCTTTGGAAATGGCTTTATAACCCTTTCCAGACTGATAGATCTCAATTACTTTCTTTCTCAATTGTTCCTGAATTTCTTTGGGTCTCGGAATGATGTGTAGCTTTTAAGGATCTTCTGGTGGACCTTACTGTGTCAAGCAGCTCCTATTTAGTGATGCCTTGATTGTGAACAGGTAATCAGGCCTGGGTGTGGCTAGAGAAATTGAACTCAGGTGTGGACAACCACAGTTATAGTATGTTTTAACAAGGGGGGCAATCACTTTTTCACACAGGGCCATGATGGTTTGGATTTTTTTTCACCTTTAATAATAAACACCTTCATTTACAAATTGCATTTTGTGTTTACTTGTGTTGTCCTTGACTATTGTTTAAATTGGTTTGATGTTCCGAAACACTTAAGTGTGACAAACATGCAAAGGAACAGGAAATGAGGAAGGGGGCAAACACTTTTTCACACCACTGTATACACCTTCATGTTAAGCTATGATATATTTGTGTACATCTATTATGTCTGGGTCATCATTCACAAATCATTGACAGGTTTATTTGACCTGCTGTTGACTTCTTTTTGCCCTGCATTTGACTTGTGTCAAATAGGTTTTGAATTCCTATAGACTAGTATGAAAATTCAAAGCCCATCCGACATGAATGGAAGCTCATCAACACAGGCACTGTTTCACAAAAGTACTATACAGTAAATAGTACTCTGGTTATGAAGATGTGGGGATGATTTACTAGTAAAGACATTTGACGTTAAAAATGTCTGTGCTTTTGTAGGAGAGGTTACTACGTTTTAGTAATGCCCTGCATTTGGATATTTGTATTGAACACAGGCTTACACCTCTTCCTTTTATGTTAGTACATTACAATGTATGAATAGCTACCTGCAAGACATAAGCCTTTTTTACAACGTTTATCTTTTCCAATATTCAGATGCATGTTGCATTAAAAAACGAATTTCTTTCAACTTTTAGTGAACCACTTAAAAACTTAAATATCATTTTCAATATACAGTAAAATACATTTAAATGTGCTTTCATAACATGTCATTTTATATGTGAGAAAAGCAAAGTCATACTCTGCTTAATAAACAAATGAAAACAAATTTAAAAGATCTCAAACTACTGTTGATTTTTTGGGGGCAGAAAATAAACCAATTTGTCTAGTATAGACGGGGTACCTCCACAACTTAGGTAATTAGTTCAAAAAAATTGGGAAAAGGAACGTGAAAGGGGCATGTAGTTAAATGGAGGACCAAACCATATAAAACCATTATATGCCATATACACTTTATTAAAGCAAAAAATATAAAGATAGAAAACATACCCTCTAAGCACCTTAAAATTGTGTTTAAAAATATGTTACAGAGACAATCAAGACATAGCTGTAAACATGTAAAATAACCGTATAATACATGAATCACGTATATTTCCATGTATCTGAGCCACGATGGTCTATAGGTGGATTTTATCCTAAAACAAATGAAACTAAGTTAATGTACCATGTCAGTGCTTCCATTTTTACTGGTACACTTTATTTTTATTTTAAGGAGGTAGGAGTTAAGACACACACAGACACACAGACATGTATGTTTACAGCTCCTAAACCTAGCAATAGAAAACCTCAGTCATTAATGATGTCCGATTCTTCAGTGCAAATTTTAAAGTATAAGCAGTTATAGTGAGACCACTTTTTTTTTACTTTTTTTAAATAAATAGCTGTATATATTACTACATTTTAAGTATTTTGCTACCAGTACTACCTACCCACCTTGGTAAATAAATTAGTTTGTGCAGTGCCACAGGAGATAATGGTGCTATATAAATGAAAAATAGGTGTAAATCCTCTTGATAAAGTCCATGTAATGAAACATGTCAAGGAAGTGATGCCAGAACTAAAGCACAGAAGTGTGGAATCCTCCATATTTATTTTTACCAACTAATTTTGGTGACATAGTGATTTAAATTAAACCTATGTAAGAGCGATTTTAAGTAAAATAAAGCTGTGTTTTATCATTTACTACACTATAAAGTGATCCTTTGGCTTCATTTTGTGAGGTCTAAGGGACTAATCCAGGAGATTGGTGGAAGTCTAGAGCAGACCCCTAGAAAGGAGGGGCACTTCTGCATAACACAACCTGTCTTACTTAACGTATTACCATCAAAGGGTCTTATCAGCTGGTAAGAGTCCATTTGAAATTAAGTTTTCTGCACAGTGGTGAATATGTGGTGGGAACTTCATCATTTTGCTGTGGACATTTATTATTGCATTTATTTGCACAAGAGTGTATACACAAGCCCTTTTTTTAGTTTGCACAAATATATTCTTTCACATGTTTATTAATGATATGGATTCATTAATTAAGTTATATTGGTTTTGTAGCACTGGTATTGTGTATTGGTGGATCCCAGGTTATTAACAGAATTAGTGTCCCCATTGGAATATTTCTCTTTAATCCTGCTCTGGTGACAACCTAAAATGTGGGATTATCTTTAAATTTTGGTGATAATGGTAAACAGAACAAATAGACACAGGGACACATACAGCATTAAAAACCTGACAGGTGTTCTAATCTATCTCCACTCTATTCAAAACAAAAAAAAAGTTGTACCTTTAGTTATACTTTGAAATAGAGAGAGCAATAAAATAGATATGATCTGCTAGTTTACAATATATGTAGCATACAGTATATAGCTGTTCTGTTTCTGCAATCAAAACACTGAAAGTTTTCTAAAACTGATCTAGTTGTGGTGAAATAGCTTAAATTACAGTCTCAGCAGCTTGGAAGACAGTGACTTGATCCAAATGACATGATGCTTATCATAGAAAGCTTAAATCCAAAAAGTGTACAGCTCATAACAGATGAACATCAGATAGGTCAAAAATCATAGTATGTCTAGCTCCAGCAGAATACAGTACATGTGGTGAATGGAGATTAAAGTATGAAGAAGAAGGGTGAAACTAATTACATAGAGCACCCCCTAGCTATGGAGTGTTTTTTTTTTTTTAAGGCAAACAAGCAACAATGCATGTATACCATAATAATAGCAGCTGACAAAATCCTCTTATGCCGCGTACACACGGTCGGAATTTCCGATGGAAACAGTCCGATGGGAGCTTTTCATCGGATTTTCCGACCTTGTGTATGCCCATCGGTCTTTTTCTGTCAAAATATCCGAAGGACTTTGGATTGAGAACCTGTTCTTAATTTTTCCGACAGAAAAAACCTTTCTATCAGATTTTCCGATCGTGTCTATGCAATTCCAACACGCAAAATGCAGACGCATGCTCGGAAACAATTTGACGCATGCTCAGAAGCATTAAACTTCCCTTTATATAGTGCAGTCGAATGTGTTGTATGCCGTGGTGTTATTGACTGTCGGAATTTGGTGTGACCGTGTGTAGGCAAGACAGTTTGAGTGAAATTCCGTCGGAATTCCGACAGGAAAACCATCAGAGCTTTTTACGACGAGAATTCCGACCAGGTGTACGCGGCATTAGAGTTGTCATGTTGATAGTTTTGGCACCTATGTATGTTAGAGATAATTGTTTTGCTAAGATCTTGATAAATATACTTTGCAGCTACTAACGAATTGGCACATAGTCAAGCCCAGTATCTTCATGAAGTCATTTTAATTAAGGTGTGTATTAGTAGTCATTGTGCACAGTGAGAATATGAATTAAGTCAAATTTCATAAATGTCAATAAAAGTTAAATTGGCAAAACCAGAAACTTGAACTTGCCTGCTTGGAAAGACATAATACAACAGGGAATCCAATGTCCTGACATTCTTGTGCTGTTGTTGTACAAGGAATGTTCAATGTGATAGTTGGCATAAAGGAAATGATTCAGAAAGAAGAATGGCCCTACAGCCTCTGAATCATTACAGGGTGATAAGCTAGTTCAACTGAAAGATATTTATTTGCTTTCTCTGACACAAATTTGGATAACCTACCAGGGACTGCATTGATTCAGTAAAATTCAACCATGAAAAGCTAATCTTGTCTAGAAAAAATAATTAATACCAATTAAAGCTACACCATTTTATGCAAGCAGATCTTTTTACAATAAAATGTTCTAATTTAAACTACTTAAATGCTATATTGGTTGTTATGCAACCAACACAGAAGTTATTGTTGTGACACCATTTGACTGCCAAAGATTTTCAAATTTTTTGTGCCTTCCATACAAAGACAGATAATTAAGGATACCTTTAACCCTTTAACCACAGCCATACACACAGACATGGCAGCAGGGTGGTGGACTTTACGCCAACATGCTACATATAAGCGTACAGTCAGCATTCTTTTATTGTGCTGGGAGCACACCCACTTGGCACCATCCCCGCATGGTGACCACACCTTTAGCTCCCAGTCACTGTTTACAATGGAGCCAGTGAGGCAGGCTCCTGTTAGCATTATCAAACATAAAGGATCGACTCCCACTGACTGGACAGGGTTAAACATGTATAGGCACTATCTATGCCATATGTCACTGGGTAATTTTACAATATTATAAAGTAGACGTGGTTTGTTTTTTAGAGGCTTTAAAGCAAACCTGTAAAAAAAAAAAAAAAAAAACCCACCCCTTCACTTTGTCATTGGAACCTTCCTTACTTTTACTGTTGCTGCCCGGTGAGTTTGGGGGAAGCAGCAGAGATCTGTGAATATCAATGCAGAAGCTGCGATGGTAAGTCAAGGCACCAGACTAGATTAGGGTGAGGTGGACTTTATTTCTGCCAAGTGTATTTTAACTTGGTTATTTCCAAAGCCATTTTAAAACATTAGATATTGACATATTAATTCAGAAACCTCTTTGTTATTATTTATTACAATGTTAGACTTATATTGTTTTTTTCTTTTAGGGATAGACAAGGCTTTGTTTTTGTGATAGTGTGTTCAAATATTTTATTTAAGTTCTTGCAAATTAAAAACACTTTTTTTTTTCTAATTTTGCATTTGAGCTTCTTGAATGGCTATGATACAAATAAAATGAACCAACAAAGGGAACAACAAATATACAATGTTTTTGAGGAAAACAGTTTTATAAAAAATTTATGAAAAATAGCTCAGGAGTGTTTGGAAAGGAAAAAGTTAATTAGGGCCAGTTAAGAATAACAGGGAGCGCAAAGGCTTTTCATTAGAAACGAATATACTGTATATTTTATTTAGCTGCTCTAAAAGCTCAAGCCAGCTACAATGTATCAACACTTAGTTATTCTTTAAAGGAGAAGTCCAGCCTGAACTTGTTTGGCTGGGCTTCTCCTATGAATCACAGGAGTGACCCGTTTTCAGCAGAGAGCGAGATGTTGGTTTACAAAATATATGCAATAATTCAAAGCTTGGTTTTCTAAGGACTAGGTTCACTTTGCAATGTAAATGAAACTTTGTGAAAAAGGTGAACTTGTGTTAACTGTATTCTCTTTGCCACGTGCATTGTGCAATGAAAAAGAAATGTGACTGGACAAATAAAGCAAACACACCTTCACTTTATTTGCTACACACTCGGTTCTCAGTGCAGAGGCGGCAGGGGACAGATGCAGCATCGGACCAATACTGCATCCACCTAGGTAAGTATGAAACTGGCAAAAAACAAACAAACATACTTCTATTTTATTCTGCTGATTAGCACTAAAACATGTGCTAATGGCAGCTGTTCTGTACAGGTTAGGGCCCTGGCTGTCAAACTTCTATGGCCCATACACACAATACAAAAATTATACGAAAAATACCACTTTCGAATCGATTGTAGGATAATCTGATCTTTAGTACAGAGCTTTCGAGAGCCAATCATGACAGTTCATCCAATATTATCTGATGGGACCAGCACAAAAATTTTCCTTGTACGATACCAGATTGCACGGTTTTCGTTTAATCAGTACAATTGTTGTTAGAAAATACAATACAAATACATTACAACACTTTTCATCACTTCCACATTTTTATTCTATCGTATGAGAATTTTCATCACTTTAGTAAACTTCATTTTCGATATGAGGCTAGCATGTAAAATAAATGGACGATCTGTTGTATGATTTTTGGATCGTGTGTACGGGCTTTTAGCAGCTGTGAGCCTGGGTGTGTTCTCTACTGGGAAGGTGCCTATGATGTACTGTACAAGGTATATTAAAAAGTGCTACCTAGGTCCTTACCTGGTATGGTACCAAAGAACTAGTGTAAAACACTTGTAGTGTCTATATTTAAAAAGGATCACATGCTTTACCCACTAACTGTAGACCTGCAAGTTTGATTTTTAATGTAGAAAAAAATATTTGAAGAGCTGTGAAAGGACCCTCTAAATAAATATGAAGATAAAGGATATGCAAAAGCCAGCATGTATTTTTTAAAAATGTTTTTTAAAACAAATATACTTTTTCTTTGTGAGGAAGTGAGTAGAAACTTGGACAGAGGGGTAGCTGTCGATGTAATAAAACAAATACAGATGCCTACTATGCATATAAAGCTCTGTTGGTTTACACAATTTATGCAATAATTCAAAGCTTGATTTTCTATGGACTAGGTTCACTTTGCAAGTAAGTTAAACTTTGTGAAAAAGGTGAACTTGTGTTAACTGTATATTCTTTGCCATGTGCATTGTGCAATGGAAAAAAAAGGGACTGGATAAATAAAGCGAGTAGAAAGCATTCATATTTTTGCCACCCAAATGCATTATTTTACATTTTTCTAGAGTAAACACATTTGCCCTGTAGTTGCCCACCCCATTGAAAAATTTTATGTAATAAATTTATAAATGAAAAGATAAATACCACAAATGATGTGACTTAAAGAAAGAGACGGAAATGAACGTTAAGTTGAATAAAAGTCTCTTTTATGCTCGCTGAGGTGGAAAAAAAAAAAAAAAAAGATGGCAGCTCGCCTCCTCATAGAAGGTTAATAGATTGGTTTGGCAAGAACGATTCTTCATGAATCCATGCTGATTACTGCTAATGATACCATTTTCATTACTAAAATCTCTCCTCCGTGTTCTTTGTTTCTAAGATGTTATCCCAGTTTTCATCTTCTAGCAAGGTTCGTAGTTAAGGGCAGTTGGCTCTTTTGAAATTCAGCGTCTTTGTGTTCCCCTTGTGTTTCCTATTTGTGTGATTTATACTGAAGCCAATTGACCTGTGATTGCCGTTTCCTAAATTGCCCTGTATTTTCACATCCGTGAGTAGGTCTGTATTGTTGGTGAGCCTACCATCTGACGCATGAAATTGTCCTGCAAAGAAATTTAGGAGCTGGCGAACCTTAGACGAATGCATGGTTCCTCCATTATGATAACACTTCCCATCCTTGCTGCTAATCCAAATTGTGATAGGAGGTCCATCTCCCCTCCTCACTCAGGTTAGGGGGCCTATAGCATACTCCCAGTATTATTTTCCCCTTAGCTTCATCCCTTTGGAGCTCTACCCATAAGGATTCCACTTCCTCCCTAGCTCCCTTATTGATGTCATCTCTCACATTCAATTGTACATTATTCTTGATATATAGGCATACCCCTCACACTTTTTTACCCTCTCTATTCCCTGTGGGATTACCCTTGAATGGTTGCCAGCCAATCATGAGAGCTGTTGAACCAGGTCTCTGAAATTCCTACAAAATCGAAATCCTCCTAGTTCAACAGTATCTCTAGTTCACCCATCTTGTCCGCCAGGTTCCTGACATTGGTGAACATACCCCGTAGTTTTGTTGCATACTGTCCTCTTATTGGGTGTTCTGAGATTGCAAATAGGACTTGTTACTATACTTACCTCGGGTTTATGTGCTTTAGTCAACCTACCACTAATGCCCACAATACTTCCTCTTTGAATATGTTCATTGCTGACTATCTCTACCTCTGGACCCTCCCCCGTCGCCTAGTTTAAAAACCCCTCTAACTTTTCGTCCATCTTCACTCCCAGCAGATCTGCACCCTCTTCATTTAGGTGCAGTCTGTCCCTTCTATAGAACTGGTAACCAACGGAGAAGTCGGCCTAGTTCTCCAGGAACACAAACCCCTCCTTACTACACCAGCTCCTCAGTCTCTTGTTTACTTCCTTAATCTCCCCTCACATTTTTGTAAATATTTTATTATATCTTTTCATGTGAAAACACTAAAGAAATGACACTTTGCTATAATGTAAAGTAGTGAGTGTACAGATTGCATAACAGGGTAAATTTGCTGTCCCCTCAAAATAACTCAACACACAGTCATTAATGTCTATACCGCTGGCAACAAAAGTGAGTACACCCTAAGTGAAGAGGCTTCCTTCTCGGATGACATCTATGCAGCCCAATTTGATGCAGTGTGCGGCATATGGTCTGAGCACTGACATGCTGACACCCCACCCCTTCTACCTCTGCAGCAATGCTGGCAGCACTCATATGTCTATTTCCCAAAGACAACCTCTAAATATGACGCTGAACACGTGCACTCAACTTCTTTGGTTGACCATGGCAAGGCCTGTTTTGAGTGGAACCTGTCCTGTTAAACCACTGTATGGTCTGGGCCACATGCTGCAGCTCAGTTTCAGGGTCTCGGCAATCTTCTTATAACCTAGGCCATCTTTATGTAGAGCAACAATTCTTTTTTTCAGATCCTCAGAGAGTTCTTTGCCATGAAGTGCCATGTTGAACTTCCAGTGACCAGTATGAGAGAGTGAGAGCGAAAACACCAAATTGAACACATCTGCGCTCCATTCACACATTAGACCTTGTAACACTAACGAGTCACATGACATTGGGAAGGGAAAATAGCTAATTGGACCCAATTTGGACATTTTCACTTAGGGGTGTACTCACTTTTGTTGCCAGCAGTTTAGAAATGCATGGCTGTGTTTTTAGTTATTATGAGGGGACAGCAAATTTACACTGTTATACAAGCTGAAAACTCACTACTTTACATTGTAGCAAAGTTTAATTTCTTCAGTGTTGTCACATGAAAAGATATAAAAATATATTTTCAAAAATGTGAGGGGTGTACTCACTTTTGTGAGATACTGTATATACTTTTTTAGTAGAGGGATATATATATACAATATAAATAAATATATATACTGTATATCTTTTAAGTATCTGTACATTTATAGGCAAACTATATTGATTTGAGGTCAGCTTTGTTTAATTTTAAGCTTTTAAGTTTTAAATCAATTATTTTTTATTATTCTATCAGGTATATTACATTTAAACATGTAATACAGGACACACCCATGACACTGACTAGTATGGGTTTTCTAAAGGGAGCACAGCAGAAACTGCTTGCTTTCCAAGTGTCTCTATTAAAGTGATTTTTACTTTTAGAACCAATTTAAAAGACTGCATGAAGCAATTCCGTAAAGAAAGGGGTAAAATGAGTCATCCTGCAACTCAATCAATATAAGCAATATAAGCTTTCCACTCTGGAAACAATAACTTTGTTATTCAGTATTGCAGTTATGAAAAAAATAGCCTTAAAAATAGGGGACAAATTGTCCTAGAGCTCCACTTGGCTGGGCATAGATACAGTACATTTTTTAAAATATGTTTTAGTCTTGAATTAAATAAATAAAAAAAAAGGAAATATATTCAAAAACCCAAAATGGGAAGTTCCTCTTTTCTGCCACCTCCCCCCCCCATTTATATTTTTCGGGGGAGCTGGTACCTAGTTTTGACATGTACCCTCTCCCACTTCCACTTGGATCGCCTAGGTCCCCTTCTTTGCAGCCTTCTGGGACATGGCACAGGTCCCAAAAGGCTGTTGGATCATTCACAAAGCGCAGTGTGAAACTGCAGAAGACAGACTTGTGGTTTCAATGGACTGTGAGGTATGCTGATCAGTGAGCTTGTAGTCTGCTCACATTTCCTACAACTCTGGGACTTACAGCCCTACAGAGGTACAGGCACAGAATTGTAGACAGTGTCTGCAGGAGCCTGACAATTCATCTTTAATCAACTGATTGCGGGTGCAGTGCTCTACAGGCTCCTGTGATAGAAATAATGAATGCACATTTTTTTTCATAAAGGTAAACTTAGCCTTTAAAACAGGATAATTTTCACTATTGATAAGCTACAAATCATCTTGTTGTAGGGAAGTTTAAAGGTGAAAAATATATGCGTTCTCGTTATACTTACTTAGCCTGCCTTAAAGTACCATAATGCTGTTAATATTTGATAGATATTTGCTTAGTCTAATGCTCCATTTACAAGAAAACTTTACACGACACTCTGCAAATTGTGCAGAGATCTTTTTATATATTTATTTAATTTAATTGTTGTAGATTTATTGATTGCTTTTTTTTTCCAAGCAAATGGTAGATTTAATTGTTTGTGCTAGAGAAATACAATACATATAATTTACTTTGCAGTGAACAGGTCCTATTATTGTCCCTTGCACTTTTCCAAATAAATACAGAAAAGCAAGCTCTACCATAATTTACTAATAATTATGCATTAGTTGTAAACATTTATTGCACATAGATTTTTATGTATTTCTCAAATCAGAGAGGATAAGTACATGACCAAATGTATTCCTCAGTCACATCTATTATTTGTCTCTGCAGTTTTTTATGCTTTTTTAGTCACCTCTGAACTTCGCAATTGCATTGTTAAAGTGTCTTGTTTGTCAGCTGTTTATTCTATTTGTATTTTATGTTGATGAGAGCACTTTTTGTTTGTTTTTGCTGTTGTTTTGCATTTATTTATTTTTTGCTATATTGAGTATTCAGGCGCTAATCTTAAGCTGTACAAATCATTTTACTATTAGGTTGTATGTATTTTCTATCTGGTCTTTACTGTGAAAAGACCAAAGGATCCATGAACAGACTTACCTTTAACCAATGTCAAGAATTTATTTTCTCCAGGCTGATAGCTGCCCTCCATCCCATGTTAAGAAAGCCTTACCAAAAAACAAGTTTTAAAAAAAAAAAAGAAAGCCTTACCGAAAAGGACAATTTATTAGCGCTTGGCAAAACTGCTCATCACTGGAAGGTTTTGAGTTTGAGGAGGAGTTTTATCAAACAGGACTATGATCGGTTTACCATGGAAAGGGGGCATATAAGTTGGCCAGGGACACACTTAGAGGTAATCTTTTTAAAGAATGTATTACCAATTACCAGGAGTAAGAGGGGATACAAGAAGTGTGATTCTCAATTGGTTTCTTTTGTGACAGGTTACAATATAAGGTTTAAAACGGTTGTAAAGCTTCTTTTTTTCTTAAAATAATAAAAATGTTATTCACACCTGCTCTGTGCAATGGTTTTGCACAGAGTGGCCCTGAACCTATTCTTCTGGGATCCCCCGCCGGTGACCTTGGCTCCTCCTCTTCTCCGACACACACACAACATGGCTTCACCCCTCCCCCCAGAATTTGACTGAAAGCAGTAGCCAATTGGTCCCACTGCTGCCAAGTATTCTGTGAAAAGAGCTGCTGCAGAGGGGCACAATGCTGAATCGAGATTGGGATCAGGCAAGTGTTAAGGGGAGACTGGGGGGAACAGTCTTTATAACCAATTTAATGAGGTTAAACATATTAAAAATATTATACACGGGTATTTATTCATACTACAAAGTGATACTGAGTTAAAGAAGATACTGTCCTTAGGGGTTTGGTTTGTGGCCAAGAAAATATCCACAATTTGCTATTTCCTAGTTAGTTTCAGTCCAACAGAAGTCAATTTGCATGGCTGTACACTGTGGGCATGTTCAGATGAGGGTCTGCTCATTGTTTGATTTGTCCCTATTTGGAGGATGCCCACATTCTGTAGTCGTTGGTGAATTGTCTCTCATTTAGTATTGGGCAGTTGGTGAATTCTCACACAAGGTATGTGATCTATCTTATTTCTTGTGTAACCTGCAGCAAAAAATATGTTGGTAGAATTAAAAGACAGTTATGTGACTGTTTCAGGGTCCTAATATATGTGTCTAATATTGCACCATAAAACTACTAACATAACATTGCGCTTCATGTTCCTTCATGGTTCTAGCACTAGTTCCCCTAAGGTACAAATTAAAGAAAGGATCCCTAACCCCATTAGATGAGGTAATGGGTTTTCATTACCAAGTTACTAAGTAGAAAATATGTATATTGGATCCTTAATTTAGACACCAGAGTTCCAAAAGGAATGTATTTTGAATGAGATGTTACCTACTATTATTAACAAATTGATAAAATATTTTTTTATCTTTTTTAAGCATTCTTTGCTCCATTTTCTTATTTTTCCTAAGCTTTTTTCTTCTTTCTTTTCTCATCCCCTTTTCTCTTTTACTTCCATTCTCTTTTTCCATGATTTGTTAATGTAAAGAAGAAGAATGCAAAATGTTCATGTTTGACTAGGGTACCTTTATAATATGCTGTTTATTATTTTTGTTGTCAAGCCTGCATTAAAAAAGCAAATATAGAAACTATAGGTATAGATGATGCAGGTTTAAAAGAAGAAACAACAAATTAGCAATCATCCTTTAACATTCTGCACATACTAGAATGAAAACAGCTAATTTGATGTTATATTTGATGATATCATTAAGCACAGCTTTTTTTTTTTTTTTTTTTTGTAGCTCAGTTCTCAAACAAGCCTCTAGGTGTAGGCTTATTTTTACATTAGTCTATTAGTGACATTCCTTTGCATGCAATGTCTCATGACCTCTGAAATGTCTTTCATGCCTTTTATTTTTCATACCCTGGTGATTTACAAATAAAAAAGAATGATAGCAATATAGGTTTGTACAATAGGAACACATGTTTGAAAATTAGCTGACTATGCAAGATGGTACCTTTGCTACTTAATGCTGTAGCCTTAGGTCATAAAGGAATGACATATGGTTTCCCATTTTATGGCTTATAGTAAGATAATTTGTTTTCCAGTGTTTTGAAGTGTCCCAGTTTTAAACAGGGAAATGTTTCTCAAACAATATAAAAATAAAACAGGCATTTAGAGTTTTACAGCCCTGACACAGCACTTCATTGCCTGAAACCCTAAGGTTTGCAGAGCAATAATATCCTGCCTTCCTAATTGCTGCTCATCATCGTGTGTTGAAATAATCTTTTCTTTTTCTCTCCCTCTAAGGTGTCCATTGATGAGCGCATCAGACAATTACATGAAGCCCACAGGGATTTTGGCCCCACGTCTCAGCACTTCCTATCCAGTAAGCATTTTAACTTCTGTTAATTAACCTGCATGCTTGATGGTTTACTCAACCTTCCCAGTTCACAGGATGAAATCCCATATATCACATTATTACCTTCCTGGTGATAATATTGAGTCTGTACTTTTCATAGAAAAAAACGAGCTAAAGGGGAGCTCTTAAATGCTTGCCTCAAAATATTCACAGAGTACTAGTCTGAGATTTATCAATGTCATTGAATCCAGCTATATGTTCAAAATGCTGTTCTCCCTGAGGATTTTGAATGAAAAGGAGTGCTTGGCTGCATCACACGCTTTTCTACTGTCAAAGACTTCAGTGTCTCATGTGTCTGCCAGTAAACAGTAAGTTCAGAATGAACATGTAATTTAGTAAAAAAAAAAAGCAAATTTTCATCGATCTGATGGATTATAGAGGCAAATAGGACTTCCAAAGATATAGTTAATTCTGTGTTTTATAATGACTAAAAAATTGGTAAGCAAATCCACACAAACCAAGATTCATTCCCAGATCTTTTTCATTTGTCACTATATGCTGCTGTGTATAATGTTAAGTCAATATTCTACCCTCTGAAGTGTTTATAGTCAACAGTTGCAGTATACTGATCAGGTTCCAGAGAGACTAATAAGATTAAAAATGGCCATGGTCTATCCCATCCATCAAATCTGTCCATTATGGTCTGGTCAAAAGATCATATTGAGCACTTGCGCACTTGCATTTTACACCAACCTGTTTTGAAATCTAGCCCCATATCTTTTCTAAACAAGAAGATCTGACAGAATTTATAATGACTCCCCTCTAGATCTAAAACAGTTTTGTAAGCACCTCCTGAAGCTGATTTAAAGGAGTTTGGCTGTACTTCTCCTGTGGATCACAGGCGTGCACTTCGTTCTGCACTCCTGTGACCCATTTTCAGCAGACAGCGGGCCAAAGCTGATGTCACAGAGCCGGTCCAGGGTCGGGCAAGATCGCGACAATGGAGTTAGGATCCGCCCACATGCCTGGAGCAGCATCCGGGTCAGCATCTCTGCCCCCGCCACTCCAGGGAGTGCAGGGACAGAGCAGAGAGCTACTGACTGGAAGTTAGCAGCTCTTTGCTCAAGGAGCAGTGAGAGAACCCTGCGATCGTTGGTGTTCGATCGCTCAGTTCTCAGTGTTGGAGGTGCCAGGGGACAGATGTAGCATCGGACTGATGCTGCATTCACCTAGGTAAGTGTGAATCTTAAAAAGAAAACCCCATACATCTCTTTTAATCACTTTAGGAGTGTCTCCTTTCACTGTTCACTTCCCCACCCTTTTCAAAGTTAAGAGCCCTTTCACACTGAGGCAGTTTTCAGGCATTTTAGCGCTAAAAATAGCACCTGTAAAGCACCTGAAAACTGCCTCCCATGCTGCTGGAGAGTGCTTTCACACTGGGGAGGTGAGCTTGTGGGATGTAAGAAAAAGTCCTGCAAGCAGCATCTTTGGGGCAGTTTGGGAGCACACAGTACACACAGAGTATACAGCGCTCCCAAAACGCCCCGCCCATTGAAATTAATGGGCAGCCTGAAAAGTGCTTTGGAAGCACCAAAACACGGGCATTTTTAACCCCTTATTTGGGGCTAAAAGCGCCCCGCTAGCAGCCCTAAAGCACTGCTTAAACAGCGGTAAAGCCCCGCTAAAATGAGTGGTGCTTTATCGCGGCCCCAGTGTAATAGGGGTCTAACAGACTGGCTTCAGACCGCATTGTCCACTGTTAACTCTTTCCTGTGAACACTAGAAGTTCCAGGAAGCAGCACAGAGAGAGTGGGAGCCAGCATAATTGAAAGTTGAAAACTGCCAGTGCTGGAGTAAAACTTTTAACAGATAGTTCACTGGGGAATGTGTATTTTATTGTGCTAAAAATGCAGTTTTTAATACTTCTTTAACCGTTTAAGCTTTTACATATGTAAAGGGAAAATAAATATTAAGATGTTACAGATTCTTAACCTTATAAAAATGACCTTTATCTCACAGGTTGCTATCACCTCTTTTATTCACCTTATAAAAATGACCATTATCTCACTGGTTGCTATCACCTTTTTTTATTCACAAAGCTTTTTATTCCTTTTTATTTGACTGGAGCAGAAGCAATTGATATTTATTTCCAATGTATGAAATACTTTTCTGTGTTTTGAAAGTCATGAGTTTGTGTATTTCTTCATGTTCCATTGCTGCAGATAAATAATACATGCCGTAGCTGTATCGGAAATAAGTGGCTACTTTTTTTCTGCATAAATGTTCATTAAAATATTTATTGTCTGCACCATCTGGAAAATTAGGAGTGCATTTTATTATAAATTTGTAATTTTTACCTGTATCCTTGTCAATCGGATCTCTATATACTTCAGATTTGATCCATAATTAAATGTTTCTTTCTCATCTTAATACTATGATAGAAAAGTGTCAATTTAATGCCGGCATTCTTACTAAATCTGTTATTAATTTAGGTGACCAGCCATGCTAATTGTTTTAACCTTCAGTTTTTATGCCCTTGGTTCACCTCATTAAATTTTAGATGAACCTTCTCTTCTCCAGCTGTCAATAGTTTATTTAGCTTTGCTACCTGAACACTGTACTACAGTGTTCTTGGCACTGCTGATCTGCAAAACTTTTTTTCTACCCTTAGCACAATTATAAAAAATGGGGTCACTGACAAAACAGAAAAAGTGCATTGCAGCACAATTGTATAGAAGTAAATGTTATAATGGTTATTTTTCTCTCGAAGTGCATTATGTTCAATTTTCTACCAGTTTTCTTTTTGATAATCTTAGCATATATTTATTAATCCATTTTTATCTAGTGAAGCACTATTTATGCTCTCACTTTCATACAAAAAATCCCATGAGAATAGAGAAACTTTGGGCTATTATTAATATTTGACTGCCAAATGCCAATATACAGTATAGTTCATTTTTCTAATCTAAAGGTAGGCATAAACTACAGGGGGGTCTTGTAATGCCAATTACCATTGCTGTACGTACTTACCCTATTATGAAGCTACAAGGTATGGTTTTGTTGCAAATATCCTCCACCTTAAAGCTGAACTCCAGCCAAACAGGAAAATGCACAGATTAATAACATATACAGGAGCTGTTTTATCTGCCAATTGATTTATTTTTATATTTATTCAGTTCTGAGATTTATGCAGCTCTGCAACACAGCACATCCCTGTCTAGCATGGCAGACAATCTGATTTTTCTCTGCTCAGAAGCAGTTACAGCTCTTATCCCTTGTCAGGTCTGTGACGGGACAGTGAAAGGACCTCAAATTTTAATACCAAGTTAAATTCTGGTACTTACTCTGCTTGCATTTAAAAAATATATTTAACAAAGTGTTAATGAACACATGGCTGCATTCAATTATGCTTTTTTTTGGGCCTAGAGTTCAGCTTGCTAGGGGCCCCTACAGCACATGTATATCACCACCCAACCCTAAATCCATGTATTACCATGTGCCACAACATCTTTAATTATTCATATGCCACACAATTATTTCTCTGACATTGTCCATACTAATATACCCTCTAGCTATAAACTTTCAAGAACCCCAGTTAGGTGAAAATGGGTAAATACAATGAGCAGTGAAGGAGGAGGCCGGCATATAGCCCTATGGTGCAACTTGAGGGGCTATTTTATTCTTTGGAATCTCTGTGCAACAGGCAGTATAATAACATTTGTATACTGCTCTATGTATACCATGGGCTGCCCCCATAATTTGTACCCAGTGAGAGCAAGAGATGTCTGAAATGTCAGAATATAAAGCCATTAGGTAGAGTATGTATCTCTTTATATATGTATTGAGGAAGTTCCTATTTTTCACTGTATGAGTTGATTATGTAGATGTAAAGGAGATTAATCAGGCCCTAATGCTCTAATTTAATTAGTTCAATAAGATTGGACCATATACTCAAAATCAATCAAAAACAAGTTTGGAGTAGCATATTAAGAACCAATCAGCCTATTCCAATCCTATGTAATGTACTACAGTGTGATGTACTGTAATCTACAAAAAAAAGCTATTAAAAATGTATTTATATAATGTACATGTACCCTAGTACTTTATTTTTGGAACAAATTAAGCAATAAGCATTTTTAACTGTCATTCTGTACAATTATATATTTTGGCTAAAATGGCTAGAATTTGTAAAATTGCTTCCAAGTTTGTCCTGATTTTTTTTTAAAAAATCATATATTACCCCTTACCCCTAAAAATTTATAAAATGAACAATTGTTTAAGGAAACAGAATGAAAAGATTGTTTGATGTGTCACACGCTTATATTGGTTATATCAGTCTATCTACATTCCTACAATCAGATTTCATGTCCAGACTGATCAGACTAATTTTGATAAAATTGATTGGTTTTGCTTAACGATTAACGATCCAACGTTAGTACAGAGATCTCACCCGCTGAGCTGTTATGTGCTAACAAGGGGATGGCCTCCCCACCAGAACACTCCGATCAGCACTCTCAGCCGTTGGCTGCTGGTTTTCCAGCGTGCTCATCCGTTGGAACGGCTACCATACACACGCGCCAAATGTCGGCCGTTTTTTATTGAACCAGCCAATGTCGCCCGACATTCAGCTCCTGTGTATGGGGCTTAATTAGTCCCAAGAAATTGTCATGGTTTTGAGTTATTGTTAATAATTCAATTATGTGTGTAAATTTAAGCTTGGGCTTTAAAAAAAACTTACTTTACATCAAAGAGGCAAGCTTAGAGACTAGAAAATGTAAAAAAGGAACCTAAAGCTGGCCATAAATGTATTGACTAGTTCAGCTTATCTCACAATTTAAACAAACTTGTGTAATTTCTGACTGGCTGACAGACAACACATTCCAATAAAGAAGTTTAACCACTTGCCGACCACAATACATATATATACGTTGTGGTCTGCAAGTCGTTTATTGAAATTATGGCTAAAGATATCAGCCATAACCCCGTACCATTTTTTTAAGCAGGTGGCCAGCTCACTCAGGAAACTGGTCAGAGTGGTTCCTGGGCCGCTGAAATGGTTTCCGAAGCGGCAGTGTTTCTTGGGCTTACCATTTTTGCCAGTTTGCCTGAGAAATGATCTGGTGGTGCGGCCAGCTGTTCCCATAAGCAATCAAAGAGTTAACACTCTTTGATCGACTCTATGGCCTTGGAGGACCAGAACAACGTCATGACGTTACTTCAGGTCCAGACTGAAAGAAATATATATATATATATATATATACAGTATAAATAATATATAATTTTTATTAATTTTTTTAAGCAAAATATCACATTATTTTTTGAGCTTTTGCTTTTAAAGGTAAAGAAGAGATTTGGGGTCTTCTTGACCCCAGATCTCTCCATAAAGATGACCTGTTATCCTTATTTCTATTAAAAGGGATGTTTACATTCCTTGTAATAGGAATAAAAGTGATCAAAAACAAAAATGAAAGGGCCAGTGTAAAAATAAAAAAATTAAAAGTGAAATAAATTGAAAATTTATTTTTAAATAACAAATTGAAAAACAAATTCAAGCGCCCCATCTCTCTGTGCTCATGTGCAGAAACTAAAGCATACATAAGTCATGCACGCATATGTAAACAGTATTCAAACCACACATGTGAGGTATCACCACGAATGATGGAGCAAGAGCAATAATTCTAGTGCTAGTATAAAGGCGTTTAAAGCGTCACCTATGGAGATTTTTAAGTTCCATAGTTTGTCACCATTCCATGAGAGTGCATAATTTTAAAGCGTGAACTGTCGCACTTTGAATGACAATTGCACGGTCATGCTACACTGTACGCATATGAAATTTTTAGCATTTTTTTTTCACACAAATAGAGCTTTCTCTTGGTTGTATTTAACCACTACTGGGGTTTTTATTTTTTGCTATACAAACAAAAAAGACCAAAATAAAAAAAACTGTTTTCATAGTTTGTTATAAAATTTTGCAAACATGTAGTTTTCCTTCTTCGTTTATGTGCGCTGATGAGGCTGCACTAATGGGCATTGATAGGCACCGATAGGCTGCACTGATAAGGAGACACTGATGAGGCGGCACTGGTAAGCACTGATAGGTGGCACTAATAAGTGGTACTGATAGGTGGCACTGAAGGGCACTGAGAGTTAGCACTGATAGGTGGCACTGATGGGCACTGATGTGTGGCACTGATAGGCACTGGTAGGTGACACTGATGGGCAGAACTGATAATGAGGCACTGATGGGCACTGTTTGGCAACACTGATCGGCACTGATGGGCACTGTTTGGCAACACTGATCGGCACTGATAGGTGGCACTGGTGAGCATTGATAGGTGGCACTGATGGGCACTGGTAGATGGCACTGGTGGGCACTGATTTGCACTGGTAGGTGGCACTGGTGGGCACTGGCAGGTGGCACTGGCAGGCACAGATGAGGCGGCGGCAGAGGCTCTCCACGTTTGGGACTGATATCCCTCTGACAGAAGCCAGTAATCATTTTTTTTTCTCCTCACGCTGTTTGCATGAGGGAAAAAAATAGCCGATTACTGGGTCTGTTTACATCACGTGATCAGCCGTCATTGGTTTACAGCTGATCACATAGTAAGGGTCGGGATTGGCCTTTTACTCCGATCTGTGATCTACAGCTAAGTGTCTTTGACATGGACGCCCTCCCGGCAATTTAGGCCCACGCTGTAGCCCTCTTTCGGCAATAGCGTGTTCGTGAAGGGGTTAAACCCTTCAGATCCGTGCTATAGCTGAATGATGGCTACAGCGCAGACCTACTTTGCCGGGATGCCGTCAGTAGACATCCTCCCCTTTGCATGCTCCCCGCGCGCCCCCTTGCAGGGCCCGCACACTGTGATCACAGAGTCATTGAGACTCGGGTGATCACAGATCGGAGTAAGGGGTCGATCCCGGCCCCTTACCATGTGATCAGCTGTCAGCCAATGACAGCTGATCATGTGTGGAAAACAGAAGATCGGTAATCATTTTTTTTTATCCTCACACTGACAGCGTGAGGAGAAAAAAAGCACCGGCTTCTGTGCAAGGGACATCGGTCCCGAAGAGGAAGAGGCAAAGCAAATATAATTTTTTTAATACAGTTGAGCAATTGTTAAATGCCAATTTAGCCTTTTGAGTATAGCCAAAGAACATACAGAATTTGTCTATAATTTACATTTCACTAGAAAGAGCAGTCATAGAACGATGGAACCACAAAAGGTGAAAAAATCGACATCTGCAAATGTTCAATTACCTTTAAGCTTTACACAGTGACTAAAACCTGAATACATTTCTCCACATCACTGTTTCTGTTATGGCATTGCTGGCTTTAGTGTACCAGTAACAGTAAATCTCAATAGAAGAAGGAAACAGATTTTTCAGTAATAAAATAAATATTGTCACACTAGATCCAATTCAAGTGTGCCTGTACCAACTCAACTATTAAAATCAGACTTTACAAAGGAAGTTTATTCAAGGAAATAATATTCTTACTTCATAATTCATTTTCCATAATTTAGCATTTTTTTATGTATTTCCCCATTGCTGTAAGCTAAGCAAAAGAACATGATTCCCCTATTCATTTTAAAAAAAAAATTTTTAAATGTCACCTGTGCTAAAATCAAAAATCCATTTGTTTATCCAAAACAGAGTTTCCAACCCCAATACATCTTTCTGGCCACCTTCCAGAGTTGCTGGTAGATGCTACTGCAGTGGCTGCTAGTGTCATTATGTAGATGTGTGGCTACCTGCATGCTAGAGTAAAGCCTAAAGTAAAGCATCAGCTGGTTCAATATAAACCGGCCAACATTCAGCCCGTGTGTATGGCAGCCAGTCCGACAAAAGCCAGCTGTTCGGTTGGCTTCTGTTGAAGGCTCATGACCGAAAAAGGTCTGTCGACTGGCTCCCGATCAGTGCTCTCAGCTAATGGCTGAGACCACTGACTGGAGTTTTCTGTCAGAACACAAAAGCACAGCAGGGGAGATCGCTGTACTAACATCGGATTATTAGTACAGCAGCTCAGACCTGAGCTGTCAGGTTTTTTTTTTGTTCAACCCGCCGGGTTGAATGAAAAAAGCTAGTGGTGTGTACGAGGCTTAAAGGAGGATGAGACAGTATGAAAGGGTTCGGGAGGCGCAAGGGGGAAGAACAATTGAGATGGAGTACTTAGCTTGGTGCCATTCACAGGGAACTGGGAATGAATTGAAAGTGGGGTGGATGATTTCAGAAAGTGACAGCATTTGTTTTATAACACAGTACAGTAAACAAAGCACCAAGTTGGCAAGATTCAGAAACACACTACCGAACCTTCAAATTAGACAGGAGACAGCGTTACTAAAACCACAGATTTTAACTCCAGGCTAAACAAATATTGTATAAATGCAAGAGGCATGTGTATTCTTACTTAAATCCTGGTGTTTTTGTGTACTTCTTGACGATCTTTGCTGTAATTAAGCATGAAACGACTCCTGCACTTTCCTTCAGAGCAGGAGTTACCTGTAGTAAAGACCAGTCACTGCTGCTCTTTCTCCTTGTGCAGAGTGGCTGGTCTTGTATCCACCCCCTGTAGTTTTTTTGCAGACAGCATGTAGTGAGTGGACTTGCTGGGCCCCTCCAACACCTCTATGTGTAGTATAGCGATGAGGTCACCACCATCACCACTACTTGTACAAGCAAATAAGGTTGAAAATGTATTTTGTGCACACAAAGTGGACTTGTATTCTTTGTGGCTATTGAGGAATATATTTCAATTAAAGTGTTTCTGTCTAGAGTTCAGCTTTAAGTAAAAGGTATGCATTTTAATACTTTATTTGTTAGTTTTGACTGTGGTGTATATTTAATAAAAAAAAGTGGTTTACAGTAACAAATATAAAAATAGGAAAAAAAAGTTTTTCTTTAACCACTTCAGCCCCGGAAGGATTTACCCACTTCTTGACCAAACCATTTTTTGCATTACGGAACTGCGTCGCTTTAACTGACAATTGCACGGTCGTGCGATATTGTACCAAATTCCTACAAATAGAGCTTTCTTTTGGTGGTATTTGATCACCTCTGCGTTTTTTTTTTTTTTTGCACTATAAATAAAAAAAGAGTGCCAATTTTGAAAAAAAAAAAATATTTTTTACTTTTTGCTATAACAAATATCCCAAAAAAAATAATAAAAAAAATTATTTCTTTATAAGTTTAGACCAATATGTATTCTTCTACATATTGTTGGAAAAAAAAAAAAACACAATGAGCATATATTGATTGCTTTGCGTAAAAGTTATAGCATCTACAAAATAGGGGATATATTTATGGCATTTTTATTATTCATTTTTTTACTAGTAATGGCAGTGATCAGCGATTTTTAATGGGACTCCAATATTGCAGCAGACAGATTGGACACTTTTGTCACTTTTTTTGGGCCATTGACATTTATACAGCAATCAGAGCTAAAAATAGCCACTGATTACTGTATAAATGTTGCTGGCAGGAAAGGGGTTAACACTAGGGGGCGCTCAAGGGGTTAAGTGTTTCCTAGGAAGGTGTCTCTAACTGTGGGGGGAGTGAACTGACTGGGAGTAAAGAGAGATCGCTGTTCCTGATCACTAGGAAAAACAGATCTCCCATTCTGGCTCTCTGAGGAGCGATTGTAGGTTGCCAGTAGACTTAACGGCTGCCGGCCACGCGCATCGGCTCTGGTATCATGCCTCTGGCTCCGGCATCGCACCTCCGGTGGCTCTTAAAGCAACTGAAGTACACCTACGGCGCTTTGCGCAGCCGTGCCAACCTGCCGCAGTATAATGACAGCAGCTGGTCGGCAAGTGGTTAATTTGCTTTTTTTTTCAGAACTAATAAAAGCTTATTTATAATAATATTACTGTATACCATGGCTTTTTGGAATGTGTAATTATAAGCCAATGTAGTATATGTGGTAAGAGCACAATGATAATAATATTGTCTAGAAAGTCGTATTGGTGCATTATGAAAACCTGTAGTTTTGTGTAACTGAAAGGCAGGCTTGATCTACCCACTGGCTTGTATACAATTTTTGGGCAATTTTTAGTCATTTTGCCAAGGCACCCCTGAAAAAACCTCAAGGCACCCCAGGGTGCCTGGGAACACTGGTTTAAAAAGGCTGCTGTAGACAATGGATTCAGTATACACTCACCCATAGATTTCACTGGTTTAAGCCCTCCATTACCAAGAGTGAAGTAAGGAGAAATAAAATGGCTACAAAACATTTTGCAGCCATTCACTGTAAAGTACAATAGTTTTTTTTTTTTTTCAATGTAATGCAGTATATTTGAAGACATTAACATCAACTGCCAAATATGAATTTCACGAAACTCTACTGCTGCTAACTAACATTTTAAACCTATTAACCTCTATATAATGGTTAATGTTAAAGAATTGCCCCTGTATTTCACATTGAATAATCTATAGAAATTTGACCAAAATTAGCCCACATTAAAAGTAAGAATACTGCTCTGCATGGCTGACCTGGACCTGGACTCATGGCACCATGACATTTCTTTCACTCACTTTAAGGGTCTGTTCTGCTCTGTCTGGTAGATTGCACGGAGAATGGTTTGGAATAATTTTCTTCATTCTTCAGTAGTTTGTCTTTCTCCTTTGGCATTTTATTTTACATTTCAGCAAGATGAACTATTTAGGTTTGCCCTTTTCATACTTGCCAGGTAATTTGTCGACAGCACCTGGTACATATAGCTACAGCCAGACTGCTGACAAGCAGTTAGCAAGAGTCAGCCAAGCATCAGTCCTACACTGAATACTTTACAGAAAGAAGGCTGTCAATAACTATTGTTCTAAATATCACATAACTCACTATAAAAATTAGAAATTTTATATTTCTGGATACTTTATATATTTATTGTATTATATGCCTTTATGACTTATAGTAGAACTATATTTTGGTTATGATATAGGGTCCTATAGGTATTTATAGTAAAGAAAGCTTCTATTAATGTAAAAATATTATCCAACTTAAAAAGTTTTTCATAGTTACTAAATTATTTTAACAATACATTTTTGTTCTTTTGGTCAGTCCCTTTACCACTGTTTTAGAAGTTCACTTCAAGTGTAACTTTTAAGAGCAATTAAGGTGAGCAAACTTTGCTCATGGTAATGTCCCTTGTTCAAGATCATACCCCCATATATGCATATTAGGCTTTTGCCCATGGCTTGGATATAAAGTAATGAATACAAATGCTCTGTGAATGGTAAAGGCGTTTTACACTGCAGATTCATATGATGTTTAATAATATAAGACAATATTCAATACCACTGAAATTAATGTCCAATGGATAGCATTTTTGCTAGTAAATGTGAAAACTTCTGTCTATAATAATTGTATATATATACAGTATCTCTCAAAAGTGAGTACAACCCTCACATTTTTGTGACAACACTGAAGAAATTACACTTTGCTACAATGTAAAGTAGTGAGTGTACAGCTTGTATAACAGTGTAAATTTGCTGTTCCCTCAAAATAAGTCAACACACAGCCATTAATGTCTAAAATGCTGGCAACAAAAGTGAGTAACCCCTAAGTGAAAATGTCCAAATTGGGCCCAAAGTGTCAACATTTTGTGTGGCCACCATTATTTTCCAGCACTACCTTAACCCTCTTGGGCATGGAGTTCACCAGAGCTTCACAGGTTGCCACTGGGGTTCTCTTCCACTCATCCATGACGACATCACGGAGCTGGTGGATGTTAGAGACCTTGCACTTCTCCACCTTCTGTTTGAGGATGCCCCACAGATGCTCCATAGGGTTTAGGTCTGGAGACATGCTTGGCCAGTCGATTACCTTTACCCTCAGCTTTTTTAGCAAGGCAGTGGTCATCTTGGAGGTGTGTTTGGGATCATTATCAGGTTGGAATACTGCCCTACGGCCCAGTCTCCAAAGGGAGGGGACAATGTTTTGCTTTAGTATGTCACAGTACATGTTCACATTCATTATTATTATTCTACACGATTTATATAGCACCAACAGTTTACGCAGCGCTTTACAATGTATAGGGGGGGCAAAACAATTACAGTACAGTTCAATACAAAAGGTAAAGGAGGGCCCTGCTCGTAGAGCTTATATTCTAAAGGGACGGGGTGGTGGTACAAAAGGTAATAGCTGCAGAGAATGATTGGATGGGGGTGGGTGTGGGATAGGCTTCCCTGAATAAATGCATTTTCAGGGATCTCTTAAAGGTAGACAGGGTAGGGGCTGACCGGATATAATGTGGCAGGGAGTTCCAGAGGATGGGAGAGGCTCTGGAGAAGTCCTGAATGCGAGCATGGGAGGAAGTAACAAGGGAGCTAGAGAGCAGGAGGTCCTGGGAGGAGTGAAGGGGATGATTTGGGCGATATCTGCAGATGAGGTTGGTGATGTAGATGGGGGCAATGTTGTGGATGGCTTTGTATGTTATGGATAGCATTTTGAATTTTACACGGTGGGTTCCCTTAATGAACTGTAGCTCCCCAGTGCCAGCAGCACTCGTGCAGCCCCAGACTATGACATTCCCACCACCATGCTTGACTGTAGGCAAGACACACTTGTCTTTGTACTCCTCATCTGGTTGCCGCCAGGCATGCTTGACACCATCTGAACCAAATAAGTTTACCTTGATCGCTTCAGACCACAGGACATGGTTCCAGTAATCCGTGTACTTAGTCTTCGGGAACAACAGCCATGCAGACCAATTTGATACAGTGTGTGGCGTATGGTCTGAGTACTGACTGGATGACCCCCCTACCCTTCAACCTCTGCAGCAATGCTGGCAGCACTCATACATCTATTTCCCAAAGACAACCTCTGGATATGAAGCTAAGCACTTGCACTCAACTTCTTTGGTCAACCATGGCGAGGCCTGTTTTGAGTGGAACCTGTCCTGTTAAATCGCTGTATGGTCTTGGCCACTGTGCTACAGCTCAGTTTCCGGGTCTCTGCAATCTTCTTATAGCCTAGGCCATCTTTATGTAGAGCATTAATTCTTTTTTTCAGATCCTCAGAGTGTTCTTTGTCATGAGGTGCCATGTTGAACTTCCAGTGAAAAGTATGAGAGAGTAAAAGCGATAACACCAAATTTAACACACCTTCTCCCCATAACACCGGAGGAGGGAAAACAGCTAATTGGGCCCAATTTGGACATTTTCACTTAGGGGTGTACTCACTTTTGTTGCCAGCGGTTTAGACATTAATGGCTGTGTGTTGAGTTATTTTGAGGGGACAGCAAATTTACACTGTTATACAAGCTGTACACTCACTACTTTACATTGTAGCAAAGTGTAATTTCTATATAATAGATAGATATCTAGATATAATAAAATATTTACAAAAATGGGAGGGGTGTACTCACTTTTGTGAGATACTGTACATATACAATTATTATATATGGTAGTTTACAAATGAAGTTGTAATCTGCAATAATGTAAACTAAGATGTGCGGTAATTATTTTAAAAAAAGCCTAATTATCAATAATCTAAACTGAGATGTACTGTAATTATCTAACAAAAAATAACATAATCCAAAAGAAGAGCCAACAATACCTTATATACTGTATGTACTGTAAACTCTTTTTTGAATGATGTTGATTTGTGAATCAACATCATTCAAAAAAGAGTTTACAGTACATACAGTATATAAGGTATTGTTGGCTCTTCTTTTGTATTATGTTATTTTTTGTTAGATAATTACAGTACATCTCAGTTTAGATTATTGATAATTAGGCTTTAGTGATTATGTTTTTTGTAACACTTGGTAATTAAAAAGTAACCCATGAGAAATAACGCTTTTGAAGCCTAGGCTGGTTACGCCAAAAATTGCCTATCATCTCATCTTGCTAAATAATGCAATGTGAACACAATTTAATTATGTTAACTTATCTTTGTCATATTTAATGATATTCAGGCCGCAGCAATTAATTATTGGCTTTATGCCATGGTCAAAACACTGTATAGCACCACATGTTCTAAGGGCAGTGGCTTGTGCTATTATATGCTTCTGCAAATGCTTTTGTGGTTACATTTGTTCTTATTAATTTGTAATAAGTGACAAGTTATTATTAATTACTGATATTTAAATATTTTATCTCATATATTTTATATTGAAGATCTTTGTTAAAAAAAAAAATCTACTTTACCCTGACACCATTGTTTATTTTACAGATTTAGTAGTAAAATATATAGTAAAATATAGATTTTAAAAAACATAAAAAAAAAAAAAGCTCCTGAACTGCCAGAGCCATAGTACAGGATACTAATTATAGGCAATATTTTTTGAAATAGTATTATAAATAATTATCATAACATATTTATTTATGGAAAAAATTGTGAATATTGTGACCGATTTACCAGCCACCTTTTACCTAGAATACATGGAAAACCAAACAAAATTCTGGTGGTAATTAATTTGCATTTATTATTTCAAAAGACTACTAGAATCCACAATGGGAAAAGATACAAAACAAAAATCTGGGTATGAGGGGTTCCCCCCAGCAATCTATTCCTCCAGCTATTTGCATTAATCACTCTTTATTTCCCCCAAGCAATAGACACTACAATATAAACATCTATCTGGGCATATGACTCCGAGCCACCTTGGTTTATCCGCTGACTGGTTTGCTAGGCAACCACAGGAGCATGTCAGAAACATCCGCAATCCACCAGTTAGACTGGCTCCGTGTGAATCCCACCATCCATATTTCCTGCTCCTCTATTTATTGAGATATGAGTCTGGGCTGGACTTTAGCCCTCAGCCAATCAACTTGGGGGGGGGGGGGGCATGCCCTTCCCAGCCCACAGGTTTGGTCTGTGTTCCAAAGTGACTAGGGTTAAATGCCCATTAATGGTTCTGTAGGCTGGGTCAAGGATAGGTTTTTCGACATTAGTGCATCAGTCCCATCGCAACAAGATCAATCAACACTTGGCTGTTGTTATCACGCTATATATAAACATTCTGTGGATTTCATTTGGCTTCTGTATACACTATACAAATCATTTTACATGTATACATACCCCAAAATGTGTATGACTAGAAGAAATTATTTTCATCTTACTGCAACTAATCTTTTCGTTTTTTTGATGAGATAAAATAGATTCTTCTGATCTTTTTCAAAAATCAACGATTGGCAGACATTTGAGAGTCTTAAGAGTGAACAGGTCTTGTCCCCAATGGGATTGTAGATGAATTGACTAGATCTTTCCTTTGAGGATTCAGGGAGGTGACCATTTTTTTCTGGAACCTAGGTGTCACTTCTGATCAAAAGCTTGCTCTGTCCTTTTCTAACTTCTAATTGAGGAACATCTGTCTATGACAGACCACTGGAAAATGGAATACCGTATCTTTATTTCTACTAAATTAAGCAACAATTTACAATCATACTACTTCTAAAAAGAAGAGAAAGAAGTGCCGCTAAGTGTAGTATTAGGTACAATTTATTATGGCCCCCATATTGGGTTACCCACAAGAGGTAGGTATAATACATAATCTTCATTAAGGTAATGGCTGGGGGGTCTGTCCGTGTGCTCCTCATGCGCTGGGTAGGCTGGATGTCTTACGCTGTAGGGTAAGGGAGCTGTGAATGGAGAAAGTCCTCTGAAGCCCATAGCAGTTCCGGGATCCAGGGTGGACCGCAGCACAGATCGCAGCATATCGAGGGGGTACGAAGGGCGTCACAGGTCCCAGCATGCTGTGCCACGCATTTCGGAGCATGCGCCATGCTGTGTATGAGCATGCGCACTCCTATGTCAAGTTAAAGATAGAATGGGGAGCTTGGTATTTATGGTCAAGGAGCTGGAAATACCGGCCACATGTAAACAGGTTATGTCATTCCACTCGGATTAATTGCAGCACATTAAGAAGCAGTATTTTAATAAATAAAAAGAGATGAAAAGAATTATGTATGTATATAAAAAAATGAGAAATAGTAAAAAATATGAATAAATATATATATATATATATATATATATATATATATATATAATAAATAATTAATAATTAATAATACATTTTACCTGTTTACTACAGAGTGGGCTGTGCTCTGGATCAGTATTGACACAAGTGTATGGACTTCCTCCATGAGACTTTTTTTAAAACTTTTCAAAAACTTTTCTGATCTATGCTTGTGTGTTTGCCGTTGCGCCTACTACCCAGTTTAATTGATACTACTTCTAAAGATTATGTTGCATCCCAGCTATTGGCAAACCTACCATTTTTTTCAGTGGAGGTTCTCTAATACAGGATGAGTGTTAGTGGACAAATAATTACCAGGTGAAGACAGAGGGGGAAAAGCCTAGCGCAGCCACCACATCTAATGATTGGAAAGCTGCAATATATTATATTTTTGGTTTATGGGTTTAAAACCGCTTTTACGGGCCCAAGAAAAATGTATCTTTATTCAAATTTTCCTGTTCCATTATTGTAAAAATCACTGAGTACAAATCGTTTTTTTTTACAGGTTGTGGAAGTGTAAGGTGTCCTTTAGAATTTTTTGTCCTTTTTTTTTTTAAATAGAATGGTGCATTATTTATTTTGATTACATAGATTTATTTTTGATAATATTCATATTTTTAATTCATATTTTAAGAATATAATTGGCTAAATGTAAACAAGGTCAAATGTACATTTAACATTATATCCCATTACATAATAGGCATTTTAGTAATTTATTCCTTCATAGCAGACATTTTTGTAATAAAGCAAAAAAGGTGACAGTATGTTGAAATGCAACATTTAGACAAATTAGGATATTTCTGTAATCAATTTTCATTTTTTGCTGATAAGCTTTTGTATTCTACATATGCTACTTTAATGTCTTATAAATGTATAAATATGAAAATTATGTTGTTAGAGACACTTACTGAATACTCATGTATTGCTTATCAGAATGAGTTTAAAATTCATCTTCTCCTCTTGACGGGTCCATCTGTACTTGTAAGAACAGAGAGTGCATCTCTTTGAGATACGAGGAGAGAGAGCGCAAAGTCATGGCAGTCCCATTTAATGCTTTCTTCACAGTCTGCCATTAATCTTGGCTCTTATACAGAGTAATGCCAGCAATGTTTAGGAAGAATGTTCTCAAACTTTTAAAAGCACTTTTCTGAAAGAAAGTCTAAGTTTGGCTCAGTTAGTATATATTTATATAGCTTTGCTTTGTCAAAATAAAACTTTTCTCGAATGGAAGCCTGTGTACAAAGAAACAGAAATGGAGTGTGCGTTCATATTTGATAACTTAGAGCATATCTCCAGTTTTTATACAACAAATGTATTTTGACTCACAATGTATCCTTTAAATCATATAGGCAATATTCGTAGTAACGAGAAATCCAGCTTTTAAAACATTGGACAGCATAGGTACAATAGAGTATGCAATATACATGTATTGATAGGGTTACACAATATTGACAAATAACACACTAGACAATATTTATAACACAGTGTACAGTATAATTACAGTGAGTTGTATGATATTTACAATTACACACAAAAGCATATTTACAATACAATGCAAAGTACGAGTATGGAGCTATTTTAATTCTCAGCTTCATATCTGGTCATACTGAGTGGTGTTTTGTATCCCAGGATAAAGAGAGAGCACAACTTGGTAACAATTCATCATATGCCCCCTCCCTACCCCCACCTGCCTTTCTGTACAGTGGCTAATATCATGCTCCCTAATTGGTCAGTACCCCTAGAAAATGTATATTGGGCGCAGCCTGATTGAAGGATTCAAAGAAGGCTGCTGTTTACGACCCGTGTGAGATGTTATAAGAAAATACACCTTTACCTTTACCTTTAAAGTAGACACATATTTACAGTAACACCAATTGGGAGCTAAGAGAGGTATAATGGAAAAATACACTTAATGGTTTTTAATATATTCCCACCTAACTAAAATATACTCCTAATTACAATGTTATTTACATCTGTTAAAGGAGTTTTCACATAAACTATATGTAACAAATAGATGCAGACACAGCTTTCTGAACACAGCTTTCTGAACCAGATGCAAACGTTAAGGTGTAAGTAAACCCTTTTTGTAAACTAGTACCTACAGGTAAGCCTATAATAAGGCTTACCTGTAGGTACTTTAAATATCTCTTAAACTTGCACTGTTTAGGAGATATTTATACTGCATGCAGCCTGTGATGTCACCGGCGCATGCACTCTGAAGGGATGGCATACCCATGCCATCCCTTCAGAGCTCCATGCTGCGGTCCATGACTCCCGTACGCATACGCGGAAGTGAGGTCGGCGCGGCCAATCAGATGGCCGGAGGACGCAAACCCAGAAGTAAGACCGAGTGAAGATGGAAGTGCCTTCAGGGGTGACAGCATGTCGCTGGAAGGCTTCATTCTAAGGTAAGTATTTCCTAATATGCTAGTATGCGATGCATACTAGCACATTATGCAATTGTCCTACAGGGTTTGAAAAAAAAATGTGGTTTACTACCGCTTTAAAGTGATTACAAAAGTTTTTTTTTTTTAAAACAAACATGGTATACTTACCTGCTCTGTGCAATGGTTTTGCACAGAGCAGCCCCAATCCTTCTCTTCTCAGGTCCCCTGCCAACACTCCTGGCTCCTCTCCCCTGCTGAGTGCCCTCAGCTCCAGAGTTGTCCATTAACACATACAGTGCAGCTTGGCCCCACCCCCACCCCTCCTTACTGACTGTGATTGACAGTAGGAGCCAATGACTCCAACTTTTGCCTCTGGGCCAGTGAGATTGAGAGTAGCGATGTTACTCTCATACACATCGCTGCTATGAGTTACATTGGACTCAGGTAAGTATCGGGGGGGGGGGGCAGCAGGGAGCTGAACACAGAAGTTTTTTTTTCACCTTAATGCATAAAATGTATTAACGTAAAAAACCTTCTGCCTTTAGAACCACTTTATTTCTTCTCCAAGTACTCAGTAACTTAAAGAGGAAGTTCACCCTTATCTTAAATATTACAACAAAGGCGGCTTAAAAAATGTTTAGTAATGGCAATCTACAAACATACCTATTGATAGTTGGAGGCTTTATTTCCTTTGTATATATTTTTTTTCCCTTCTCATTTCCAGCAATTGCAGCCTTCTTGTTTCTCTCATAGAAGGTTTCCTTTAAATTTCAATAAACATTTCAGTTTGAAGGATTAATGTCATAAATTACATCATATTAAAGTGGTTCTAATGACTTAAAGCGGTGTTCCGGCCGAAATTATACTTTTTAAATAAAAATACCCCTATAATACACAAGCTTAATGTATTCTAGTAAAGTTAGTCTGTAAACTAAGGTCTGTTTTGTTAGTTTATAGCAGTAGTTTTTTTATTTTATAAGCTTACAGCAGGCCGTGGCCATCTTAAGTGTGGGCATCTGAAGCCAGACTGTATTTCTTCCTGGATCTCATCCTTGCAGATCTTGCACATGCTTAGTGCAGCACAAGCAGTGTAATAGGTTTCAGGTCAGGTTTCCATAGCCATGGCAGTGTCAGAGGAAGTTGCCGCTCCTTCCCAGGAGGCATTGCAAACAGGAAATGATGCGATGGGCCGCGGCCAGGGAGCAGGAAGTGAAAAATGAATACAGCAGATATACAGTAGGTGCTGAGAAAAAAATAAAAAAAATATTCAATTTGTTTACAGTGCACAGTTTAGTGAGGAATGCTGAAGAGTTGTAAAAGTGGGTGGAACTCCACTTTAATATGCATGAAGGTAAAAAACATTTTGTGTGCAGCAGCCCCCCCAATACTTACCTCAGCCCCAATGTGCACAAGAGCCTTGGCTCTCCAGGGACTTTCCCTCCTCATTGACTGAGAGAGAAGTGGGCACCATTGCCTCCCACTGCTGTCAATCACAGCCAGTGACCAAATGAGGAGAGAGAGGTGACGGGTCCTAGCTGTGGCTCTGTGTGTGAATGGCTACTGGGTTCAGCGGCTTGGGAGTGAGCCTGCTCGGGTGCCCCCATAGAAAGCTGCTCTGGGAGCACTGGGCAGGAGGGGGGGCAGGAGCACCCACGGGGGACCTGGGAAGAGGAGGATCTGGGCTGCTCTGTGCAAAACCACTGCACAGAGCAGGTAAGTATATGTTTGTTATTTATTTTAGAAAGAAATTCTGCCTTTAATATCACTGATAAAATCTGTTGCCACTTCTCATGTTCTCAGTGGTCTTGAAATTTAGCTTTTTTGGGTCTGGACTAATATGTCAAGGGGGTTAGTAATTTACCACCTGAATTCTTTTTCCTCTATTTATATGAACCATACACAGACTAGAATTAATTTTGCTTTATTTCATTTAACATTTTACCCACTTCAGGCCAGCTGTCTCTGGGTCTTCTTATACACAGAACTGTTACCAAGTTGGCCTGAATTGCCTTTGCTGCTGGTACTCTAATTTCATAGCCCTTATGTGTTCTCTGGACTACACACTCCTGTCTCACTCCTCCTCTTAGTAATCTTCTCTCCATTTCCTTTTATTTCAACCCATGCACTTGTTGTTCATTTATCTTCATTTTATCTCTGAAATCTTGTTGGCCATTCCTTTGTTGCCTTGATTTTTTACCACTAATTTCATGTTTAGTGATAAGTTAAACAAGTGGTATATTTCAGGGCTTTTCCTTCTCTTCCTTCAGGGTGTTTAGCTTTTTTTCCATATACCTGAACAGATTGTTGATCTTCAGTATTTTATTTTTTCATATTGCTCCAGCTACAACCCTGTGAAGCTTTTGCCAATGAGAATCAAAGGCTGCGCAATATACAATGCTGTGAAAAAGTATTTGCCTCCTTTCTGGATTTTTTTGTGTATTTGTCACACTTAAATGACTCAGATCATAAAAAAATGTTATTATTACACAAAGATAACCCAAGTAAATACAAAATGCAGTTTTTATATGATGGTTTCATTTATTAAGGCAAAAAAGCTGTCCAAACCTGCCTGGCTTTATGTGAAAAAGTAATTGCCCCCTAAACCTAATAACTGGTTGTGCCACCCTTGGCGGCAACAACTGCAATCAAGCATTTGCTATAACTGACATTGAGTCTTTCACTTTGCTGTGGAGCAATTTTAGCCCACTCTTCTTGGCAGAATTATTTTAATTCAGCCACATTGGAGAGTTTTCCAGCATGAGCGGCCTGTGTAAGGTCATAATACAGCATCTCAATTGGATTTAAGTCCGGACTTTGACTAGGCCACTCCAAAATCAAAATTTTGCTTTGTTTGAACCATTTAGAGGTGGACTTGCTGTTGTGTTTCGGACCATTGTCCTGCTGCATAACCCAGGTGAACTTAAACTTGAGGTCACAAACTGATAGCAGGACATTCTCCTTTAGGATTTGCTGGTAAAGCTCAGAATTCATGGTTCCATCAATTATGGTAATTTGTCCAGGTCCTGACGCTGCAAAGTGGCCCCAGACCATCACACTACCACCACTATGTCTGACTGTTGGTATGATGTTCTTGTTATGAAATGTATTAGTTTTAAGCCAGATGTAACAGGATGCACACCTTCCAAAAAGTAAAATTTTTGTCTCATCAGTCCACAGACTATTTGCCTAAAAGTCTTGGGGATAATCAAGATGTTCTTTTTGGTCAGCAGTGGCTTTGGCCTTGGAACTCTCCCACGGATGCCATTTTTGCCCAGTCTCTTTCTTATTGTGAAATCATGAACACTGATCTTACCTGAGGCAAGTGAGGCCTGCAGTTCTTTACACGTTGTTCTGGTTCTTTTATGACCTTCTGGATGAGTAGTCGTCATGCTCTTGGAGTAATTTTTGTAGGCCGGCCACTCCTGGGAAGGTATACCACTGTTCCAAGTTATCTCAATTTGTGGATAATGGCTCTCCCTGTGGTTCACTTGAGTTCAAAAGCCTTAGAAATGGCTTTAAAACCCTTCCTAGACTGATACATGTTCATTAGTTTGTTTCTAATCTGTTTTTGAATTTTTTTAGATTGTGGCATGATGTGTGGCTTTTTGTGATCTGTTAGCGTGCGTCACTTTGTCAGACAGCTTCTATTTATGTGATTTCTTGATTCAATAGGTCTGGCAGTAATCAGGCCTGGGTGTGGCAAGTGAAATTTAATCACAGTTCATTCATGATTCAGCATGGGAGGGGGCAATTACTTTTCACATAGGGCCAGGCAGGTTTGAACAGCTTTTTTTCCTTAACCACTTTCAGACCAGACCATTTTGCTGGCTTAAGACCAGACCACTTTTTGCGATTCGGCACTGCATCGCTTTAACTGACAATTGCGCAGTCGTGCGAAGTGGCTCGCAAACAAAATTGACGTCCTTTTTTCCCACAAATAGAGCTTTCTTTTGGTGGTATTTGATCACCTCTGCGGTTTTTATTTTTTGCGTTATAAACAAAAAAGAGCGACAATTTTGAAAAAAATGCATTCTTTTTTACTTTTTGCTATAATAAATATCCACCAAAAATATATAAAAAAAATATTTTTTCCTCAGTTTAGGCCAATACGTATTCTTCTACATATTTTTGGTAAAAAAATCGCAATAAGCGATTATTGATTGGTTTGCACAAAAGTTATAGCGTTTACAAAATAGGGGATAGTTTTATGGCATTTTTATTAATATTTTTTTTTACTAGTAATGGCGGGGATCAGCGATTTTTATTGTGACTGCGACATTATGGCAGACACATTGGATATTTTTGACACATTTTCATACACTTTCATGTATACAGCAATCAGTGCTATACAAATGCACTAATTCCTGTGTAAATGACACTGGCAGTGAAGGGGTTAACCAGGAGGTGGCAGTGTAGGGGTTAAGTGTGTCCTAGGGGCGTGTTACTAACTGTGGGGGTGTGGCTGTGTGTTAGTGATCACTGATCTCTGCTCCAATCACAGGGAGCAGAGATCAGTGTCACTTGTTGCTAGGCAGAACGGGGAGATGCTGTTTACTTCCGCATCTCCCTGTTCAGCCTCCCCGTGAGACGATCGTAGGTATCCCTGTGGCGATCGAGTCCGCGGGACCTGCGAACGGACTCACAGGGGTCCCGACCACCGTCGCGCATGCGATGGCATGGCAGCTTTTTTAAAGGGACGTACCTGTACGCCCTTATGCCTATCCATGCCATTCTGCTGACGTACATCTGTGTGCGCCGGTCGGGAAGTGGTTAATAAGTGAAATAATAATTTAAAAGCTGCATCTTGCATTTACTTGGGTTATAATTGTGTAATATTAAAATTAGTTTGATGATCTGAATCATTTAAGTGTGAGAAATATGCAAAAAAATGTAATCAGAAAGGGGCAAATACTTTTTCAGAGCACTGTATATGTCATAAGAGAAGTACTGGAAAAGACAGTTTTACTCTGCAAGGATGTTTGGCAGTTATGCTACTGCTGTTATTTTCCTTATTTAGAGGAAGCAACTGCCTTCACAAACTGTCTCTCTTGGGGAAGATATGGGCTAAGTTGGCCCGCAGAGAGAGGAAACGTTGTACTGGCAGCCTTGCATATGTTATGTTTTGAAAATCTGGACACAACTCCTTAGTTGAGAGGGACTCTACTGTATAGTAAGTGCCAAATGGGCTAAAAATCTATTTTGTGTTTTACAAGATTTTGTTCTGTGGAAATGTTGTTTGATGCTGGAAAACTTGTTAATTTCATTTGGAGCCGGACAGCAAGATGTTAAATTAATCGTTCAATTGTTTCCTTTAATCTTCCCTTGATTCACAGGGGTCTGATTTAAAAGTACCCTTGAGGCAACTTCATTTCTAGGCTGCAAATACGCAAAATACTTGCCATAATGTATTTGATTGATCAGGCTCTCTGTGAATGATTGATGTTGGTTTTAAGTACTGTATATAGACAGTCAAGAAGCTCAATGAGCTTGGCTAAAAACATTTACCAATAAAAAAGAAACATTCTAGAAACATCCACAACAAATTTATCAAACATCAATGATACTTGCTACTTTTGAAGTAATTTAATAGGTCAAAAGCATCAGATTTACCTTAATACCATTGAGGTTGATTTATTAAAGGTAAATGGTACAGAGTCTGGGATTAAAAGTACCATTTCAGTTTTTGCAGATGGCACCAAGCTATGCAGTGGAATAGCGTCCTGGCAAGATGTCCCCAACTTACAAGCCTACCTCAATACACTGTTTTATTGGGCAACTGTGTGGAAAATAATATTTCATGTTGGAAAATGTAAAGTTCTGCACATTGGGGGCTAAGAATATGCATGCATCGTACATACTAGGGGAGTACAACTGGGGGAATTCATAGTGGAGAAGGATCTGGGTGTTCTGGTTGATCATAGGCTTGATAATAGCATGCAATGCCAAGCTGCGGTTTACAAAGAGAACAATGTCCCTTCTTGTAATAAAAGGGGTATGGACTGCAGAGAGAGAGATAGCATTTTGCCCCTGAACAATCATTAGTAAGTCCTAATCTGGAATATACAGTTCAGTTTTGGGCACCGGTTCACAAAAAGGATATCGTGGAACTGGAGAAAGTGCAGAGAAGGGCAAACAAACTGATAAGAGGCATGGAGGAGCTCAGCTATGAGGAAAGATTAGAGGAACTGAATTTATTCTCTCTTGAGAAGAGGAGATTAAGGGGGGATATGATCACCATGCATAAATACATAAGCGGTCCATATCGTGAACTCAGTGTATTCATCTTAACCACTTCAGCCCCGGAAGGATTTACCCACTTCCTGACCAGGCCATTTTCTGCGATACGGCACTGCCTCGTTTTAACTGACAATTGTCACCTCTGATCACCTTTTATTTTTTGCGCTATAAACAAAAGACGTTTTTTTTTGGATTTTGATTTTTAAAAAAAAACTATATTTTTTGCTATAATAAATATCCCATAAAAAATAAAATAAAACTAATTTCTTCATCAGTTTAGGCCAATGTGTATTCTTCTACATATTTTTGGTAAAAAAAAAAAACACAATAAGCGTATATTGATTGGTTTCGCAAAAGTTATAGCGTCTACAAAATAGGGGATATATTTATGGCATTTTTATAAACTTTTTTTTTTACTAGTAATGGTGGTGATCAGCGGTTTTTAGCAGGACTGCGACATTGCAGTGGACAGATCGGGCACTTTTGACACTTTTTTGGGATCATTGACATTTATACAGCGATCAGTGCTCTAAATAGCCACTGATTACTGTATAAATGTCACTGTCAGGGAAGGGGTTAACACTAGGGGGCGATCAAGGGGTTAAGTGTTCCCTAGGGAGGTGTTTCTAACTGTGGGGGGAGTGGACTGACAGGGAGTAGAGAAAGATAACTATTCCTGATCACTAGGAACAGCAGATCTCTCTCTACTTCCTTGACAGAACGGGGATCCGTCTGTTTACATTGATATATCTCCATTCTGGCTCTCCGTGGAGCGATCGCAGGTCACTTGTGAAAATCGCAGCCGCCGACCACGCACATTGGCTCTGGCGTCGTGCCGTGGGTGCGCGTGCCCCCTATAGCTCTTAAAGTGGCCGACGTACACCTACGGCGGTTTGTGCAGCCGTGCCAACCTGCCACAGTATAATGACGATGGCTGGTTGGCAAGAGGTTAAGGTAATCACAGAGGAAAAGGGGGCACTCTACATCTAGAGGAAAAGAGATTTAATTTCCAAATACGGAAAGATTTCTTCACAGTAAGAGCTGTGAAAATGGGGAATAGACTCCCTCGAGAGCTGGTTCTGGCCAGATCAGTAGATTGCTTTAAAAAAAAGCCTGGATATGCAAACTGGATACTTATATTTATAGGTAAAGTTGATCCAGGGAATATCCGATTGCCTGTTGGGGGATCAGGAAGGAATTATTTTCCCCTGTTGGAGCAAATTGTATCATGCTTCATTGGATTTTTTTTTTCCTTTCTCGGGATCAACTGTGGGTATAGGATTGTATATATGGAGGTTTTTTATTTGTATGTGTGTTTTTTTCTATGTTGGTTGAACTATGTAACTGAACTACGTAAACTATGTAACTAAAGGATTTAGGAATGTTCAGACAAAAAAGAGTGAAGATTCCTTTAAATTATCCATTCACGAAAAAGCTAATTCTTGTTTATTTATTTAATCTGAAGATGAATGGATAACTGATGTGAAGCTTCACTCTTTTTTGTGTGAACATTCTCAATTCCTTCAGTAATTCAGCCTTATTTTCTTTGTATTTCTAATATTTATAAAGGAGAATGAAAATCAATAGATGACTATATTGTATATTAAAAAAAGGGTGAAGTGGGAATATAGAAAGATAGAAAAAAAAAAAAAAAAAAAAAAGCAATACAAATTGAATCGAATGGAATAATAAAGGAAATATTATAGGTATACCAAAGCACATTTCTTCTATCTCCCTTACTGTATGAGTTTGAAGAGTATGTGCCAGCTGTCAAAACAAACATAACATTTTCCATGTTCCTTGCTCTATAAAATTTAAGAATCAAATCTGTCTTTCAAGGTTTTCATTTAACAATGTCATTATGTAGCTAATAATAGTTACCGTATTTATCGGCGTATAACACGCGCCGGCGTATAACACGCACCCCAATTTAAGAGGGAATTTTCAGAATTTTTTTTTTACACAGCCCCCCTGCATAGTACATGGACCCCCTGCACCACACATGGACCCCTGTACCACACATGGACCCCTGTACCACACATGGACCCCTGTACAACACATGGACCCCAGTACCACACATGGACCCCTGTACCACACATGGACCCCTGTACCACACATGGACCCCTGTACCACACATGGACCCCAGTACCACACATGGACCCCAGTACCACACATGGACCCCAGTACCACACATGGACCACAGTACAACACATGGACCCCAGTACAACACATGGACCCCAGTACAACACATGGACCCCAGTACAACACATGGACCTCCTGTCATTAAGAAGACCCCCCCCCTGCACTCCCAGCGCTGCATGCACACTCCAAATTTGAGAAAACTTCACAGCATGTCAGCCCCTTCCCATACACCGCTCCTCCCGTGCCACCCACCGCAAATCAAAAAATACCGCTAATTACCGCCATCCACTGCGCTCTATGGTGGACCCGGTCATGTGACTGCTCTCCTCTGTTTCATTGACGGTCACGTGTCCGCTCGCCTCCTCCAATCACAAGCTACACACGAGGAGGAGGCGGAGCGGGAGGAGGAGAGCAGGCACAACGAGCAGCGATAAGGTAATCTGCGCCGCTCGAGCAACACAGCCGCACACTAAGGGCTGGGCAATGCAGGAATGTCCTCCGCTCCCCCCCCCCCCGAGCTGGCAGCGCTGTTCCGCGGCCCGGAGAGGCAGGCGGCTGGTCTGATAGCCTCCCAATAGGTGGCACCCTGGGGCGGACGCCCGATCCCCGCCCCCTGTTAAAAGAACATATATCGGCGTATAACACGCAGGCACAATTTACCCTCTATTTTCAGGGTAAAAAAGTGCGTGTTATACGCCGATAAATACGGTAGTCGAATTCAGCTGGACTTGTTTTTTAATGTTGAAGATGTTTCACCATTTATTCAAGTGGCTTTGTCAGTTCATATGAGTGACAGTACATGTCTCAACCCATATAAACACTTGGGTAACTCATTTACCTTAAAGGCCAAAGCCTAGTACACATGATCACATATCGCTTTCGAAGTGATCATACGATAATCCGATGGTTGGACAAAGCTTTCGAGAACAGATTATGGCAGTTCATTCATAACTATCCAAAGGGAAAAACAAGAAAAAAAATTCTCGTATGATACCAGATTGTGCAATTTTCATTTAACCACTTCCAGACCGCCCCCGTGGATATACAACGGTACTTTGACATCATATACCGGTATTTTTATTTCACGCCGGGCGGTACCCTTTCAGATAAAAGTGATCATGTTTATGGGCGGCGGGAGGGGGGAGGCACCAGGCATCTCCGCCGATTACCAGAGCCGTTGAAGTGGCGGTGCTCCTATCCTTTGGCCTGATGAGCCTGATGAGCAGTAAGTCGAGTGAGGGCATGATGGCTCCCACTCGACTCTATGTCCTTGGAGGACTGGAGTAACGTCAAATGTCACTTCCACACAACGGCCTTAAAGGGACCATATTATTATTTAAAAAAAAAATTTTTTTTTTGTTTTTTATTATTGCTTTTAATGTAAATGTGAGATCTGAGGTCTTGATCTCACATTAAAGAGGTCCTGTCCTGCTTTTTTTCTATTACAAGGGATGTTTACATCCCTTGTAATAGGAATAAAAGTGATCCAAATTTTTTTTTAAAGGGACAGTGTAAAAATAAAAAAATAACATGTAAAATAAATAGGAAAAAAATTAAAGCTCCCCGTCCTTCCATGCTCACGTGCAGAAGCAAGCGCTTACATAAGTTGCGCCCACATATGTAAACGATGTTCAAACCACACATGTGAGGTATTGCTGCGATCGTTAGAGAGCGAGAGCAATAATTCTTCCCTGTAACTCAATACTGGTAATCTGTAGAAATTTTTAAACGTTGCCTATGGAGATTTTTAAGTCAAAGTTTGTCGCCATTCCATGAGCAGGCGCAATTTTGAAGCATGACATGTTGGGTATCAATTTACTCAGTGTAACATTATCTTTCACAATATAGAAAGAAATTGTGCTAACTTCACTGTTTTATTTTTTATTAAAAAAAAGCTTTCAATCGTCCGATTTTTTTTTTCAATTCTCTTTATGGAGGGATCTGGAGTCTAAACGACCTCAAACCCCTCCTCTGCACTTGAAAGTATTCAAAACGCCAAGATCTGCATTTTTGAATGCTTTGGACTTCTAAAAAAATGGTGCCGTTGGCTGCCGAGTAAACCGGAAGTGACCTTGTGACGTTGCTTCCGGGTTACTACTTTCGTGACCCAATTAAAGCCGTTTCCAGTGCCGACTTGTGGCTCGGGTCTCCCAGTGGGACGTCCCCTCCCGCTGCTTGTAATAACAGCCGAGTGGCTGCTTAGCTGCATCAGTTGTTATTACAAGAAAGCCGATCGTCGGCTCTAAAAAACTGTACCGGGTAATGCCTGCAGCTGGCAGTGTACAACCACTTGCAGCCAATGATGTACTTCTAAAGGCAATTGGTTCCACTAGATTTTAGTTAGGGGTATCAGAGTAAAGAAGGCACGCCACACTTTTCACATATTTATTTGTAAAAAAAATCTTGAAAACCATTTATCTTTTCCCTTCCACATCAAAATTATGTGCCACTTTGTGTTAGTCTATCACATAGAATCCCAAAAAAATACATTTATGTTTTTGGTTGTAACATGACAAAATGTGGAACATTTCAAGGGGTGTGAATACTTTTTCAAGGCACTGTATGTACATAGAGAAGGAATGCTCATCCTGGAAATGTGGTAAAGTGTATCCACCAAGCAATTCATGTAGTATAACAATAAGAATGCAGGCACAAGGTCTAACAGACTATGGACAGAAGTATCTGTAAAGATGGTGCTAAGATTTCAAGCCATGCTCTTATTCCAGACAGCAATGGACTGACATACTGCCAGAGACACAACCATTACATAGCAGGGCACACCGGCACAAAGATAATCTTAAAGAGAGCCTCAACCCTTTATCTAATGGGTCCTTGAGCATAGGATTATCCTCCACAGGGTCTGTGAGGGTCTTGTTAAGGGAAGTAGTGGGCAGAGTCACAAAAATAATTTACCACTTTTCTCAATAGGATATTGTTGGGCAAAACAATTAGGGGTGGGGGAAATATTTCAGGTGAGGCTAGTCTCCATACAGAAAAGATCCAACTAGCATGTGGACCAGGAAAGTCTTAGCTGTTATACAGAATTTTAGAGACCGCATATTGGATAGTTTTGGGAAAACATAGTTAGGCTTCTCCATCACTAAACAAGAGTGTACAGCTTCTATAATCAAAACAATAGTCTCCTTTACTTGTAGAGAAATGTCTACAGAGGCATATCCTCCTGATCTGATGCCTCAGAAAGCAAGGGGTCTTCTTCAGCTGAAAAATGTGTTTCATGACTCAAAGGCATTGTAAAAGACTGATTCAGGAGGTCTTTACTGGCCCTGCTATCTAAGACTTCAACAGGGTCAAAAGTTCTGTTGACAATGTGGCAGAAAATTCCTCTGTAGAGAGAAAGGATGAGGCTGGCATGGCCAATGGGCCAGCTGAATTATCATAAGAAGGCAGAGAGTCAGAATGAGAAAATCCATCAGAGGAGCGGATACTATGTCCCTGAACAGATATACTACAACCGCTAAGGGAGCTAAAGGCAAAGTCTGAGCTAGTGAGCCTATCTAAACTCCTTATCTCTGTGCATATGGCCTGCCATGCCCATGAAAAAATTTTTACTTAAGGGGAACTTTTTACTCACTGATTGAACAAACTGCTGCTTTATCCTGTGCTGCTTGTATATGATGCAAACAAGTCGATGAATAGGTCTCAGCATGGCTACTAATCTCCATGAGCCAACTTGAAGCAGCCCACTATCTAATGTAACTGGAACTGCAGTTACATTTAATCTCCAATTAAAATGTTTTGCTGTTATTTATAAAGATATTAAGGTGTAACGTTCATTTTAAAAGCTAGCTATTGCACAGCAGAAAACTAAAATCTTATTCACAAAAGTATTATAAATAGTTTATCATGTTTATTGTTTAGGGTCTGGTTTATAGTGATCTTAAATAATGGTGTGTCTTTAAACACAGCATGGAACTTGACCTCCTTTAATATGTTGTGAATGTACAGTACATCTTGTCCATGCCACATTCAGATTATCTTTGCCAAACTACCAAATGCTGCTACATCTATCTACAAAATAGAACAATAAACAGATCTGCTGTTACTGATAGCTCCCAAGCTGCCTATTACTTGTTTCGGTTGGATGACTATGAATCATGTAGTTCAAAGTCTATCTGAAAATAATCCAAAAGGGATCAGTGTTTGTGAGGAACTAAGTCACTTAGTGTGGATGAATAGCACTGGCTGGTGCTGGGGGATGAACCACATCTCTAACTTAGTGCTGATCCTTGCAGGGTACTAACCTCTAAATAATGCAGATGTCTTCAATTAAGGTTCTAAAATTTGTGGTTATAGCATCAGTGACATCTATGAAAGTCAGTGACTTTCTCTAACTTTCAGAAATCATTGCATTTCATAACAAGAATGAAAATATGAATACCCAGACTCTAATGGGAGTTTAGAAAGAATTATGCTGTGCTGGGCTGTACCGTGCCATCGAAAACATACTGAATGAGACATCATGAAATTGTCATAAGCATAACCAAACAAAGCCTGTTCTGCATTGTGAAATGTAGCTGCAGAGCGTGCATTCTCAGCAAATAAATACATCTGACTTATCCACCAGGGTGACATATTTACAGGTTTGATAAGTGTAGGGAAAAAATGTATAACTGCTTGGAAACCCCCAGAAGCATTTTGAAGGAGAATTATTGTTATGAAAGTGTTTGCTACGATTTAAATAGGATCACATAAGGCAGATTTTCCAAACAGTATACTTTTGCAAATCTACAACTGATGACACCGCAAAAATGTTTTGCTTTGAACAGCAGCATTTATTAAATTATATTTTATTCCAAATGTTACAAGTAGCTGTTTATACTAATCAGGACAAGAAGGATATTCTTGAAAAAATAAGTTATAGATACAGTAAACTTTTAGTCACAAAATCATGCAAGTCAAATAGTAATATACCAGTAAACACGCAAAGAAAGGGGTTGATTTATAAAAAGCAAATAGACTATGCAGTTTGCAAGTACAGTTGCACTTTGCGATAAGGGAATTTGCTCCCAAGCTTAGTAAATGAGGTAAAGCTTCACTTTGCAAAGTATACCAAATCACGTGCAAGGAGAATAAGTAAACATCATTTTCCTTGGATGATGGAAGTCTGCAGAGCTTCCCCTAATTCTCTTGCAGAGTGCAACTGCACTTGCAAAGTGCACAGTCTATTTGTCTTTAGTAGATCAGCCCCATGACTCCTATTCTTACCTTGGCAGCGATCTTCAACAGATAGCCAGCTGCCGGCTTTATTATAATCAAGTTTTGAACAGGTTTGCATTCATGCAATTTTGAAATGGCCTTTAACCACTTGCTTACTGGGCACTTAAACCCCCCTCCTGTCCAGACCAATTTTCAGCTTTCAACGCTGATGCACTTTGAATGACAATTGCGCGGTCATAAAACACTGTACCCAAATGAAAATTTTAGCATTTTTTTCCCGCAAATAGAGCTTTCTTTTGGTGGTATTTAATCACCTCTGCAGTTTTTATTTTTTGTTAAAAAAAAAATACAGAATTAAAAAAAATATATATATATTTTTTTTATATTTAGTTACAGTATAACATTTTGCAAACAGGTAATTTTTCTCCTTCATTGATTTACACTGATGAGGCAGCACTGATGGGCACTGATAGGTGGCAGTGATGGGCACTGATGGGTGGCAGTGATGGTTGGCAATAATGGGCACTGATCGGCACTGGTTGGTTACACTGATAGGCAGCACTGCTAGGAGGCACCGATTGGCACCACTGGTGAGCATTGATAGGTGGCACTTGTGGGCATTGATTGGTGGCACTGGTGGGCACTGTGGGCAATGGCAGGTGACACTGGCAGGGGGTACTGGTGGCACAGATGAGGCAGAATTGCCTCTTTCTCTTCGGGGCTGATGTCCCTTGCACATAAGCCAGTGATCAGCTTTTTTTTCTCCTCACGCTGTCAGTGACTGTGAGTGAGGAGAAAAAAAAACGATTACCAAGCTTTTGTTTACATCATGTGATCAGCTGTAATTGGTTGACAGCTGATCACATGGTAAGGGGCTGGGATAGGCCCCTTACTCTGATCTGTGATCACCTGAGTCTCAGTGACTCAGTGATCACAGCGCGCATGCAAAGGGGAGGACGTCATATGACGACCTCCCGGAAATTCAAGTCCGCGCTGTGCCCGTCATTCGGCTAAGGTGAAGATAATGGCTTACTGCAAGAACTGCACAGCACATCTGAACTCTAGGCAAAAATATATTACATATTTGAAATACTTGTATGTATGTGAATTGTTTAACCGTCCAAAAAACTTGTAATTATGTTCAGCTGTTCTTGCAATCCAAACTTCCATTTCAGACAATAATGCCAGGTCATACACTGTCTGAGACCTACCTGTAGACTACATTGCGGCTAAAAGATATAGTCTGATCTCTTGATCTGAGTACTAGCTTGCGATTGGACAGTTAAGGAGCGAGGCGGACAAATTAAATCATCACTTTGCTCTTTCCTCATCTCAAGAAGGGATTCTGTGAAGCAGATGGCACTGTTCAAAGCAGTAGATTCATACTGAGTATCAGTGTTATTCTTTTTTTCTTCCATTCTAAATGCTTTATGGTAGATTACACTATACTATAATCATCATAAGACATCCAAGTACTTTTGACAGTTTTATTTTAAAACAAATGTAATTATTGTTAATGAATCTATAGCTAGAATAATTGGTGGCTTTTTATTACTTTCCTGTGGTTCAGCTTTAACATTTTACAAATATATAAAAAAAAAATTAAATAAGCCTCTTAATTGTTATTTTACACATTCAAAGAGCTTAATAATTTTCAGTGAAATCTTCACACAAATATTTATCAAATAACAGAGGACTAAATTTCTAGCCGTCCCTTTTTGGCTTCTAGATAATTAGCCATGCATATGGATTTCCCAGTGGTCTTTTTGGCAATTGCAGCTAAATAGAAGTTGGTAATGAATGTTGCTTCAAGGGATTTCTTGGTGGATTATATGGCTGACAATCCAATTTGTGCTGCCAAGTAAGCCTGGCATTTTTGTGCATATGTAATAGTGCTTACACACAATTCCTGCTGGCATGAAATTATCATAGCTAATTTACTGAAATAATAGAGGGGGTTAAAGGAACGAGGGCAGCAAATCTTTGGGTTGACACATATAAAAACTAGAAAAATGCACACATTCCAAAATACGTCTAAAAAGGCTGCATCCTCTGCCGTACTTTTTATGAGTTACTGTCTTTGGGGATAGCAGATTTGCTTCATTAGTCCTATTCCTGACTCATTTGGTTTAGGTAAAAATACTTCATTATCCTTAATATTTTTTATTTATTTTTTTGTTATTTATTGCTTAGCCAGATTGCAGCTTTTTTCACTTTTGACAAAACAAAGTTAATTTGCCAGCAGCTATGCACATGTTTATTCCTTTTCTTTTACCTTTGAGATTAACTGGGTCAGGTATAACAAATGTTCTTAACCCACTTTAGTCAGCAGACCGAGAAGTTGAAGTAGGCAGAAAAAAAATGAAAAAGAACATAACAAATAACTGATATCTAAGAGTCTTCTGAAAAATATAGATAAATGTTTGCCATTTTTAGAAAAGCAATGTCTAGCCACAAGATTCATCATAATAATGAAGAACTAAATAGAAGTGACTGTGAATCCAAAGTCCCCCATCAGAAGAGACAACAAAGTTTGCGTAAAGTGTTTTCATTGTATTACTGAAGTAAGCACAAAGCAAACTCCAAACATGGAGGCTCTATCTGTGATAGACAATTAAATGCGTGTAGTTTACTGAAGAGCTAAAGTGAGCTATACATAGAATACTTTTTATTAAAACCAATCCAGCAGTACTGTGCTGCGAAGACAGTCATTTGTTCTGTTCACTAAAGGAACACTGCTGTCAAAACTGAAAAACTAAGCCTTAAAATACATATAGGGAGCAGAGCCTAACTGCTCATCTCTCCACTACTTTTTTATCAGTAATTGGGTGAGAACCTCTGCTTTGATCTAGGAGAGCTGTTCCCAAACACACACCCCTGCAGACTCCTTTCTGTCTATCCCATAGTGAAATCCAGATGTACAAAATACATCCATTTTGACAGTCATTAACCAAATTGAGACCTGCCTTGGGAGTTTCATTTTGCTTAGTGATGGGAAGTTACACAACATATGCTCCAGAAAGTAAGCTGACCTTGTGAGATGTTTTCTAGATTCTTGCTGCAGTAGATTGTACAGAACTCAAATTAGAGTGTCACTAAACCATCATCATAAAACTCTCAATAAATGCTGTATTACATGCTGTTTATTCTCACGCAGTCACTATGAGATTAATTTCTGTATTCTGCATAAACCTGTTTGATCCTGCTGCTCTCTATCTCCACCTTCTGTTCATGTCCCATAGTCATCTAGGGATTTTACAGCTGTGGTGGCAACTCTGCACATGCTCAGTTTTAAGTGAGTTTCTATGCTAAGCATTTCCTCACTATCACATCTGAGCAGCCCATGTGACTATAAAGTCACACACGTGGGTGTATACACAGTGGTAAATGACAGCCTCCCTCCCTCCTCCTCCATGCCCACTAACCAGCTTAACACAATGGGGGCGGGATATTACATGTAGATTAATGAAGGCTTTACCTTCCTGTTATTCTAAGACAAAGGCTGGAGAGGTGTGACACAGCCTGTGACTGGCAGAAATCTGCCTGAACCATGTTATTTCCACAAAATAATAAAGACTTGATTTTAAATATATATTTGTATAGCAAATTAAAACAGTTTATTGATATTAATTATTTATTTTTACTCTGTATTCCAAAGGATGTTTTTTTTTTTTTGAACATGTGGCCAGCAGCAGAGGACTAGAAGCTCCTCCTACTTATATTTCCTTGCAGACAGGCTGGGAAAAATCTGTGTCATGTGACAGCTGTATATTGATTAGGAAAAAGGTACTTAGATTGTTAAAAAAAATTAAAAAAATAATGACAGTGCCATCATCCACATACAGAAATAGAAAGCACAATGTAAATAAACAGTGTGTGTTTAGTATCACTTTAAGTAAATTAGCACAAATTTGATGCTTGCTGGTTGGAATTAGCAGCTCACTGGTTACTTTTAGTTGTATCCTGAAATTGGCCTTTAACCTCCCGAGCGGTATTCCCAAGTGTGGCTCGGGGTGAATTTTTACTACCAAAAGTGGTAACCCCGAGCCACACTCAGGAACACATCGCAGGATCCAGGCAAAGTTACTTACCTTGTCCCCAGGATCCTGCGATGTCTCCCTGCTGTGTGTGAGCTGTGTGTGAGCTGTGTCCTCCTCTTGATCTATCACAGTGCCGGACTCCGTTCCCTGTGAACGTTGCGACATACGGGGACATAGCCCGACGCCAAATTCAAAAAGTGAAAAACACATAACACATACAGTACACTGTAATCTTACAGATTACATTACTGTATCACATTATTTCACCACCCTTTTGTCCCTAGTGGTTTGTCCAGTGTCCTGCATGCAGTTTTATATTATATATACTGTCCATTTACGTCAAAAGCAGTTTAGACCAGCTAGAAAACAGTGATAATATATTAGAATCACTTGCAGAACTGAGCAATAGCAATTCATGGGGAAATTCGTCATGAAACACTGAAAGTAATGACAGCTATAACTCGGCAACTGAGCAAATTTCAGTGTTTTTGATTTGATTACATTATTGAATACATTATATTATTATTTGTTATAATTATTTATAGTTATTTATTATATTATAATTTATGATATCATGTTTCAAACTTTATAATAACCAGGATGTCTACTATACTCTGGTTTAGACAGATTTATTCCTAAGTATTACAGGTCTACTATATAAAATGCCAAATTTCTATTCAAAATAATGTACCGCTTTCAGCATCAACAATCTGACATAATCATACCACCAGGGAGGTTAAAGAAATTCAACAAAAACAAATAATAGACTGATGCAACTGCACTGAGCCAAAACATCAGCACATGCAACAAAAGGTGGCAACTGCAACAAACCCAAGTTGGCAGCTTGCATTTTAGGTTGTTTGCCTTGTTTACTTGAACCCTTTGGAAGATATGGATATGCTATTTTGATAAATGTATTAGCATGTTTTAGTGTCTGCTTTGATTCCATGCATAGATGTTGGTGTTGAAAGACTCTGGTCCTCCTTCTGTCTGCTAAATGCATACTATTCCTAGTAATTTGTGTTATGACCCTAATATGGATTCATTACCATATGCTTAACTAACCCAAACTATAACTGTTTCTACAAGGTGACAAATTTGACATATTCTTTACATAAAATAAGCACTGTGAAGCTCCACTACTTTGGCCTTAATTATATTGATTTTCCTTTTAAAACAACAAGCTATCTCCTCATCTTAAAGATTGAGGGCATCATTTTCAAAAAGCTGGTTAGTGGTTTAGAGGTTGAAAATTGAAATTAATTGTGGCAAACTGACTCCAAGATCTAATACAATTTTACACAATACCCGATTTAAATCTAGTATTTTAGGTGGATCTGAGTGACATCTTATGGTATTAGGAAATGGTGCTCCTTATCCCCTTGATTTACCAGGACCTACAGACCTTAATGTTGGTACCCATGAATATTAGTTCGGGCCATGAATTGACTGCATTAATATAGGAGCTGTTCTAATTGGACAACTGAGGCTTGAACTCATGTTCAGAACTATATTATCTCTCATTATATAATTTCCTGTCTCAATGAATTTTGGCACATAATCTCTACAGCTAATATTTCCTTTCCTTTGTGTCCACAGCAGTGCCATGTATACTTAGTGCTCAGTTTCATATTAACACTTGTTTCATGAGACAGAAGAGAATATAGTTCAATATGCAGATTATATATTTGCAACTGTAATTGTGCCAAGAGAACAGCATGGTAATTACTGAGACTTTCATTCCTTTTGGGGGCTGGAGGAAAGCTTTGATGACCAGATGGTGCCATGACACCAGGAGAAGGATATTTTTAGAAGGCAATATTCAGATAGTACATGAGACTGTGCTCCTATACCTGTGTGTCCTAAATTAGTGCAAAGGACTTTGGTCTCACACAGTTACCTTTCAGTACTTGTTATGGAAATTGATTTGGGCAGCTATGATAGCATCACATTTTAGTTAATTTATGTATAAGATATACAGTTAGTAATTCTGAATTGTATCATTTTTGTTACATTTGGTATTGACTTAAATCCATTTGAATAGTCAGCCAATAAAGGTGGAAAGGTGTTGGACTAAAGCTGCCCTGTTTTGCTTCAAATTTGCTTAATTGCTTTAAATTTGCTTCATTGTATTGGATTGGATTAGAAACTAAACAGTATATATATATTTTTTAACAAAATTAAAGTATAAATGCCTAGCCATTGAAGTGCAGTTTGTCTCTTGGTGAGTTCAGCCTATATGGTTATGTTTAGACAAACCAAACCAAAAGTGCTTACAAACAAAATATATTGAATAAATAATAAGGTAAATTATAAATCAGGCTCTTTTATAGTAAAAATGAAGTACAGTATGTCATTTAAACACATACTGGGTTTAGTCTACCAGATACCTATTGCAGGTTCAGAGACAGGAGCCAAATAATGATCTGCAAGTATAAAAGACCATGCTCCAATTTCAGATTCATCATTTAGGTGGATCATTAGAAAAAGAGCTACTCTGCATGTTTCGTGTGAGGTTTAGTTCACACCAGGATAATGATCTTTCTCAAATAAAGATATTTTCTGCCAAATGAAATTTGAAAATTACAGTCATATGGCTTAAATAAAGATCTGTATGCTTACGTTGAAGCTTTTTAAATTGAACACGCAGTCTACTTTTTTAACCAGCATGTGTGCTCATTTAATTGAGCAGTTGAAGAACGTTTGGTGGCAGGGTAATTTTGTGTTTACTATGCAGTGTTTTACTAAGGGTTGTGCAGGATTTTCTTCCCTTCTTTGCAGGGAAGAAAAATCCAACACATCCCCGCTGGCAGGACAGAGCTCTGCCTTGTTTACATTAGGTAGAGCTCTGCTCTGTCATTGTCCTCGCCGATCAGTCAGTGCTGGTGGACATCCATTAGGCGGGACCCACTGATTGGCATCTGCTGTGACTAATCACAGCAAAAGCAGCTCATGGCCCCTACCTGAAAGTGTCAGATCACAATGACAGAGCAGAGCTCTACCTAATGTAAACAATGCAGAGCTCTGTCCTGCCAGCGGGGATGTGTTGGATTTTGCTTCCCTGCAAAATAGTATGTATGTATACTGTATTAGTGTCACTGGTTCCCACCAGGTTTTCTGCCGTAATATTGCAGCCCCGCTATAGTATAAAATAAACAGATAAATAAAAATTCCAGTATATATACCATAGTTTGTAGACTCTATAACTTTTGCGCAAACCAATCAATATATGCTTATTGGGATTTTTTGTACCAAAAATATGTAGCAGAATACACATTGGTCTAAATTTATGAAGAAATTAGATTTTTAATAATAATATTATAGTAATAATAATAACATGAAGTAACAGAAAGTAAAAAATATTGTTTCTTTTCAAAATTGTCGGTCCTTTTTTGTTTATGGCACTAAAAAAAAAAAAACCCAGTGGTTATCAAATACCACCAGAATAAAGCTCTATTTATGGGGAAAAAAAGTACATACATTTTAATAGGCAGGGGTCAATCCATAGGGCAGCAATAACAGGAACAGTATGGAATTGGTTGCAAGGTCAATAGCATTAAGGCCTCTTGCATACTGCAGCTTTAAAAAGCTCAGCTTTATTTTTTTACTGAGCTAAAATACAGCCCATTAATTGTAATGTGCCTATGCACACAGATGCGTAAACAAGCGCCTTATGTTCTTTAGTAAAATAACAAAATAGAAAAATCTGCATTTTTGGTCAGTAATACACTGCATGTGCACAAATGCCCATTAACATATTGTGAACGTTATAATAAGTGCGCGCATGCATGCGCGAAAATACATACAAAAAAGGGCTGAAAAAATTAGATGCTCAAACAGGAGTAGCATGTGCAAGAGACCTAATAGTGCACAACAACGTATTGGTTGATAATGGTATATGGTGTAGTGAATCGGGAGTCCAGGGACACAAAGCAGTCCTATGGAATGGCAGGATAAGCCTAGAGTCACCACAAGAGCAGTTTGGGGTTCAGCTAGAGTTACCCCAGATGGATCACATCCAAGCAAATGTAAAAAAGCAAGTAGATAAGGCCAGGAAGAAATGGGGCAGAGAGGCAGCCACAGCAAGGGGCAAAAGGCAACAGGACACAGTAAGGATTGAGTCCAGGGTCATAGGGAAAATGTCCTGGCACAACAAGGGCAAACAGCAACAGTATACAGAAAGGGTTGAGTCCTAGGTCACAAGGAAAAGATCTGGGCACACAAAGGGCAAATAGCAACAGGATACAGCAAGAATGCTACCTGTGGTTTCTAAGTCTGGGAAAGCAAGGGACAGGTCCTGTCCATCTGGGCAAAACTTGGAGTGCACACAGACAGCACATGACAGGAGGAGGGGAAGCATAGTGGGGAACCAACGGTGGGAGATAATGGGGTCCTGCGGAAGCTGTAGTTCTTGTGTGGACTGGTCCCAACTCAGGACTATGCAGGTAGCACAACAGAGCAGGAGAAGTACACAGGGCAGTACTTACAAGGCAGCAGATCAAAATACAGCAGGGTCACAGGGGTACAGGTCCTCTTGGTCATAGCTCAGGGTGCACACAGGCAGCAGATTCACAGAGCAACATTGTTAGATGGAGTGTAGTTGGCATCTAGGTCCAGGGAGCCAGAAAGGTCATCAAGTGCACCCGGCCAAAGCGTACAAGCATGCAGCATCATAGGAGAGAAAGGGCCTTAGGGAGCCTGGGCAGCAAATCACAGGATCCTGGATGTGATGGGGGACCTCTGTGACCATACCATAGAGGCAATATCAGTATGAGAAAGAGAAGCAAGGAGCATTTAGTGGGAGGTCACAGTGCCCTGGGGGAGGTGAAGAGGCTGGACACAGTCCAGGTCCACACACATAGCCCTGTTCAGATTTTAAATGCTGAAATTGGGCACAAACCTGCAGTCAGACAACCCAATGTATCCTGAATCAACTATATTATTATTATTGAGTCCTTAATCATGAAGCTTATAAAAGTCAGCTCTAGCCAGGATACTTTTTACTTAGTGGTTTGTGATACATTGCCTAACAACTGCCATAGGTCTTCCATCTCTAGTGCTGTCAGTGGCAGCTGGGTGGTCCGGAGAATTCAGGTGCAGATATTGCAATCCCTAGGTGATATTAGGCATTAGTGGGTGACTGAAACTGATGACATCTGAAATAATCAATTGTGCATGGCTAGACCTTTTAACAATAGAAAACCATGCTAACTGATATTAATGCAGCCTCTATAGCACTGGTTTAGCATGATTAATTTAGGTTTATAAAACAATTTTACTAATGCATGCATGAAATGCTTATCAGTGAACTTAGGAAAGTAATACACTTGCCTAATGGAAACACAGACCAGGTTAGGATACAAATATGTCTACAGTAATTCAAAGTTATTGGTAATCTGGATTTGCCATCTATGGGACAATGCACTTCATTAGGGTCCTGCTTAAAAAGCCTTGGTATAACCTTACTGCTGTGTTGTCTAGTTTAATAAACCTCTTGATAAATCACAGGATTGCTCTCTACATTGACTGTCCACTCTGTTTATTCACGTTCCAGACAAACAGTCAATCACTTTCTTTGGATAGAAACAAGTGAAGTTTATTATCACATCTTCAGGACAGTGACAGTCCAACAGATGACAAATTTCTCTTTCATCCATAATATAGGCCATCTCTGGGGTGGAAGCAATAAATCAATGTCTCCATTAAATTCAAACGACATTGTTGGCATACCTGATTTCACCCTTGTGCAGTCCCCGTAGATTCACTCTGTGTTCTTTATAAGTGTTCCAGACAGTGTCAACCAAATTTTATAAAAACCAGGACATTTCTGGATTTAAAATAGAAAATACTTTGTAACATGTTCTTATCGCCAAATCAAAATGTCTTAAGTCTGCAAGTATGGGAGAAACAACATTTTAAAAATGCTCCTGAACTGTCGAGATAGAAGTGTGTGAAGGTCATTTTTTTTGCGCAGAAAACAAAACTTTTTTAGACCACCAAACCACTTGGAACATTTTGGTTATTATATTATGTGTATCTTTCTGCCCAGTTAATGCATATACTTTTATATTTAATGTGTTTATGATTTAGAAAATATTTCCATTTAGACTTTGCAATTTACTCATCCCTATCACATTTCAGTAAAGTCCCTTGCACAAGGGTGAACCAAAGCATTTTATTAGCAGAATGTTAAAGTCCCACTCCAACCAAAATCTTCCATTGTTTAGTTTCGATTTGTACGGAGTGTTAAAATGGTTAAACTTCTGTCAGGTTTCTATAGCTGTCTGTGTCCTGAGAGAGAGACTTCCCCTTATTTTTCAGTCCCAAAGATGCTGTCAAAATGAAATCAAGTGAGAGAATCCAGGGGACAGATGCAGCAGCAAAAACTTTAGTAGATTTTGATATAGTAAATATCTCTATGAGGTCATTGTTTCTGTCTGGGTCTTCTTATCCACCAATAGATACAAAGTATAAAAATTGTTTATGTGCTTTGATATTGTTTATCACACCCTATATCCATTCATCATTGTGTTCTTCTTTCTTGCTTTTCCCTCTTTATTCTGTTTCTTTACCATCTGCATGTCAAGTTTGGCTCACCTCCCATTTGATATATGATTTTGTTCTACTTAAAGAATCACTTTGCATGTTTAATTCTCAGTTCTTTCTATTCTGACTCCTCAACACTGGTTTCCAGGAAATGCTTCCTGATCCTCTCTCTAGGGCTTCATGCACTTCAGATTCCCCTGCTAATTTCAGTGACATGCACCAGAACACCTCCCGTTATGCTCTCTGGCTTCCTGTCCACTTTGAGGGATGTGACATAAATGGACATCAGTGCACTTCTGGTTGATCAAACTACCTTTTCAACCAGGCGCCTTTGTTGAGGGTGGACATCATATGGATGGCTTCCCTTCATGCCATTCATTGTGTACAATCTTGTTTCTAGCTGTGATTGGTCAAAGTGATCACATGGTACAGACAGAGCCAATCACAGCCCATCTGCACCATGTGATTAGGTGTGACTAATCACAACAATACACACTGAATTAATCAATTTCATTCAGTAAAAATGGTTGCTTATAACAATGAAAATCACTGGTATAAGCAATCATAATGTGTAAAAAAAATCCTGATCACTTCCCCAGAGTTACTATTATAAAGGTGTATTGCTCTGGTCACAGTGTGTTAAAAAAACATAAAACAATATGTCACTGCCACACCAGTTATATGATGATGCTGTACTGCACTGTTTTTTTTTTTTTTTTTAGTTCTCCATTTTTTAAATAAGTGTGACAAAACTTTACAACTTAAAAAACTGGCCTTGTACTCTCTACTTTCCAAAAATAGGTCATTTGGGGGATATTTGTACTGTCCCAGCATTTTCAGGCCTCAAGAAATGATTGATAAATTTTCATATATATATATATATATATATATATATATATATATATATATATATATATATACACATACACCATAGTTTGTGGACTTTTACAGACTAAAATTGTCACCAAAGAAATGTAGCAGAATACAGTTTGGCCTAAATGTAAGAAGATTTTTCAATTTGTAAACAGAAACAAAGAAAAACACTTTTTTAAGAAAAACATTTTGGCCTTTTTTCATTAATTTAGCAAAAAATAAAAAAGTCAAAAAGTCTGATCATATTGCAAAAGAAGTTGCTCTGTGCAAGGGAGTTTTCCCCAGAGCTTAGTAAATGGGGTGACATTTCACTATGCAAAAATTACACTTTTGCTGGCAAATGATTCGATGATAGAATTCACCAGAGTTTCACCACATTCAATAGGCTCTTGTAAAGTGTAACTTCACTTGCAAACTACCTTTGCAAGGTTCCCTTGCAAATTTCCCTTTCAAACTACCTCTTGTAAAGTGTAACTTCCCTTGCAAAGTTAACAGTTTATATTTGCCTTTAGTAAATCTACCCAAAAGTGTCCAAAAAGGAGGTTTATAAAGATGAAGAGCCTACACTAGTGCCTGTATTTTAAAAACATGAAGTCCCCTAGAAAAGGGTTGATATTTGAATCCAAGTACTGTAATCACTTACCCAATTCTTTACAAATAAGGCCCTTGGATCATATTAGAATATGCTTTTAAGCATATGTTGATTTCAATAATAACCAGAACATTTAAACCCCTTTCACACTGAGACACTTTTGAGGAGTTTTAGCGCTAAAAATATCGCCTATACAGCGCCTGAAAAGCACCTCTCATGCCACCCCAGTGTAAAAGCCTGAGTGCTTTCACACTGGGGCGGTGCACTTGCAGGATGGGAAAAAAGTTCTGCAAGCAGCATCTTTGGGGCAGTTTGGGAGCGGTGTATACAACGCTCCCAAAACGCCCTGCCCATTGAAATGAATGAGCAGCGCTGCCGAATCGCCTGCAAAGCACTTCGGCAGCGCCACAACATGGGCGCTTTTAACCCTTTCTTCGGCCGCTAGCACGGGTTAAAAGCACCCAGCTATCGGCTGAAAAGAACAGCTAAATAGACAGTAAAGCACCGCTAATACTAGTGGCACTTTACTGCTATCGGACCCCCGTCCCAGTGTGAAACTAGCCTTAAAGTGTCTTTAAACCCATGATATTTTTTTTGTCTCTTACCTTCAAAAATCTGAACCTGTGTACAGAAGCTTTTTAGCATTTACATTGTTCTTACTAATACATACCTGATCCTAGCAGTTCCAAGGACTTCCTTATCAGGGCCGGTGCTACCACTAGGCAAACTAGGCAGCCGCCTAGGGCGCCCTGCTACCTAGGGCGTCCAGCCACTGGTGTTATTACTCTCTTCTCTCTGCAGCAAGCAACTCAGTCTCAGCATCAGCAGGCAACCACCGCTCCATTCACACATAGTGTCAGAGGCCCAGCGGCAGCAGAGAACTATGTCTTTGTTCCGACTGAATGAATGGAAGCAAGCAAACATTCATTGATGGGCACTGGTAGGCTGCATTTGATAAGCGTTGGTGAGGCTGCATTTGATGGGCGCTGGTGAGGCTGCATTTGATGGGCGCTGGTGAGGCTGCATAGATGGGCGCTGGTGAGGCTGCATTTGATGGGCGCTGGTGAGGCTGCATTTGATGGGCGCTGGTAAGGTTGCATTTGATGGGCGCTGGTGAGGCTGCATAGATTGGCGCTGGTGAGGCTGCATCTGATGGGCGCTGGTGAGGCTGCATTTGATAGGCACTGGTGGACTGCATTTGATGGGGGCTTCATTAAAAAGGCGAGGTATACATGGGCAGGGGCAGGGCAAAGGGGTGGAGTCAGGGATGGAGTCAAGGGGGCGTAAAAATTAGGTTTCGCCTAGGGTGTCAAAATCCTTGCACCAACCCTGTTCCTTATTGTTGCAACAATATAGCAGCCGATCCTCTGGCTGCAGCGGGGAGGAAACGACAGGTGAAAGCAACTGAATGGTGGACTGAGAAAAGCCAAAAAGCCAGACACAGACAGCTTAGGAGGATGTTAGGCTACTAACAGTAACATCTATACCTCCCCCCCCCCCCTTCTCTCTGCCCAACCAGTATATTATGTGAGCAAACTTTATAAAACAATAAAAAAGGTATTTATCTTTTTTCATGTGAGCCAAACACTTTTGCTTCCCATGTAATATTTGCTTATAATAAACAAGAACTTGTCAAAAGAGAGTAAATGTCACTTTAAGCATATTTGTAAATTGCTATGTTGTTAAATATAGCTGATCCCTATGATATCCAGGTAAGCTTTCTCAGTCACTCAATGCCTACAAAGCAGGCCAAGTTACGTTAGGAAATTGGAAAAATAAATCATGAAACAAAAACAGCAAAAAAACAAGTGAGAGCTGCTGCGCAAGATATAGTTCTTTTCAAGACTTTTATCTCCCAGTTAACTCTAGTAGTGAGGGTGAGGTATGTGTTTAATCACTGTACTTGACTAAATTTATCTTCACTCAGATTACAGTGGATATTTCACCACTGTAGGTTAATCTTTCGTACCTTCAAAGACTTTCGGGTAAATAGACTCATATGAGTCTGGTCAAGTGTGCGGCTGCAATTGCAAGGATGAATTATGTCTCCCGAGTTTTGCTTGCAACATAACCTGAAATGTATACTTTTCTCTTACAGCTTCTGTCCAGGGTCCATGGGAGAGGGCAATTTCACCAAATAAAGTGCCATACTACATAAAGTAAGTGTCATTTTCAATGTCTTGTGTGAAAAAAGAGTTGACTCTGAAGATCCGGTATTGCATTATTCTTTTTAGTTATATTTCTAAAAGCGATTTCACAATTTTTACTTGGAATTTTATCTGACAGTGAGTACGGTATATTTATTATGCCAGATAACATATAGGGAGAATGTGGGAGCTTTGGCGGACACAAAATATTTGTACAGATTTTTGTGCACAGCTCAATAAGATCTAAATATTTGAAAAATGAGCACCACCCTGTTTCCAATATTAATAGTTGGCATATGTATCCCTCTCACTATAGTAACTGCTCTGCAGCCTGCCCATTTGCCCCTATACATGTGTCACCCTGCACCCATGTTAGCGCATACAGGTTACATAAAACCTAATTTAAAAAATGCTTCTTAGTGCTTCAAAAAAGCACAGCCAAGTATACTTCCAATATTACAGTATACAATAGTATATTTTTTATTCACACAATTCACAACATGAACATTTTTTTTATATGATTTCTATATTTTTGCGGGGCCCACTTCAGTGATCATCTTCTTGTTAGGGAATGTTTTTAAAATTGCTACAGGCTGATCACTTTCACATATTTATATTATTTTAATTTTTTTTAAAGACTATCATTTCCTTTTAGTGCTCTGAGATTTGTTTTATTATTAAAGAGATAATGCTGTGTTGTGTAATCTGTTTCCTCATGAACATTTTTTCTTGTAGTGACGTGAATCAAAGCTAAACTGTTGCTAGCATTTATTTCTTTAATACCGTGTAATGACCTAGAAAGAGTCATGAAGAGCTGAAGAGCTGGAGTAAATGGCATTAGTGTAGCTTCCCAAACAGTGCTCTAAATCATGTGATGTTTGCTTGGTGACCTATCTAAAATGAGTTAGTAACCTTATTCTCCTTGGGCAGATGTATTTATTAAGCGCGGTCATCACAGTTAACGCTGCTCTGGCCTCGGAGTGCTGCTCTAAAGATTTTATTCTAGTTTCACAAAATGATACAACCTAATTGCTGGTGCTATGCTCTAGAGGTCATGTTATTTAAAACATGATAAAACAACTTGCACTGGCCATGACTTTCATGTCCATGCACCTAAAACGATCAGAACTGTGCCATGTCTCCTCAGTCATCAGTATGTTTTGTGGTGTCTCTGTACATAATGTATGTTGAAATAACTACTCTTTAGATAGATAAAATTGGGACATTAAATGCAAAAATGTGATTCATTCACTTCAGTGACCTTACCAGGCCCTGTGGCATGACATATGCAAGAGAAACGTATAGATTGGTTATTGATTTCTAATGCCATGGCACATGTTTCTGTGCATTTACTATAAAAATGCTTATGGTCCATCTACAAAATAGATACAGGTACTTAAACTGTGTAGTTAGCTGATTGTCTTTAGTTTTGCTTAAATACGAAAAGATGTCCAAACTAAAAACCCATGTGATGGCGCTTTAGATGTGTGTTTCTGATCTGGAAGAGTATATTTCCAAAGTTGAATTTGTATTTTATCTAATGTGCATGTGTACTACTACTAACAGAATTGCCTTGCGGTTAAACTTGGTAGCAAAGCTTTTAAAGTCAACATAGTGAGTTGACTGCTCTATGCTAAACCAATTTTTCAAATCTGTTTAATATTGCAAAGTAAAGAGTTTTTAATGCAGTTTCTGTGGTTTTATACTATTTTAGTACCCCTAGAGCCAATAAAGGCTCAAATGACTGCTGCGATTATGGTGGGTTACTAATTTAGCTGCTTGTGTGTGCAAGGTCTTATGTCTGGCAATATTTTCAGTAAGTAGCTGTCACTAAGCAGTTAGTTTATGGGGGCTAAAGAGTACTTACTGGTTCATTGGCTACCTAGTGTGCTATACATTTTAGTAATAAAGCTTCAAACTATATTATTGTTTTACAGCGAAAAAGTGCTCCCTACCTATATGGATGTTGACATATTGCAGCTTAACCACTTCAGCCCCGGACCAATTGGCAGCCAAAGGACCAGGCCCCTTTTTGCAATTCGGCACTGCGTCGCTTTAACTAACAATTGCGCGGTCATGCGACGTGGCTCCAAAACAAAATTGGCGTCCTTTTTTTCCCACAAATAGAGCTTTCTTTTGGTGGTATTTGATCGCCCCTGCGGTTTTTATTTTTTGCGCTATAAACAAAAATAGAGCGACAATTTTGAAAAAAATGCAATATTTTTTACTTTTTGCTATAATAAATATCCCCAAAAAATATATAAAAAAACATTTTTTTTCCTCAGTTTAGGCCGATACGTACTCTTCTACATATTTTTGGTAAAAAAAATCGCAATTAGCGATTATTGATTAGTTTGCGCAAAAGTTATAGCGTTTACAAAATAGGGGATAGTTTTATAGCATTTTTATTAATATTTTTTTTTTTAGTAGTAATGGCGGCGATCAGCGATTTTTATTGTGACTGCGACATTATGGCGGACACATCGGACATTTTTGACACATTTTTGGGACATTTGTCATTTATATAGAAATCAGTGCTATTTAAATAGCACTGATTCCTATGTAAATGACAGTTGTAGTTAGAGGGTTAACCACTAGGGGGCGGGGAGGAGTCAGTGTGACGTGTTCTGTTTTTTTTTACAGTAGGGGGGCGTGGCTGTACGTCTGACGTCATTGATCGGCGTTCCCGATGACAGGGAACCGCCGATCACTGACAGTCAGTGTAGGAAGCGCGGGGAGAGGTTTGTTTACATAGACCTCTCCCCGTTCTTCCGCTCCGTAACCCGATCGCGGGATACCAGCGGCGATCGGGTCCGCTGGTCCCGCGGCCGTGGTCACGGAGCTCCCGACCGGCGCGCCCCCCGGGCAGGCAAATTAAAGGGGACGTACAGGTACGTGCTTTTGCCTGCCCGTGCCATTCTGTTGACGTATATCTACAGGAGGCGGTCGGGAAGCGGTTAAAGTCGATATAAACCTAGTCACTATACTTTAACAGGTTAATGCAGTTTCAAAAGTCATTTTCAATCTTTTTAAATCTACAGCTTTCATTTAAAGAATGCCTAGTAATCCTACTATGAAGGTCAATGTTCAGATATTTCCTTTTAAAAGGTGACAAAAATGTCACTCTGTCAAATGCACTTCCGGGAGAGATTATCAGCAGCTGTGCCAACACTCATTGTGCAGGAAAGTTCTGCTGTTGTCACCATCATGAAACCAACCCTGAGAAATGTTATTCATTTGCCACTGGACCACAGAATTAAAGATAGAAAGTGGCTGCAAAGAGGCTGCTGGAAATAAGCAGCACTGAGATGCAAAAGTGGATGGACTAGTGGTAAAACAGTATTTTCTGAAAGGAAAAGATAGCATTTATAAATGTCATCCAGTTAGAGTTTACATCTACTTTAAAGCCTCATTGACACAGGTCTCCTACAATATACACCCATATGAGGGCCATGTTTGCCAAACATGGGAATACACAGGTGTTCCATGCATCCACTTGAAGGCAGTCCAGTTCAAACACAGCCACTGCTTCCAATTTGACACTGGGTGTGGGTGCACAGATTGAGATGAATGGGACCTGTGCATCCCCATGAAGGTAAACATGGCCCTTGTATGGGCATATGCTGTAGTACACCCATTTGAATGAGGCCATAAAGCGGTATTCAACGCAAAGGCAAACATTTATTATATTGCAGCTTACCAATTCTTAAATGTGATGTCGGCATTCAATTTCTTTTTTTCGCCTTTCTTTCTTTTATTTTCTCCTGGTGATCTTTTTCAACAGAACACACTGTTCTGCAGATGGAGCAGTTAGAGGATTGAGCCAAGCCATTTTACACTTTTCTGAGTGCTTACAATGATCAACTTTTGGACATTTTTGTAAAACATTTATCCTAAAAAGAAAAAGCTGTTACTGTAACTGCTTGAAAAGTGTTATCTGGAGTTTGGCTTCAATGTATTAGTGTATTAAAATATTCTAGTGCATCTAACACTCCCTGCCCCCTAGGCTGACAATGTTGCCGTCCAAAGGTTCTCCTGTGCTACTTCATTCACAGTGGGTGTACTCTAATACAAGAGTTACTGGCTAGATCACCAGGTGAAAACAGAGGGGAGTAATGCCCCGTACACACGGTTGGAAATTCTGACCACAAAATCCGTCTGATTTTTTTAGACGGAATTTGTCCGACACTGGTGTTGCATACACATAAGAGGACAAAATTGTCGGAAAATCCGAACATTCTGAATGTGGTGACGTTCTTTGCGTACGACGGAACTACATAGAGGCTAGTAGCCAATAGGTTTGGTCTCCTAATTTGATCTGAGCATGCGTGGCACTTTGTCCGTCGGAAATTTTCTACACACGGATTTTGTTGTCGGAAAATTTAAGAGCAGGATCTCAAATTTTTTCCGTCGGAAATTCCGACGGAAAAAGTCCGATGGACCCCACACACGGTCGGATTTTCCGACAACATGGTCCGATCGGACATTTTCCGTCTGAATTTCCGACCGAGTGTACAGGCATTAGTCTAATGCCGCGTACACACTAGCGGAATTTCCATCCGAAAAATCTTGGATGGTTTTTCAGACGGCATGCCGCTCAAGCTTGTCTTGCATAGACACGGTCACACAAAAGTTCTCTGAACTTTCGACTGTCAAGAACGCGGTGACGTACAACACTACGACAAGCCGAGAAAATTAAGTTCAATGATTCCGAGCATGCGTCGAATTGTTTCCGAGCATGCATGATTTTTTGCGCATCCGAATTGCATACAGACAATCGCATTTTCGGATAGGAACTTTTCCTGACCGAAAAATAGAGAACATGCTCCCAATCTTTTGCTGGCTGGAATTCCACCAGCAAAAGACCGATGGAGCATACACATGGTCGCATTTTCCAACAAAAAGCTCTCATTGGAGTTTTGCTGGCGGCATTTCCAATCGTGTGTACACGACATTAAAGAAGAAAACCAACACAGCCACAACATCTAATAATTGCTTGAATTGGAAGTCAAGGCTAAATGTTTCCATTTGTAGCTATCTTTACTATTAAGAAATATATATTACCCTTACATTTTCACTAAGTTACCAGCATGTTTTATAAATCAGACATTAAATTTCAATGACAATTTATTGCCAAGCCAGGTAACCTATAGTCTATATTTGGGAAATTCTGCCACAAGGATTCTACCGGGAGTGTGCACTAGATGTAGAACCCTCTAAGGACTTTGGTACCTCTCAGCTGCTCACTCCACCTGTACAGTGACAGCATAATGCCTCTCTGTGTAATTGTTTTGCTTTGTGTCTATCTTCTTGCAGTAAAACCATGGAAGTTTAGACTTCTGTAGTGTATCAATGCTTTACTAAACAGAAAAAGTTGCACATACAACTGTAGGATGCACAACACAACTCATAGCTTACAAAAATATGCCTACAAATTTAAGCAATAAGTAAACTAAACCGTTACTCAACTTAGGGTTTAAGATGTAATGTCCTTCATGGTTCCTTGCTCAGAGTCCAACTCAAAACATCTCCAAAGTTCTTGAGCTCCTGGCATCCATATCTTCCTCTTCATCCTTCCAAACACCACTCTCCCAAAAACATGTTTCATTCAAAAGCTCAATCTCCTCCCCCTCCTGCTTACATCACATCCTGCCGAGCACTTCTCGTCTCAGCTCCAAAACCTATCCAACTGGTTTATTTACATATCCACGGAGGGGCTTCCCTGGAAACATATGGTCTTTAAAATTTAACTCTATATTATGGCTATCAAGACAATACAAATCGCAATAGCAACACATACCACCTCTTGACTTTATAGCATAATATAGGAAACTTCAACTTCTCTTAAAGCCTTTGTCCAGGAAAGGGCAAAATAACCCCCCTCCCCCGTATTGTAAATGGGAGGAAAAAATTCCCTTTCCACCCCTGTATCTTCTGGGCGGTCAGACTTTTGTTTTGTTGTCCCTGGAAGGCTGCAACATTACTTTTGAGCAGGGTTAAAAATGTTCTTGGCAGTCTGTGGAAAGAAAGTGCCAGATGAAAGTCTCTTGTCCTCTTGGTCATAAGGAAATGCTCAGATGAAAGTCCTCTCCAATTCAGAAATCAACCACATCTTCCTCAGACTCTCTTCTGGTCGGCCTCCTCCCATCTAGCCTGGTCATCTGCTCTGCTTGCTCCACCTCTCGATGCTCAGTACCTGAAAAGAGTGAAACAAAGCAGATTATATGTTTCTTCCAACTGTGCCAAAAACATAGCTCACTGCTCACATTTCTCTAACTGCCCATTTCTAACTGCAAAACTATTGTAGGGCGCCCACTGTTGCCTTGAAACACTTTCACGGAAAAGCATTGACTTCCAACGTAACAAATAAACTTGCATGTCTCTCCATGCTGTCCTGGGAAGAACACCGGCCTGATGTTGTCCAGTCTTAAAAGCATGGCACATTCTTGCACAGTGCCCCATTTTATGGCAAAAGAAACACTTAATGTGACTGAATCCACCATTCCCAACCACTTGATTTCACTTCTTAAACAATGCCAGTGTAGGAATCCCATCTATTTCCTCTCTAGGGACCCCCACCTTAAGTAAATCAATTACATGTGTCTTCTGGAGATCATAGGCCTTGCCTTCCTTGTATCTGACTTAACTCAGCCATTTGAGCTGATTAAATCCTCAGCTTCCCGGTTATCGGAAGTAACAGTGGCACATGTCCTACTTCTGCTTACAGGCTTCAGGCCTTTGTCCTTTGTTAGGGCATCATTAGACTTGTTCATGAGGGCTGCACACCACTCATTCAAATCTTCAGCTCAGCCTACAGGGTTTTTAACACACTTCGAAGGCACTGCAGGTTTAACTTTGATTACCCTACTTTCTAATTATTTTGCTTTGCTTGCAGTTTCTTCCAAACACTTGGATGTTACTGCTCCATCAATAAATCTCTTTCTAATTCTGCCTTTCCCTCTTTTTAGATTCAATATGTAGAGCATGCAGGAAGTGCAAACTAAACACAGCAACTGCCCGCATCTCTCCCTTACTGAACCCAAAACTTTTGAGAATAAAATCAGAGGAAAGATCAGAGACTCCATCCCCCCAAGCTCTGTTCAAAGGAGAAGCATATCAAGTCAGCTCCTTTACAACAGACATCCACTGACTATTTCTGGCCCAGTTAGGAAGGGTACATGCCTTCAAGTCCTCCTAGACAACCTTTGCAGCCTTACTCTTCCTAAACAGTGTACGCAGCAATTTTCCCCAGTACAAGCAACAAAACACACAACAGAAAACAAGTCTGCTTCAGCTGAGCTTTTAGCGTAAATCCTAGCACAAGCCCCAAATGTTTTGCTTTGTGTCTATCTCTTAAGGTTCTTGCGGTAAAACCAAGGAAGCTTAGACTTCTGTAGTGTATCAATGCTTTACTAAACATAAAACGCTGCACATACAACTGTAGGATGCACAATACAATACAACTCATAGCTTACAAAAATATGCCTACAAATATAAGCAATAAGTAAGCTAAACCGTTACTCAACTTAGGGTTTAAGAGGTAATATCCTTCATGGATCCTTGCTCAAAGTCCAACTCAAAACGTCTCCAAAGTTCTCGAGCTACTGGCATCCATATCTTCCTCTTAGTCCTTCCAAACACCACTCTCCCGACAACATGTTTATTTCAAAAGCTCAATCTCCTCCCCCTAACTCCTGCTTACATCACATCCTGCCGAGAACTTCCTATCTCAGCTCCAAAACCTATCCAACTGGTTTATTTACATAACAATGGAAGGGGGAAACTTGGCTTTCCTGGAAATATATGCTCTTAAAAATCTAACTCTATGTTATGGCTATCAAGACAATACAAATGGTCATAGGTCATAGCAACCATTCCCCTCCTAGGTTTCATCATTTGTAATAGGAGAATATTTTTTTAGCTCTATTAAGTAAATATTTTAAATGCATGTACATGTACTTCAGCTTTAAACTGAACCTGTACTGGCCTTGGCATTAGACCATTGGTGAAGTCAGTCTACATAGTCTGTAACGCTGTCCTGAAATGCTGTCGTTGGGTATTTCTATTTGCATTTAGAATATAAAAAAAACAACTACTTTAGATTATATAATTCTGAAAATGGTGTGTGCTAATGTAGCCATTTAGTTCTTCACTGTATTTCTCTGCAGTTAAATACTGATAGCTAACTTTAATGAGATATATTGGTTAGTAATCACACGCACCATCAGGACATCTCTGTACTAATGCCCATGAGTTATTCTCAAGTTGACTATGTAGTTTAGCATTTAGTGAAAAGTCAGTTTTAGAAGTATATTGTCTTGTTGATAATGTATAACATCACACAGCAAACATACAAAGTAACCACCGCTTAGAAAGACACTTTAACAGTTAGATAGCCTTACATAATCATAGCTGCTGCAGCATTAAGAGTGACACCTGGGACAAGGGCATTGGTAATAAATGTGGACAGTCTTTAGCAGCAACATAATTATTGTATGGCGCAGAGTATCTGACTTTACATGCATGTGATAAAAGGACCTGTTGAACACATGGGTTCAGGTAATGGTGTATTTCTTCCAGTAAAGTCAGTGATTATGACAGTAGAGCAATGTGTGTCTCAATTTGAATTGCTTGTTACATCACTCTATAGCCAAGTAAGATACTTGTTAATTTTTGGGACCCTTATGGAAAATTTACAACTTAAATAAATTATGTTGGGGGTAAATGAAAGAAGAAAGTCAATTAAGAATTCAATAACTGTGGTTAATGAATTCTGCGTGATGAAACCCTACTGGTATCATCTGTTTCTGCAATTGTGATGCAAATCTGAGAAATTACATTTGTCACTAGAATAAAGTACATGTAACTGCTTATTATTTTTATTTATTTTTTGCCACAGAGGAGAAATGGCTGATCCTAAGTATAGGTTATCTGTAGGAAATCTTCTTGTTGATAGGGGAGGATACGTTTTACATAAAGCACATAGAAAACAATAGCACTGGTATGTAAGCAAGGAAAACTTAATGTAGACCATGCACTTAAAATGCAAGGTCTGTTTTTTAAATGTGCCCAACTCCCTCTTGCTAAACACTGTTTAAAATTGTAAAAAAAAAATGGTTGAGCTTCAGGCCTTTGACTCTGACCCGTGAGATAAATTCCTTTCTCAGTAGTAAGCGTGGATTCGTTATTCCTCCTCTGATACCATGAAATGTAAGCTCTAAATATCATAATCCTCCTGCTTAGTTATATCATTGATACTGACAACCTAGACTTTCTCTTTAGGCCTGTAACTATATTATCTATCATCTACTAGATAGACAGATACCAGCCCAGACCTCTTTCTCTTTCTCTCTTTCTCTTTCTTATTTCCAACTTTCTTCTTTCTACTGCTTTCTAAATCTTTCCATTTCAAGGCAACCCAAAAGAGCGTAATCTAACAATTTTACTAGGTTAACTCCCTGCACAGCTAACAGTACCGTGGTTCTTTTGACAGTCTTGACAGTCTGTAATTTTTGTTTGTCCATTTTTTAAATTGTAGTTCCTCATCTGGCTGTACATAAGTTCTGTTGTAGTGCAATCTAGGCACTAGTCCGTGGACTGTACCTCCACATGTTTTCTATTGCATTCAGCACAGATTAGTACTTTTTTATATTACTCTCTTCAAAAAAATGTATAATAAATATATTCAACACTAAAATTGTAAAAAAATAAAAATAAATACCTGTAGGTAAAAAAAAATGGTTGGGAAATAATTCACCTTCCATTTGCAGCACCTAGGTGAAGGCATGAGGGGACATTAGCCTCCATCCAGCAAGATCTGGTAAAGATAGACTAGCCTAAATCTCACTGAGAAGACCCTCCCATCACTGCTCAAATTTTTTTTTTTGTATTTTTTTTCTTTTAGTAGATAATACTCATGCCTGAGAGTCTATGTTTGGCGAACACTTATCATACATCCTTTACCTCAGTGGTTTTCGGTGGTGTGGTTGTTTTTTACTAACAGGCATTAACTCAGTCTGACATCAAATACTTGACCAGGTTGTGACAGGTATCCCATCACAGTAAATGAGTTGCCTTAGTGGCACTGAGACATGAATGTTCATGGGTTAGGTGGAGGTTGGAGGGAGCCCAATATATATACTTTGGGGCGATTGCATTTTGGGGAATATTAATGGTCCAAGAGTTCAATAGCCCCTGATTGGCAGGTAGCAAATTGAAAAAAATTCTTCCGGAGCATACAGATACCTTACCCTTCCTTGCTTATCACCCACTCCTTTTCCCCACTGCAGTCCTACAACTGTGGTTAAATCTTAAGTCACGTTAGAATTTAAGGAAGATATGCCCCTAGCATACATTTGTGACAAAATTCTTCTGTTGTACCCAAATACCTTTTTATACTAACTGCTAAGATTAATAAATATACAACATAGTAATATAATAAAATGCTTTATGATAGGTATTAGAATTACACAATAAAATTGAAGCATGTTAATTGTATATACTTCTATTCTAATAAATTGCCATGAAGTCTTTATTGGACCAAAATTCTGATATTCTGCCTTATACTGGCTAACCCTCCATTAAGCTAGTAGAGTGAGACTGGGTTCACAATATTGTGAATTAGATGCTGGGAACCCACATCCAATTCGCAATAACAGGAGATTTTGACCAGCTTTCTATGGAGCGGGTTCACATATGTCCGCTGGGGCTCCGGTGCGAATTTGCACAGGAGCCATGTGTTGAAGCCCTTGCTCTGAGTGAAGATACCAAAGGAAGAGTGCTAACTACTCTGCTCAGCAGACTTTGCCAGATTTGACTGATGAAGGTCATTTAGAACTTTGTATTTTACTGAACTCAAGCCGAAACTAAAAGGTTATGTCTGTTTATATGGCAGATGTGCTTATTCTATGATTGTCTGAAGCCAGATATTTTTGCAACAGTTTAATAAGCTGTTAGCATTTCAAAAGGAATACTCAACTTTAATGTAATTGGTGCTATTTTAACAGCACATATACTAGTGCGCTGTTGCCATTCTTTATTGTTTTCCTTCAAGTAAGTCTATTTTACCTTAAATGAGTTGTGTATTGCTGATTCATAGACTATGCGTGGCTCTTGTTGACTTAAGTGGAATTCAATTTATATTAAGAGGCAGTATGGGAGTTTATGTGGAATCAAAAGCACTACACTCCCTTTGGATTCTTATCAAGGTATCATTAATTAAATTGTTTTGCCTTGTGTGTATACACTGTCAGTAATGCCAATAGAATGTTTGAAAAGGCTGAAGCAGTACTTGACAATTCTAAAACTCTAAAGCCTTTAGTGGATAAGACTTAAAGTGTATTTCCACTTTTGCAGCCAAAATTGGGATAAAACCTGTACTTTATATTAGTTACATTTGCTGATTCACATAGCATTAAAAAATGTCTGCTTATCTTTTTACTTGCTGAAAATACTACCTCGTTTTCCCCTCCTATGTAATGATTTGGACGGGGCTGGGGAGTTAAGCCTAGTACACACCACTAGATTTTTTTTGTTCAACCCAGTGAGTTAAATAAAAAAAAAAACTGACAGCTCAGGTCAGAGCCGATGTACAAAGCCGAAGCCGGAGTGGGAGCCGCTGTACAAAACAAACAATGTTAGTACAGCGATCTCCCCTGCTCTGCTTGGTGTTCTGACAGCCCCCTGCCAGAACACTCTGGTCAGTGCTCTCCACCATTGGCGGAGAGCACTGATTGGGAGCCAGGCGGCACACCTTTTTCGGTCATGAGCATTCGACAGAAGCTGGCCGAATAGACCGGCTGGCATACACATACAGGCCGAATGTCAGACGGTTTCTACTGAACCAGCTGATGCCTGCATTCGGCCCATGTGTACTAGGCTTCATGTTTATTATTCTAAACCCTGTCAATACTGAACTGGCAGATCTTCATTATCAGTTGAAAAACTAAATGACCACAGAGTCTGTCCTAACAAATGATTAGAGATCTCAAGGTTTGGGTGGTGCATTGTATGTTAATGTACTTTTAACCCAACCTTTCTCTAAATATGTGCCCTAATTGAACATTGCAAACTATTCTGAGCAATATAAGCTGCTTATAGAGCCATATGCATAAATCTGCTCCAAAGTAGTATGCTGTGTGAATGGGAACACGTAACAAACGTATAGTGGGGGTTTATCAAATTTGACTGAAAAGATGGAAATACACTTTAACCTCTTCAGCTCCAGAAGGTTTACCCTCTTCATGACCAGGCCATGTTTTGCGATACGGCACTGCGTTACTTTAACTGACAATTGCGCGGTCATGCAACATAGTACACAAATAAAATTGATGTATTTTTTTCCCACAAATAGAGCTTTCTTTTGGTGGTATTTGATGCCCTCTACGCTTTTTAATTTTTGCGCTATAAACAAAAAAAGACAGACAATTTTGAAAAAATAACAATATTTTTTACTTTCTGCTATAAAACCCATCCAATAAAGAAAATACAAAAAAAATCGAATTTCTTCAAAAACTTAGGGCAAAATGTATTCTGCTACATATTTGTGGTAAAAGAAATCCCAATAAGCGGATATTGATTGGTTTGCGCAAAAGTTATAGCATCTACACACTATGGGATTTTTTAATGGGATTTTTATTTATTTATTTATTTTACTAGTAATGGTGGCGATCAGCGACTTATGGTGGGACATTGCGGCGGACAAATTGGACACTAAGTGACACTTTTGACACTTTCTTGGGGATCAGTGACACTAATACAGTGATCCGTGCTAAATAATATGCACTGTAACTGTACTAATGACACTGGCAGGGAAGGGGTTATCATCAGGGGCAATCAAAGTGTTAAATGTGTTCTCTGGGAGTGGTTTATAACTGTGGTGGGGTGCTTGTACTGTAAGAAGACAGAGATCCGTGTTCTTGCTTAGCAGAAACACAAGATCTCAGTCTTCTCCTGTCACAGAATGGTGATTTGCCTTGTTTACATAGGCAGACTGCAGTTCTGTCTGCCTTGGGAACGATCGGCAGGTCCTGGTGGACATCAGGTCCACTGGACCCGCTGATTGGTGCACGCACGCACCCCAGAACCAGGAAACAAAATCACGTACAGTTACGTAATTTCGCGCTGAAAGGCCGCCCTGCCGCAGTATATATGTGTGGGGCAGTCTGGAAGCGGTTAAAAAAATGTCACATTAGAGGTCATCAGGGGCCCGGCTACAAGAACCCAGAAGAAGCAGCCAGGTGTCAGTGACATCAGCAAAGGAGATAGTGGCGAGGGATGGGTTGTGCAGCAGCAGAACAGTGGAATCCCTACACTGGATTTGCTGGGTGTTGCTATGCTTTGTAGGAATAACCCAGGGAAAAAGGTAAGGGGAGGGAAAATAGGTGGGGGGAGTGGAGCTCCTCTTTAAGTACACTAAGGGGGGTTTTACTAAAGGCAAATCAACAGTGCACTGCGAGTACACTTGGAAGTGCAGTCACTGTATATCTGAGAGGTACATGCAAGGAAAATAAAAAATAGCATTTTTGCTTGCACATGATTGGATGATAAAGATCACCTGCTCCCCATGTTTATAAAGATGTTTTGAATATATTGATAAAACTCACTTTTTATCATTTAAATATGTTTGCAGTTTCAAGATTTTGTTGACTGCTTCTATCATTGCCTTGGTATATTGCATTTCCATTCTATGTCTTTACTAAAGTTTTTGCCATAGCTCGTTTATTCTTTCAATCAATGTCCTGGTATATTGCAGCACTTCAATGTTATGTCTACAATAAAGCCTCTGCTTTGGCTGCTTTGTGTTATATAAGCTCAGAGTCATTCCATGTTTTTAGGTCATTCACAAGCAAAGTCAAGCAACTTGTTAGAAATGATAAAATATCTAACATTTGTAAATTTGTTCCGTTACCACAGATTTTAACCACTTTCAGACCGGACCAATTTGCAGCCAAAGGACCAGGCCCCTTTTTGCGATTCGGCACTGCGTCGCTTTAACTGACAATTGCGCGGTCGTGCGACGCGGCTCCCAAACAAAATTGACGTCCTTTTTTTCACACAAATAGCGCTTTCTTTTGGTGGTATTTGATCGCCCCTGCGGTTTTTATTTTTTCGCTATAAACAAAAAAGAGCGACAATTTTGAAAAAAAAATGCATTATTTTTCATTTTTTGCTATAATAAATATCCCCCAAAAATATATAAAAAAACATTTTTTTCCTCAGTTTAGGCCGATACGTATTCTTCTACATATTTTTGGTAAAAAAAATCGCAATAAGCGATTATTGATCAGTTTGCGCAGAAGTTATAGCGTTTACAAGATAGGGGATAGTTTTATAGCATTTTTATTAATATTTTTTTTTTATTAGTAATGGGGGCGATCAGCGATTTTTTTTGTGACTGCGACATTATGGCGGACACATCGGACGGGGGTGCCAGGGGGTCACGGAGGGTCCCGACCAGCGCGGGAGCGCGCCGCTCCCGGCGCGCTCCCGATGGCACGGACAGGCAGAAAGGAGGGACTTATATATACGCCCTCCTGCCTGTACGTGCCATTCTGCCGACGTATATCGTCGTGCGCTGGTCGGCAAGTGGTTAAAAACAAATTCTCTGTCATGAAAGGTCCCCCTAAGTGATATTTTCTTGCTTGCTAAGTAAAAAAAGAATAATTCAGAAAAAATGAATACAGCCGCCTCCTCCAAGCCCCCGTACACATGGTCGGAAATTCCGACCACAAAATCCGTCTGATTTTTTCCAACAGATTTTGTCCGAAACTGGTGTTGCATACACACGGTCGGACAAGGTTGTCGGAAAATCCGATCGCTCCGAACGTGGTGACGTTCATTGCATACGACGGAACTACGTAAAGGCTAGTAGCCAATAGCTTTGGTCTCGTAATTTGATCTGAGCATGCGTGCCACTTTGTCCGTCGGAATTCTCTACACACGATCGGAAAAAGTCCGATCTGATTTTTTTGTCGGAAAATTTGAGATCCTGCTCTCTAGAGCCCACACACAATTGGATTTTCCGACAACATAATCCGATCTGACTTTCTCCATCGGAATATCCGACCTTGTATACGGGGCATAAGTTCACCTTTAAAAAAAATCTGTAAGGTGAACTTACACGGGACCCCCTCCCCTTGCCCCTGGTCCCGCTATGCCTGCGATCACCCAACGTGAGACATCAAATCGCCGCTTCACCAGTCTGGGGATTTGAAATCTCCTAAACGTACCTCTTAAAGGTACATATAGGAGACATTCTAATTGGTCGTGTCGTTACATAGACGGTGCCAACCAATCAGGACCTGCCTAGCACGTTAAAGTGGTAAAGTGCCAACCTAATGTCTTACAGCTGGTGATCACGGGTACAGCGAGACCAGGAGGGATGGGGAGGGGGTCCAGTGTAAGTTCACCTTACAGATTTTCTGTAAAGGTGAATTTACCCTTTAACATTATCATTGAAAGTGAAAGTGAAAGAAAATCTCAAATTTTGGGTTGTCTCCAGATCAATAATAGAGGGGGAATCTTCCAATGTGGGCACTAGCACTAGTCCACAGGGGTAAACTGTGCCAAGCTAAAAACACAGCTTCACATATCAGTGTAGACTACATAGGAAAGAAACAGCTAATTGGATTTGTGACAGGATCAACAGTTTTTTTGCACAGAGATAACAAACATTTTCAATGGTATATTTAACAGACCAGAAAGAAGCAAATAAGAGAAGTTAATTGCTAAGGTTTCATATACATTACATAAACACTAAATGTACACTTTACTCTAAAGATAAAGAGAAAAAATTCAGAGGTAACAACAATACCATTTACTATAATAGTTCAAATCTTATCATGCATTTTGTGTACAGCTTCAGACTGGGTTCATATCTATCCAGTTCTCAGAGGTATAACGCAGTCAGTTACCTTAGAGAAACCGCAGTGAATATAGGACTGTCATACATATCAATCAGGCCTGTCTATATCTCTGTGCTGCAGTGCAGTGCATTATTGAAAAACACAGTCTGCATGACTTTTACAGTATCAGTGTGTGTGTTTTGAGGTTGAAAGGAATGAATGGAAATGTGCTAAAATATGCAGGTTTTGTTTTTATTATGTTTTAACACAGTATAATATAAGTCCAGCAGAAATTGTTTTTTCATTTAATTATTATTTATATTTAAAGGATAAGTTCACCTTTACAAAAAAATAATAAATGTACATTTTTTGCAGTTCAAAAAAATTAGCATTTGTTATGTTTTTGTTAGGCACCTGGCTGTGAAACATTGCACCCACGATCAGCAGATCTTGGGTGTAATGCCATGCTCCTGCAGACTGTCTGTGTAGCGGTTTGCCAGTGCCTCCAATACAGGCAGGCAAGACAGGAAGCTCAATGAACTACCTGGAGCACTCAACAGCACCCTGGTAGTTCATTGAGAACTGCAAGCCATCAGCTGCAAAGGATCACTGCACTTGTAGTTCATTGATTCACAGGGATCTGTGAATCAATGGCGTGGCTGTGTGGACGGAGCCCCGAATGCCTGTGCTCTCTTTGAATTGTGGCAGCAAGTGCACTGAGAAGATCCCTCGCTCCCTGTGACTCACATTTCCCAGTAGCACAGGCGAGGGAGGAAGTGACGAGGAGCTCCGCGGACCAGGAAGTGGCAGATTAGCAGGACTACATAGCAACAGGGCATTTCTGGTAAGTATAAAAAAAAAAAAATCCTCCAAATGTGTCTTTATAGATTTAAAAGTGTGTGATTATGTAAAAAAAAAAAAAATTCAGGGTGGAACTCCACTTTAAATAAGAAAAAAAATAAAAAATATATATATTTTTTTACGTGTCAGGTTGCTTTAAGACCTTATTCACACGTGAGTGTTTTGTAGCTTAATGCTACAAAACCCTCAACATTACAAAATCACAAGTATTGCCTATTCACACCAGGGCAGTCAGACACCTGTTGCTAGATGCCTGTCACTCCAAAAAATACAGAAGCTTATTTTCAGGCAGGTTTGAGTGTTTTTGGCTCTATGCACTTCAATGAAACCATGCTGTCCCTAAAACACATGAAAGAAACATTCAGTGTAAATGTAGCTTTACTGACATCTTATGCAATTTGAAGTTTATTCCTTTAATCTTCAGCTGAATGAAACATAGTAGATACAAAAGTAACAATATTGTATTTGCTTTTCTCTATCTCAAACCTGAGTGTCACAAGGTACATTTTGCTGCATTTTAGCTGCATCTTCTACAGCTTCCTGGCTGTCAGTTTTACAGCTGGGAATTGCCATCAAGTGAGGGGGTGCAGAAGGACAGCACATCTAACATGCACCCTGGGCATGTCAATAACGTTTTTTGGGATATGTGTAGCATACCCAGTTTCCACAACTGGTTAAGGCAAAAGCATGTCCAACACATACTGGGCAATGGAGAAAGGTACTTTCTGAAGGCAGTGTTTATGGCGCCATTTACACTTATGAGATCTTGTGTGATCTGGCTATAAACTGAAGAGGTCCATACCATCATGCCAACATATAAAGGCTGTGTCTAAGGCCAAAATTGTTTATTTTTGGTATCACTTACCGTAGGCTACAGTTACAGTACATGGGTGATTTTTAGTAGCTCAATTGCACTAATAAATTCACCAGTGGTTAGTAACTAAGAGTGAATGATTACTAACCAAATAGAGTAAATTACTCCCTATATTGTAAGTTAATGGCATAGAGCAGGGGTCTCCAAACTTTTTAAACAAAGGGTCAGTTTATTGTCCTTCAGACTTTAGGAGGGCCAGGATGTGCCCAGCGGGGGCAGAAAATGTCCTGGGTTCGGCATCAGTGAGAATCAATATGGCCTCAGGGGGGTTGGTGTTCAATAGGAGGAGTAGTGTCCTTTATTAGTAGGAGGAATACAATCCAATTATTGGTATCAGTGGAAGAAATAGTGCGCCATTGTTGGAGTAGGCGGAATAATGCCTCATATCAGTGGGAGGAACAGTACCCAAAGGGCTGGATAAAGGCTAGTAAAGGGCCACGGTTTGGAGACCCCTGGCACAGAGCAACATGAAGTAGTGATCAATTGTACATGTGATGTCTGTGTAGCTTAGGCCATAATTAGCTATTTGTTCCTTTAAGCCAGGTACTCACAGTTTGACATTTGACCCGTGTCTATGTCAGTCTGTCGGAAGTGCATGCTGGAAAACCAGCAGTCGCTCGACTCCTGATTAGCATTCTCAGCCAATGGCAGAAAGCGCTGATCGGAGTGTTCTGGAGGGGGGCCACCCCCCTTTCTGAACACCACAGTTCAGCGGGGGAGATTACTGTACTTATGTCGGTTGGTTAGTACAGTGTCTCCAACCGAAGCTGACAGTTTTTTTTTCGTACAACACGCTGGATTGTGCGGGGAAAAAAAACCTTGTAGTGTGTACATGACCTTAAGCATTCCTTTTTATAGTGGAAGGATTGTATAGGCCTCTTCTGTTTATGCTCAGTTCACAAGCTTATAACGTCTATGATCCTGTAAAAAGTCAATTCTTGTATATGTGACAAGATCAGATGGTTTCACTTTCACTCCGATATAATGCAGAAGGCGCCAGCTTAGTCACGTATTTACAGGCATCTCAGGCATGAAGATCTGTCATGTTGCCTTGCCCGAAAATCAGAATGTCACCAGTTTATGGCATTATAAGATTTCTGCCCTGTCAAAAATATGGTGAGATCGTCTTACTTCTTTCGATAATCAGCACAATATTTTCTCTCATGTTGCAGCTTGTTGTGTTTGTAGACTAATTTGTGCATATTTGGATGCTAAAGAATAAGTGGGTAAATAAAGTGGAGAAATTTACATCTCATCGCATTCAGTTTAAATGCCCTTTGTTCATGCAAAATGTGGCTTCTGTAGGGCATCTACCAATTGCTTTTCAGTGAAATCTTCATCAAAGCATTTGCTCATTAAGATTTAAACATACTACCTAATGACATAGATCTAAGTAGAAACTGTGTAGCCTTAAGGGATTTTCACCTTCAAGCTTCTTCAATGTATTTGTTTGTTCATGCATTTGTGCTGTTTTCCAGCCGCTCGTGCATTGCATAAAAAATATATTTACTGGGCAATTTTCTGCAACATTCAAGACAGTTGGCAGCAAAAAAAAAACTGGTCTTTCAATTCTGAGTGGACATTGGTGGATGAACGACCAACTAGGCCATTATATCTTATGAAAACTCCAGATGCAACATCTCCCTGCTGTCAGTTTTTAGCTCTGACTCCTCTGCTTTGAAGTCTCACTTCTCCAGCTGCAGCACAAGAAACTTAATATATATCTTTTCTAGTCAGTGTGTAAATTGGAGTCTCTCATACACATAAGAATGCTCACATACTATACCAGAGTCTCCCTCGCTACCACACAAATTGTGAACCAAATTTAGTAAATAATATAAATGATTGCTGCAGCTGTTGTCATGTGTCCCACACCCAAAAAATTCAAAAAAATAAATAAAACTTAGCACTAAAACTAATCAAAACGAAACCATATAGATAGCATATAAATGCATGAATAATAGATTGAGTGACCAAAAAAATATTATCTAAATATCTTCCATCCCAAAAAATATAAAGTGCCAAGTCCAAAATGCAGTGTAACATCCACTTACATGCAAACGATAATGAATTGTGAAAAAATATATATATAGTGAAAAAAAGCATATATACTGTATATATTTATAGTCCACCTCATTTTTCTTCAACCTCTATTTGAGTCCATAAAAAAATTAAACGTGCACCCGTGAATATTCTAAACAAATCACCACCACAATTCCACCTTCCAAACAGCTTACCTCAGATTTCCAAGCTTACCTCAGATTTTGACCTACTGAAAATTAGGTCAATATGTGCCTTGCCCTTTAAAAGGGCTTTGTCTCCATGCAAACTCTGTGTCTTTCTCCACATTTGAGCGCCTTTCCTCCAAAAGTAGCTCAAAGGAACAAAAACAACCTCATTGTGCAATATATCAGCTCACCAGATCTCAAAGGGTTTAAATCTCACTTCACCCAGTGCACATAGAAACTATTGCCTCTTTAAACATTTCCCACTTAAGGCTAGACTTTGGCTTCAGATGCCTATCCAAGATGGCCAACTTCCAGTTCCTGTCAGCAGAATGACATCATCCGGCCACGCTCTTGACGTGTTTCGTCATCCATGACTGCTTCAGAAGGACAACATCTCCAGATGCAACATCTCCTTGCTGTAATTGTTAGCTCAGCCTCCTCAGCTTCGGAGTCTCACTTCTCCAGCTGCAGCAGAAGAAAACAAATGTACTTCTTTTCTAGTCAGTGTGTAAAATGGAGTCTCTCACAAACAGTTCACTGATATAAAAAAAAGTAACGTTTCTGTCAGCATCCAGATTTCAGGTACAATGTAACTAAAAATTTGCATCGGACACAGCCATATCTACTGTGCCCAGGGACAAAGCATTGTACCCTCTTCCGTTTCTATCCGGCTTTTTGCTAAAGTGTCAGACATTGGTTAGATAATGGCAGAATGAAATTAAAAAGAAGAATGTCTCAGTCTGCTCTACAACGCGTCGATCTTGTCTCTGATGTGACCAACTTGTTTTAACAGACTACTAAAGAAAGTCTGCAGTACTAATATATTTGCTTTCTTTCAGTTTTACAGAAAACTGTAAATCTAGAAAAATTACTTTTTGGAAAAAGTAGCAGGTGGATTTAGGAAAAAAGCTAATTCTTTACAGTGGGACACTCAGTGCACATAAAAATAGAACATAAAGAACATTATTTATGAGTTAAAAACTATCAGTATTTCCCAAGAGCCACCAATCAGATTCAGGCTGGAAAAAGGCAGGTAGGGACTGAAGATATGAATCTGATTGCTGTTTCAAACGTTTCAGTTTGGTTGCTATATTGTAGACAGTTGTTATGTAGGACATGATCGTAAGTTTAGCTCAAGATCTTTTAACCACTTCAATACCGGGCACTTTTACACCCTTCCTGCCCAGGCCAGTTTTCAGATTTCAGCACTGTCGCACTTGAATGACAATTGCGCGGTCATGCAACACTCTACCCAAACTAAATTTTTATCATTTTGTTGACACAAATAGTGCTTTCTTTTGGGGGTATGTAATCACCACAGTTTTTTTGTTTTTTTTGCTAAATAAATGAAAAAAGGGGAAAAAAACAAATTTTCTTTGGTTCTGTTATAACATTTTGCAAATAAATAATCTTTTTTCATTTATTTAGGCCAAAATGTATTCTGCTACATTTCTTTGGTGAAAATAACCAAAATCAGTGTATATTATTTAGTCTGTAGGAAAGTTATACAGTCCACAAACTATCATATAGTTTGTTATACTGTATCTGAAAATTGATCAAGCCTGATGTACTAACAGACTATCTCATTTCTTGAGGCCCAAAAAATGTCAGGACAGTACAAATATCCCCAAATTGACCATTTTTGGAATGCAGACAGTCCAAGGTATGTAGTAAGAGGCATGGCGGGTTTTTTGAAGTTGTAATTTTTTTGTCATAATTTTCTGAAAAATTAAGAAATTCATTTTTTTTTTTTTACATACTGTGACCAGTGCAGTACAGTGTTATCATATAACTGGTGTGGTTGTGATCAAGGACACTGACTGGTAAAAGTATGAAAAATAAAAATGGATAAAAAAAAGTTTTTATTTCATTTTTACACACTTTGATCAAAGCAATATACTGTTACCAAGTAACCTTGTACTACTCTGGGGAAGTGATCAGTATTTTTTTTTTACATTATGTTTGCATTTAACAATGAAATTCATTGCTATATGCAAGTATTTTACTGAATGAAAGCAATTTTTGTTGTGATTAGCTGTGATTGGCCACAGCTGATCACATGGTACAGATGGGCCATGATTGCACTCCTGAGACTCAGATTCCGCCCTGGCTTTAGCCCACTGTCGGCTAATGTCACAGAGCCAGTCCAGGCTCTGCGGGAAACCCGACAGTAAAGTCAGGATTCTCCCTGATGCCTGAGCGGCAGCTGGCTCAGCCTCTTAGTGCATCGTCCACAGCCTGAGCCAGCTTCTCCCACTCCCTCCACAACCCAGCGATCCAGTGAGCATTGGAAGGGCAGAGCATAGAGTGGTTGACTATTGTAGAGGAAAAATAAGGTTTCCTTCCCTGATAGACTGGGCTGTGCTGTGTGGCAGAGCTCTGTAAATCTCAGAACTGGATGTACAGAGACACAAACCCTTGGGCAGGTAAAAGAGTTCAAATATATGTATCTCAACTGCAAATTTAGCTGTTTGCCTGAAGTTCAGCATTAGAAATTTTGCAGAGCACAACCGATCAGCTACATAATCAATATGCATAACACTTTTCTGAGCTTTTGCTAATTTTCCACTTGATAATTATTTGTCAGTCAGTGGGAATAATTTGCTAAATGAGTAGAGAATGTGGCTGTGCTTTTAGTTTTAAAAAAAAAAATAAGCTGTGTTCACATTAATCATCCAATCATGAGCAAGGCAACATCCTTTTTTTATATTCTCCCTTTTTTATAATCCCTTCCACATGTATGGACATTCAAAGTCAATAGCTTCACTTTATTCATCAAGCTAAGTAAACATTTACTTTGCTAAATGTTAGTAAATGATAACCCGATAATGTTTCTCTGTCATGTGAGGGAATGGTGCAGTGCATCTTTAGATACTGCTATTCTGAGTGATATTGAAACTGCCGTATTGAGATTTTATGCACACTATATAGGTCACTTAATGCACATGCTTTAACTGTAGCTGCCTGCAAAGAAATACGGTACAGGGGCTGATTTACAAAAGGTAAACTGACTCTGTCTCTGAAGGTGAGTACACAATAGTATCTGTCTCTTTCTCTCATGACAAGTTTATTGTGCAGCCTTGGGCATTAGCATTTGCTTGTGAAACATGCTTAGACCCTGGTGGTGTAATGTATTATGGGTGATCAGTTACTAAATAACAAGTAAAAACTTTTTTATTCTAAAGAACTATCATCAAGTGATCAAACCAAAATGTGTTGAAATTATCTGTAAATTGCCCTACTACAGTTTGCATTTTTACATTTATTCCCCAGTTGTATAGGTACAGGCATACCCCAATTTTAAGTACACTGGGGTTTATTTACTAAAGCTTGAAAGTGCAAAATCGGGCTCACTTCTGCATAGAAACCAATGAGCTTCTAACCCCAGCTTGTTCAATTAAGCTTTGGTAATATAACCTGGAAGCTCATTGGTTTCTATGCAGAAGTGAGCCTGATTTTGCGCTTTCCAGCTTTAGTAAATAAACCCCATTGTGTACTTAAAAGTGGGGTATGCCTGTACTGTATATTACAGGTATACAGTAAGTGGCATAATAGGACTACAGATAATTCATGTAAAAATAATACATGCTAAGTAAAAAACTAAATCTAAATAGCCAGTATTTATTTACATTTTAATTACAGTCTTAGTTTAGATCATTTTTAATTTTAGAGGAAAATTTTCAAACATAACCACTGGAACAAAACACCAAAAATAACGTGCTTTTTTCAGTCCCTGCTCAATGCTTAGTAACTTCCAAAATAAATATGCATGTGCACTGTGTTCATCATATTTAGAAAATCAGTGTAAGGCATCCGCTCTGCTACACCAAAGACTGACAATCTGGTAAGCAAGCTTGCAACCTTAGTAAATCAGGCCCATAGATTGAGCAGCACATCTGTATATCTGAGACAATGCTGTCAGCACAGGCAGTTGGCCTGAGAGAATATCTCTCAATCAGCTCTGTAAAAATAGCAATCCATCACAGAGTAACAGTCTTGCTTTTTCTTTTCTTCTTCTACTCTTCAAAATCAATGCGCTAGGATATACAAGCTGAAAAACAAAGTCAGCTTTTCTGAGTATCTTCGGACTTGTTTGAAGTCAGATGAGCAGAGAGAGGTAATGGAAAATAGCTAAAGTATTATTATTGTACCCTTGGGCAGATTTATGTGCACTTGTCTTCTCTCTAGGCTTTCCATATAGTAGGTAACAAGAAACTGTAAATTAAACTTTGCATAATTCCCATTTCCTCTTGGTGTAAGCATTCAGTATAAACTGATCGAAGACAAGACGAGCCTGCAAAAAAAAAAAAACACAATGGAATCATGTTTTACTGCCTTCGTTTTTCCTGCTTGGTTGACTAAGAACACAATGTTTTCTTTTTTTCTTTTTTTTCTTTTTTTTTTTTCTTCTGCAATGCCAATTAACTGCATCTTGTGTAGAATAAAAAAAACAATCAACACTAGAAAATCTTTTATCAATTTCAGGATGAAATGAGAGATTAGCTTCTCTTTCTAGAATTATTCAAAGAGGACCTGTACTTTGCCTATACCCATTGCCCATGTTCATAAGCTGCACCTTTCTTCCACATGCTCCACGATTGGGTGGGTTCACTGTGTAAGTTTTGTCTTTCCTTCATTTTATCTACTTGGACTTGAACATTAAATTTTGGGTTGAAAGGTACAGAGAGGAAGGCCAGGCGTGCCCCCAAAAGTTTCATATGTTTCTTGAGACTCCAGTGGTGGCATGCATGTTACATTCGATTTCTGCCTGTTGCAGTTTTAGTGGAGGATGTCTCTACACATCTCTACATCTCTTCACTCAGACACTTCTCTTCTTTCCTGCCTTTCCTCCTTGTATCTGCCTGTGCCAACCAAGTCCAAGAATACAGCATGTTACAGGCCATAAACTCTTCAAAGTCATACTCTATATATAAAAACTGGATTTGGGCAAACAGAATTAGTGATCTTTCACCCACTAAAGAGAGCAGCAGTTGGCCACTGCACTTTTTAGTTTTGTGAGCAGATATTAAATTCTTAGTCACAATTCTTACCAAGTGTGCCCAGAATGGGCACACTTCTGGGCACACTTTTCTTAGCTTTAACAATCATAGAGCCATTGTGCCTGACTTGACTACCCCTATTATTTGTATGCCCTTTCCACAGAATATACACAGTAAAGAGGAAGGTAAATTACCAAAAATCAGTAACAGAGATTTTTAAGCAAACTTCATAGGATTGTTATGATAAGACGTTAATCACTTCCATAATAGTTTATGTATAATTGGCTTTTACACAATTGTTAAAATTGTAAACAATCAGCTTTCCCAAAGAGAATACCAACATTTTGAGAGTTTGCAGAGTTACTTCTCAAGGTAAGGAACACCAAAACATTATATTCTTTGCAACCTGAGGTTGTTTTTGATATTTAAGCCATATGATATCTCATATTACTATAAAAAAGATCAAAGTTATCTGAAGAAACTTAATGCATCTGCTGAACACATATCTTTAATTAAACAGCTCATCGCTTAGATTTTTAGTTCTAGATTTCCCCCCATCCATTTAATTAATGGGCCTTTCGGTGAGCAGGAAGGATGATCAGATAAATCACTGTCAGATTATACCTGGAATAAAAGTTCACTGCAGCATTAATGCCCCCTCCACTTTGTGTAGTTTTCGCTTCAATCCCATATAAATTGTAGCTTCTCTCTGCAAAGTTAACATCATGGAAAAAACTCAGTAAGCAACATTGATATTGTAATGTCCAAGCACATAATGCTGATTTTAGCTAATGGAGAAACTATTCAAAGGGTTCAGCAATATATAACCAACCACTGAAAAGAAACAGTGATCAGGCTGCTTACCTTCTTCCCTTTGGTCCCTACCCAAAAACTCTTTAAGTTCCTCTTTTACATCGGACATTCAGATTGTATTAAGGTATTTCTAATGTTTGTGTTATAAGCACCCCAAAGGGTTGTTTTTTATAGCTGTAAAAGCCTAGGACATTTATTTATTTATTTATTTATTGATTTATGTCGACAAAATGCATGAAAGTTTGAATTGCTTTCATATTTTCATCATTGCAGTATTATTACAGGTGAACTGTATACTAGCGCATACATTTTTTTCTTGTTCATATAGAGAATTGTGAATTTTACATTTTTACTGTTGATTCCTAGTGCTTTGGTTCAACAATATCACTTGCCTAACCTAGTTAAATACACAGAGATCTAACATGTATAAAACAAAGATAATACCTCAGCATAATTAATTTGGTACCCAACAAGCAGTCATTACATGTTGGCCAATCTACTATTATTATTTATGGGGGGGGGGGGGGGGGGGTAGCACACAAATGTGGTTGATTTTAAATGTATCAGGGGAGTTATTAGTAACTTAATTTGTCTGACTCACAAATTTCCTTTGTACAATGGTGTTGATCCCTTCATTCTCATCAGTCATGTCCTATATTTTAAGTACATTTTACTAAATGTTGCCCAAACTGTCTGTATTTCATGGCAGTCTCTGTGGATATAGTTGCAATCTTATATTCACAGGCAATATGAATTTTCCTGCACTCATCTGCAACACAACTTTACCTCTGAAAACTCTTATAAGTTAACCAGGCTGAAGCAAGGGCACAGAGATGGAGCATGCAGAGGGGTGAGGTCTGACAAATCCTAAAAATATGGAAAATGGAGGCGTCATTCTTAGCACCATGCCATTATAATTTTCTCCAAAATTAGCAAGTCAGTAACAGAAACAGTCCGAATTAACTCTCATGCCTGTACTAGGCAGTTATGTAAGGTAACGGACAGGACAAGAAACATTTCAATTTAAAGCTCAACTGACAGAAAACAGCCCAAGCTAGAAGTAAAGCGGTGATGTCATAAAACCTCCATTAGAAGAGTCTGTAAAGATCTCCTAGTGAGCCCTGTCCTAAGATTGCCTTGTCATAAACTAAGCAATAAGCATATATTCATTGGTTTGCACAAAGGTTATAGCTTCTACAAACTATGGGAATGTTTTATGGCATTTTTATAGCATTTTTATTTTTATTTTATTTTTTGCTAGTAATGGCGGTGATCTATGATTTTTGGCGGTATTGCGACATTGCGACGGACAGGTCAGACACTTTTGACACATTTTTGGGACCCTTGACATTTATATAGCGATCAGTGCTATAAATATGCACTGATTACTGTGTAAATGTCCCTGGCAGGGAAGGAGTTAACACTAGGGGCGATCAAGGGGTTAAATGTGTGCTCCCTCAGTGTGTTCTAACTGCATAAGGATAAAACTGACTAGGGGAGGAGACATATCGTTCCTATTTAGTAGGAACACACGATCTGTCTCCTCTCCCCTGATAGCACAGGGATTTGTGTGTTTATACACACAAATCCCTCTTCTGGCTCTCGTGCAAGCAATCGCGCGTCCTCCCCGCCGGCTACGCGCATCGGGTCCCCTGCTGTGCAGCAGGCGCCTCCGGCGGTGCGTGCGCACCCTCTGGCGGATTTCCTGGGCAAAGCTGCACCCGTACGGGTTTTGCCCAGGAGAGCCATTCTGCAGCAGTAAAAGTATGTGAGCCAGTCGGGAACCAGTTAAATTAAAGACAAGTACAAACAAGACAGACTTTCGGCTGTCATAAAGTCATGTTTTCATCCTGTTTATGTAGGTGGGTGACTCCTTTACCTGATTATTAATTGTTATTTACTGTGTAACTATATATTTTACATATTTTAATGAATCCACTTTCATTATAGCATATCTAAACCCAAAAACAAATATTTAATATACTGCGGCCTACCAGTGCTTAAATGTGGCGAATGCATTTGTCTTCTTTTTTAGGGTTTATATCAGAGTGGTGCAGAAGTATACGATTTTACAGATGTAGAATAAAGCCTGCTTGATGAGAGGTTGCTATCAAAGCTACCGTATGCAAGAGTTAATTGTGCTAACCATAATATAGTATAATATTTTATTAAAATATGAGTTTTCTTTGAGTGGCAAACAGGCATAGACACTCTTATACAGTATCTAACTGAAAGCATACGCTTTAATAGAGACTGTCTTTTTGTTTCATTCACACACATGGAAAAGAGATCAGCATCATTTTAGTAATTAACCAGGAGCTACCATGGGCGAGTAAATATGTAATAAATATATAGTTCTTCTCTTAACTGTATCGCTTTAAACTGAAACTGAAATTAAACTTAAAGCACAACAATTTGCAAGCAGGTAGGGCCTGGTAGAAAAGATTTATAAGTCTCTTTTCCCCCAAAAATATTTTATTTACCTTGTGACTGTACTCATGTGAAGTACAGTGCACAGATCCATAAGCGGAGCCAAGGTAATGTATCTCTGGAATGCATGCATGGTAGTTGCAACGGTACTTGCCCAAGCATTGAAGAAAGAAGTGGGTGCATCGTCCTATAAGAAGAGAAGGACAGGGCACAGGCAGTGTCAGGAATCAGACAGATCAGCAGACAGATATATGTAGCTACACCAAGAAACTGGGACCAGACCATATGTATATATCTTTTAAGTGAGATTTATTTACAGCGAAACAAAAGACAATCACACACCAGCAAACTTTAAATATGAACAAACCCCAGTGACAAAATACCTAATTAACCTAACAAGAGACCTAACAACTAACTATATACAAAATACATACAAAATGAGGGACACGGGTAACGGGGAATACCAGGGATGCAACGAAGGGGGGAATCAAGACTGGGTACAAGAACAAGGAGTAGGTGTAAGGCAGCAGGGTACAGGATGCAAGGCTGGAGCGAGAGCAACTGGCATACATTATCTGGTGGCAAGCAAGACAATCGGAGTACAGGGCAGGAGCAGCCAAAATAGTGAGGTGCCATGTTCTAGTGGGAGCAACCTATATAGCCTCCTAGCAGCTGAAACCAGGTGGAGCTGATCACTGAAATCTGCTGGCTTCTGGGAGACACCTGCTGGTGGACACTGCAATTGCAGCTATCAGCCCTGATAACCACAGGGCCACCAGAAGATGAACCAAGCCCTGACAGGAGGGGATAGAAAGGATGCAGGGTACTTCATACCCATCATGCTTTGTTTCCACTTTGAAGGAAAGCAGTTGTTTTAGGAAAATTTTCCTTCAATATTTCTGTTTTAAAGTTTGCACAATTGTAAACTTGTGGTTTATATAAGTATTTGTCATTTAAATAAAATACCTATTTTATAAATAAACATTTAATAAAAGGTGCACCCATGACAGTAGTTGCAGGGGATTCTGGATTTTCTTATGAGAGAAAACTGTCTTCCTCTAATTGAATCGCCCCAGCCCACTCTGAACATAGTAAACAGAAAAAGTTTGGGATAGCAGTATCTCGCTCATCCTTTTTTTTAAAACTTACAAGTAATTTGTGATTCCACAGGTTTTCTCAGCAAAGCAATGATAAGCCTTGTAAACATGTTAAAAGTTACTTAGCGCTCCACCTGCTGACGGAAAATACCATATATGAAATATGTGCAATATTTCACTTTTAATTAGTTTTTTACATACATTTGTATACATGAATGAACATATAATATGTTTATTTTGTTCCTTTTCTATTCTACCGTATTTCCCTAGTATAATGTACCTTAATACAGAGCTTTAGACAGTTTTTCAGTATGTTGGTCGAACTCTATTGAATGGCATCTGCTCCTGATGCAAGATGTTGCTTATTAGACCACTATTGTATGGAGAGGCTGATATATTTACAGCATAGCAAAGAGAATTGGAGCCAGAGTCATTTGAAACATCTCCCAAGTCATCTCCCAACTAAAAGAGTTTTTCTCTTTCTAGCTAAAAGTGCATAAAGTTTCCATTTAGTAATAGATATTTAACTAAATATGTTGATCGGAATTACACCTTTGATTTTATTAAGAAACACAATATTATAATGAATGTTATTATTATTATTATTATTACATTAAAACACTTATTGTTCAGAGTCTGTAACATCTACTAGAAAGTAAATACATAAAACATTCAGAGCCTGGAATGAGCTTATGAAGTATTTAGAAGACTCATTTGTACAGTATAATGCAGTACTCATTTGGGAAAAGTAAGGCAATGTGAACATAAGCTGATATTTAAGTGTGTTGCTAAAACTGCAACTTAACACATCCACACAGTGATGACAGCAGCGGAATGGGAAGTTAGGATAAAGAACATACAGCAAAGCACATTGCTCACATTTTGCATCCAATGACATGCAGTTGTTTGTCAGAAATAAAGAATTTCTTTCCAGTTACTAAGAAGGGATAGAGTAGGAATATGGGATTAGGGAAATGTGTATTATTTTCATGCAACAGGTTTCAGTGGAGCGATATGCATCATATATATGTATGGCCTATAACCATGATGGAGATGAGCTCTATTTATAATTTATCACACGAGTATAGAAGAATGCTGGATCTTCAGTATTTCTATTTTGTTCCTCAGCTTTCATTGTTTAAATGCGTACAATCTGCAATAAGTGTCCTAAACAGTGATCAGTCTGCAGAATCTGTTATCCCAGTCTGCACTCTCAAGGGCAAGAGCAGCTGACTCTGTATTTCCTTATCTTTGTATGGACTTCTCATTATTTGTTCTCTGACTCTTCTTGGATTTTAAAACCTTTTATTTAAATGAACCTGTGCCCACTTTAAAATTACTAAACCCACAGCAGCTTTAACAATATTTCAGTTTTAGTATTTGAGGTCACCTATCACAGGAATGAGCCCATAATGGGCCAGGGTAGTACTTGACTTTAGGAACCAATTTGATATTGGAAAAGAAAGCCTTGGTTGTCAAGACTTCCAGAGCACTCTACAAGACATATAACATTATAAGCCCTTACATTTAGGCGTTTCTTTTCCACGTCTGCTGCCAGTTTAGCTGTTTTAAAGTTATCACAATTAAATTTTAGTTTAATAAAAGGCCCTTGTCCTCTTCTTCAACCTCCCTGGTGGTATGATTATGTCAGGAATTTTCTACCAAAAGCGGTACAATTATTTTGCATGGAAATTTGGCATTTTATATTGTAGGCCTGCAATTCTTACGAAGTAACTCACTTAAATCTGTCCAAACCAGAGTCTAGTAGACATCCCGGGTATGATAAAGTTTGAAACACAAAATCATAAATTATAATATAATAAATAACTATAAAAATTATTCAATAATGTAATCAAATCAAAAACACAGAAATTTGCTCAGTTGCAGAATTGTCGCTGTCATTAGATTTAGTGTTTGATGACGAATTTCCCCACAAATCGATATCGCTCAATTCTGCAAGTGATTCTAATTTATTATCTCTGTTTTCTAGCTGGTCTAAAACCACTTTTGACATAAAGGGACACTTTCTGGTTGCTATGGACAATCTCCAAATTCCAGGCAGAAAAAAAAAATTTTTTTTTATAATATAAAACTACATGCAGGGCACTGGACAGACCACTAGGAACAAAGGGGATGTGTAATTTTTTTTATACAGTACTGTAATCTTTAAGATTACAGTGTACTGTGTGTATTGTGTGTTTTTTCTTTTTTGAATTTGGCGCCGATCTCCACTCCCGTGCGCCATAATGTCGCAGGGAACGGGGCTCAGCAGCACTCGGGCACTGTGTGAATTGAGCGAGGAGACAGCTCGCACACACAGCGGGGAGACATAGCAGGATCCAGGGGACAAGGTAAGTAACTCTCCCTGTATCCTGCAATGCAATCCTGAGTCTGGCTCGGGGTTACCGCTTATGGTACTGAAGTTCCACCCCGAGCCAGACTCAGGAATACCGCCAGGGGGGTTAAAGAAACTGCTAGTTGATTTTTTCATAACTATCATTATTGACTAGTAACTTTCACTCTACAAAGAAAAGAACATTTGTTACCATGTCAATGATACACACTTCTCCACTCAGCTCTCTTTAACAGACTTGTGGCCCATGGCAAGGTTGCAGGTTCTCACAGATCTATCTCGGCTTCAGTGAATGTTTGCTAATATATGTGTACTGTGCATAAATATTAGCATCTATTACCATTAAATGCCAAACTATATAGGCTAGTTACCAGGGTCTCAAACAACCTGTTCACCCATGGGCAACATTTGTAGGGTAAACTACAGTGTGATATGTATGTTTTGGTGAATGGGGGGCATGGTAAAATGGCAGTGATAATTCCCATATCCTCATTGAATCCCTTTACGAATGAACTATGGCATTATAAACATTGCATTTAAAATGAAGGTGTAATAATAGGAAACAATATTTTTATAAAACAAGAAATTACTTCCTGTCTCCTAATTCTATAAATATATACCATCAAATATCAGTTGTAAAAGATAACTGTACTAGGATTATCCTTTAAATGTTGTTACCTGGATTTCCTGCTAGTAACTTTCTGTTGGGATATCTATCAAGTCGATCAGATAGGCAGCCCAACTGCCAAATAATGGAGTTCACATGGTAAGCTTACAATGCTTCTGCTAACTGTAATGCAGTGGCTTAGTGTTTTCAGCCTGGTAGGATCTCCAGGTTAAAAAAAAAAAAATGTTGCAACAGATTTACAAAACATGATATACTTAAAGCGGTGTTCCACCTGGGGGAAAAAAAAATTAAATGTCAGCACAGCCACAAATACTGTATATATATATATATATATATATATATATATATATATATATATATATATAAACACTTACCTGTCCAGGGAGCCCACAATGTCGGCACCCCAGCCGATTAGCGGACCATTCGTCATATGGGAAACTAGCAGTGAAGCCTTTTGGCTTCACAGCCAGTTCTTTACTGTGCTTTCTAATTGGCCTGGCAGAGGAGGAATGAGTAGAGGGGCCAAACTTTCAAGGCACTGCGGCGTGGCGCTCCGGAAGTGGGGAATGGTACACGTCAAGAACAAGTACACGTTCTTCCCTCCCCCTGAAAGGTACCAAATGTGGCACAGGATGGGGGAGGAAGCACTTTTGGGTGAAACTCCACTTTAACAAAACTGTAAAGAGTTTGTAAAGATGCCAAAAAAAATCCTGAAAATTGATTTTGGGTTTACATACACTTTAAATACATGTCATATGTCAGATTTTCTGTGCAGGTGTGGAACAATTGATATACACTTTTATGAATGCAATTAACATCTTTTTCACATAGTTTATGTCCTAGGCATACCTATCCTTTACGAGTAACAGTTTGATTTTTCAATCCACAGGCATAATTACTGTTGCCTATGTGTTTTAAGAAGTGTGTGATGTGAGCTTGTGATTATAATCATATTTGAAGAGCAGAATTAGTGGATTAGTAAATATTAGCATTATGAGTTTGTCGCCTATTTGTTCTACAAAATAAAAGTCGAATTAGGAAGTTAATATTAATCACAACTAAAATAATAATACAGAGTTTCTTGTTAGTGTTGCTTGCGGCCTGCCGAAATCGTCATGTTGTCTCACCACCTGTTTTTCTGTCATTTAAATTTGCTCCATAAATCAGTTGAACAAGTAACAACAGGATTTTGCTGAGCCCCAAGCCATGGCATAATACAGCTACAGATATGCAGACAAGATCAGAAGTGAACATCCAGACAATCAACACTGTCTCTTCTTGTTAGAATTGATTGTCATGTTATGGTGGATAAGGCTTTGGCAAATGTGCGTATTACAAATATTTACAGGCTAGGAAAAATAGCTTGCATAATCCTACTTATAATAAAGAACATGGGAATAAGCAAAAGCTACTGTCATCATTTACTGTGGTGCACACATAATGCAGTTTCATGCTCTGGTCACGTAACTTACTATTGCCACTACTACCAACTGCCCCCATCACTAATGCTGCCTTTGCAGAGATCCTGTATAAATACAGATCATATTTTGTTGTTGGTGCATTACTAGGTGTACCCTACACCCAGCAGTAGTACAAGTTTGATGGAAGCAGCACTTGAACGTAAATTAAGGCAGCTTAAATTGGACTTGAACTCAAAAAATGCAGCTTTGCTGTCTTATAGGTAACATCCAGAATTGTTAACTGTGCCTAAGCAGTGCCCTGAAAATCTACCTTTTGTCTTGAATTCCTCCAGAAAAATAGCCATGCGCTTCCTATTATGTGAGTGTGCCTAGCAACGTTTATTTTTAAAGCCTTATAACTGTACATTTGAGGTTTGAGATGTAAGACACTGCTGCCTCTGACTGCTAGTGCGATTCCTATGAGATTTGAAGTGGGACCTTGTGATACCACCACTGTACTGCTTGTTGTTCTTCTTCCTAGACGGATTTCTGCAGTGTAATGATCTACAGCTCCCCTCCTCCACCAACCACACACCACATAGTGATATAGTGCAGAACAAGGCACACAGAACATACTGACTTACTAGTCCTTTGCCATCTGCTTGACATTTTTGGACGTAGCCTCCACAGTTCAAGGCGCTTTTAGGCACAGCCTGGAACATCATAGAAAAATTCTATTTGAGACAGGTTTGCTTTAAATAAACACTATCATGAGAGAAACACAGTGACTGCAGTTATTAAACACAACTTTAAAAAAAATGCCAGTCACTAATTGTTTGATTCACCCAATTTTGTAATTTCTTTGCACATACCTACTTAAAAGGCCATCATATCACTATCCCAATGCACTGAATTTTGAACTACTTTCCTAGAGCATTGTGGGTAAAATACATCATGTGTGCAGATCCCACCAGTCTTAGATTTCCTAATCTGAAATTTCACAAGACAGTTCCTCCATAGATGGCAATAAAGATCTGCAGACAAGATCAGAAGGGATTATCCAGACAATAAACACTGCCTCTTAGTGTTAAAATTGATTGTCGTGTTATGACAGCTAAGTTTTTGACAGGTGTGCATATAATTAATGTTTATAGACTAGGAAAAATAGCTTATATAATCGTATTTACATGTGCAAATATGGGATAGGCCAAACCTAATGTCACTGTTTAATGTTTGGGTATGCAATGCAGTTATGTATGATTATTTAGCATATCACTAAGTGATGGCCATTTCAATTTTTTCCCAATTTGTGTGCTGAAAATCTGAAAAAATATATCTCTGTATATGGGTAAAAATGAAAAAAGCATTGACATTCTGTGGACAAGTGCTTAAAGGATAAGTTCAACTTTGGAATATGTCACATGTTCCACACATTTTTAGCGCCTCTCCCCCAATCCCCCTCCCTGCGACAGTGGGCGCTGGATCTTCTCCCTGTACCCTCTGTCACTATTGCACCCGCTGTCACTATGAAAGCAGTGCCACCATGCTGGGCTCCTCCCACATGGCCGCATCATTCATTCACAGAGTCCTGTCAGCCATTGCAGCTGATGGCTTGTAGTTCTTAATGAGCTGCGAGGATGCTGGTAAGTGCTCTCACAGTCCATTGATCTTCCTGCTCTCAGGTAACTAACTAACTACCTGCCTGAATGAGATATGAGCAGACAGCTATGCTGAGAGTCTGCAGAAGCCTGGGAAGCCAGAAGCCTGGGATTGCATCCACTATCTGCTGATGGTGGATGCAATACTATGCAGGCTCCTTAGAAAAAAGAAATAATAAATGAACATTGCATTTATTATTTTTTTTAAAGATGAACTTATCTTTTAAAATCCAATATAGCAAAGATCTCTGGTCTCAGTTACCAAGTTATTACCATTAAACTTAGTATGGGTTAAATCGTTTTCCGATGTGACCCTCATAAGTCAATGACATGGAAACACAGAGTAATTTTCTACTATGCACAGGTAAATTGAATGTCTCTTCAGGTCTTCATCAGTTTAGAATTTGTTTCCTTCAGGGCTTTCTGAATATATATTATAAAAGAAACTGCAGAAAAGAGGTTGTTAGGTAAATATAGGTAGAAGAAAATGTATATCTCTGGCAGAAATTATTGGGGGATTTATTCAAATTGGAACATGCAAAATCTGGTGCAACTTGGCACAGATACCAATCAGCTTCTAGGTTTTATTGTGAAAGCTTAATTGAGCAAGCTGAAGTTGGAAGCTGATTGGCTACTATGCACTTGCACACTATATTCTGAGTGCTCCAGTTTTAGTAAATCTCATATATATATATATATAAAATGGTAAGATGTGATTTATTAAACTCATTTGAAGGCTAAGATGAAAACAGCATTCATACAACCTAGTTTTCAATCACAGTTATAGAGGTTAAAAATTCAGAAAAATCTGTTTAAACTAAATAAGTAATATTATCAATTCTACCCCATTTGATAGCTCACTGTGTCCCACAAAAACGTCAATTCACACAATTCAAATTTCATTCTTGTGTCTAATTGCTAATTTATCAATCATGCTTTTTTTCTGATTCAGTTACTTGGATCTACTAAAAGCCATAATCATTTTTTTTTTGTGCTTTGTATGTAGAAATCAGGTTGCATGGATTATCATGTGGGTGCATTGCAGAAAGCAGGAAAATTAGCAGTACATAATTGTGATAATATTGTGATAAATTACTGATTCGTGAAAGATAGGCTTTCAATAGTTCATTGGTTCATTTCATGTGGAAACATAACTAATCCACTCCAACATTTATTTTTGTGAATTCAACATTTGAAAAGCAAAAACTATCATGAGATAAAAAGATAGTGGCGGAACAAGTGAAGCTTGTATTGCTAATAGCAGGCGTCTTGCAGTGTCTATTCAAATTAACAATTGTTTGAGTATAGCCTCATATATTAATAAATAATCTATAGTATAAAGGTACCATCATCCAAATTGATATGTGGAAAATTGGAAAGGTGGAAATGTGGGGGCAGTTGCTGACCAATGCACATGACCACCTGGAATGATTAATGGACTATCTCAGTACTGATACAATGACAAATTAATTGTAATAAAAATTAAATTTTAATACATAAAAAAACATACAGAGATTAAAAAATACACCACAAATAACTAGCTACTAACGGGTTCCCCCGTAGAGTGGAGTATAAGATGTTTCCTCTACCGGTTTTGCGGTATAAACCACTTCTTCAGGAGGAATGGTCTATGAGACAAATAATACATTTCGACTGAACATAATTACAAAGCAAAAATTAATTTTAACAACATATTACATTCAATGTTAAGGTAGGAAGACCCGCTCACCTATTTGGATGAAACCAACTAGCGACAGGGCCCGACAGGGGATTGAAAGTGACAGTCTCTAATTAAAAAGTAATGATAGAATTGAGATATTTTTTCTACAAAAAGTGATATGGTGAAAAGGGTAAGAGGACCAAACCAGTGCTACCATAGGACCAATTAGGGAGTAAGGGGAGAAGGGGGTAGGGGGAAGGGGAAAAGGGGGGGTTGGGGAAGGGAAGAAGGGGAAGGGGAAGGGGGGATGGGAAAGGGGAAAGAAAGAGGGGTAGGAAGGAAATCAGAGGAGGGAAGAAAGTAAGCCAGGAAAAAAGGGTGACTGAGAGGGCAAAGGGAGAGGGGGAGGGGGAAGAAAGAAACAACAATACGGGCGGAAGGAAAAGGATGGGAGCGAGAGGAAGGTGGGGAGAGAGGGGCTAGGGGGGACCCGAAGGGGATATGGGGGTGAAATATAGGCATGAGGAAAAAGTTAAATTGAGTTTATAAAATGTCATAGGATCTTATTTGTTAAGCAGTGTAAGCAATGATGATTAAGAAGAATAAGCGGAAGACATTCATAACTAAACAGGTATAACATTATTTCAAAGCCAGATGATTATTTGCTGTTTGCTGAGATACTTTTCCCTTTTTAATACGCCTTATTGTCTTAGAATAATAGGTTAATATAGAGTACATTGTATGTATGTATTTAGCTAAACTTTAAAGCTGATTTTGGGTGTAGCTTGCCTGTGTAAAAGTTCCTGTTATAGATTCACTTTAATCATCAAAAACACTTGCTATTAGTCACATCTTGCCAGGCTTCATTGTCCACTGAGAGCCAGGGCTCTGAAACAGATCCCTTGTTTGAAAGTAGTTTGGTATTCTCTGAGCTGACACTATTAGTTCTCTCCCCTAAGGTCCTTTAACTTCACATTGATCTGCTGAACACTGAGCAAAAATAAAGTCCAGTGTGATTGTTCTATTCAAGAAATCAGCTTTCTTGTTCTAAATGTTTAGCCTATTCTTTATCCTTCATTTTTAGAATGTGTGCTCTTTTTTTACTTGCTGAGCTATTCTGTATATGCTTTGGTGTTCTTTATTGTGTGCCTGGCCTCCTTCTGTCAAATCTAAGTTTCTTTCTGTCTCTATACAGTCTTCTAGATGTTGCCTCTACAGTAATACTATTTCATTACAAAGTTGTATTGTTTCTTTTTTTACATTACCCAGTTACACTTTTTTTGTATTTTAAAAAGACAATAGATCTTTTCAGTTTGGACCTGGAAGCAAGATGATGTCATCAAGCTGTGCCTTTCTGTATTTTTGAGTTGTTGGGAGCTTTCATACATGTTCCTGTGTATAAGGAAGATCTCACTGTAAAGAGAGTTCATTGAATGTCTCCCAAGTACTTAATCTCGTATCGTGAGGCACAAGGCATACGATATTGCTCCCCACCTAACCTTAAAGTGATTGTAAAGTCTTTATTTTTTTCAATACAAATGACAAACATGTTATACTTACCTGCCCTGTGCTGTTGGTTTTGCAAAGAGCAGCCTGGAACCTCCTCTTCTCGGGTTCCTCTTTGGCTCTCCTGGCCCCTCTCTCCTTTTGAGTGCACCCGAGCCGAGCTGCAGCTCCATGTGTCTATTCAGACACGGAGCTGCGGTTCGGCCCCTCCCCCCATCTCTCCTCATTGGCTGAATGACTTTGATTGACAGCAGTGGGAGCCAATGGCACCGCTGCTGTGTCCCAGACAATGAGGAGTGAAGTCGTGGACAGCACAGGCAGTCCTGGACATTGCTGCATAGAGATGCGGCTCAGGTAAGTATTAGGGGGGCTGCTGCACACAGAAGGCTTTTTATCTTCATGCATAGAATGCATGAAGATAAAAAACCTTCTGCCTTTACAACTCCTTTAACCACTTCAGCCCCAGAAGGTTTTACCCCCTTCCTGACCAGAGCACTTTTAACAATTTGGCACTGTATCACTTTAACTGACAATTGCGCGGTTGTTCGACGCTGTACCCTTTTTTTTCCACAAATAGAGCTTTCTTTTGGTGGTATTTTATCACCTCTGTGTTTTTTATTTTTTGCGCTATGAACAAAAAAAGAGTGCCAATCTTAAAAAAAAAAACAATATTTTTAACTTTTTGCTATAATAAATATCCCCCAATTAAAAAAAAATAAAAAAAAATGTCTTCATCAGTTTAGGCCAACATATATTCTTCTACATATTTTTGGTAAAAAAAAAATCACAATAAGCGTATATTGATTGGTTTGCGCAAAGGTAATAGCGCCTGCAAACTACGGGAAAAATGTATTCCATTTTCATGGCATTGTTTTTTTTACTAGTAATGGCAGTGATCTACAATTTTAAGCTGTACCGCGACATTGCGATGGATGGATCAGAGACTTTTGACACATTTTTGGGACCATTGGCCTTTATACAGCGATCAGTGCTTTAAAAATGCACTGATTACTGTGTAAATGTCACTGGCAGGGAAGGGGTTAACACTAGGGGGCGCTCAAGGAGTTAATTGTGTGTTCCCTCAATGTGTTCTAACTGTATGGGGATAGGATTGACTAGGAGAGGAGACCTATCATTTTTCCTATGGAACAAACGATATGGCTCCTCTCCTCTGACAGCACAGGGATTTGTGTGCTTACACACACAAATTCCCGTGCTGGCGCTCATGCACGTGATCGCGCGTGGCCGGCAGCGATCGTGCCTGCGAGCCGCGCGCATCGGGTCCCCTGCCGTGAAGCGGGTGCGTGCACCCTCTGGTGGCCACAAAAGGGTAGGACGTACCAGTACGGAATTTCGCCCAGGAGAACCATTGTGCCGCACTAAGTGCATATTGATTGGTTTGATTGGTTTGCGCAAAAGTTATAGCATCTACAAAATAGGGGATAGATTTATGGCATTTTTATTATAATTTTTTTTTTTACTAGTAATGGCAGCGATCTGCGATTTTTATTGGGACTGTGATATTGCGGCGGACAAATTGGACACTTTTGACACATTTTTGGGACCATTGACAATTATACAGCGATCAGTGCTATAAAAATGCACTGATTACTGTATAAATGTCACTGGCAGGGAAGGGGTTAACACTAGGGGGCAATCAAGGGGTTAACTGTGTTCCCTCACTGTGTTCTAACTGTAGGGGGTTGGGACTGTCTAGGAGGAGAGAGAGATCGGTGTTCATACTTAGTATGAACACACAATCTCTCTCTACTCCCCTGAAAGAACCGGGATTTGTGTGTTTACACACACAGATCCCAGTTCTCACTCTGTCACGAGCGATCACGTGGACTCACATCGGCTCCGGGCACACGATGTTCGCACACCTCCAGCAGCGCCCCCCTAGTGGCCAAAAGAAAAAGCGACCTACGGTAATGTCGATTTGCCCAGCCGAGCCAATCTGCAGCAGTAAAACTGCAGCTGGTCTAGAAGCTGTTAAGCATCAACACAAATTGCAGTTCCACCAAATATGGTGTCATTTTTTAATTATAATTGTTATTGCCAACACTGTACTGAAAATGTGTTTGGGCTTCTTTAAGGTTATATAGTTACATAATCAGTAAGGTTGAAAAAAGACTGAGGTTCATTAAGTTTAACCACTCACAATTCCTGCAGCTTTTGTTCAGGGAAAGGTCAGTGTGCAACTGTCAACATTTTTAGACACATAATGAACAGAACAGAAACAATAAAAAAATAAAATAAAAAAAGAATTAAAAGCTATACTTCCAATCTAATAAAATGGTGGGGTTGATTTAACAACGGAAAAGAGGATGCTTACTTTGCAAAGTGAATGTTAGTGAAGCTGTGGTTAACGTTGAATACCCAATAGTGTACTATCAAAAATACTGTTATTTTTCATTAGGGACAGCTGCTGACACAGGTCAATAGATATAACCTAAACAATATTACAAAAAACAAAAGCTTATTAGGAGAAAAAAGATTTGTGAACATATAATAATGTCAAAGTGTTCAAAAAAAAGTCCTCAAACCACCATAAGGTGATACTACATTAATAAAATCAGATGAGCAAGTGAAAATAGTCCTTGTAAGTACATAAAATCATAATGGTGATTCCTGGAATGGTTTCAGCGGAAAAAGGAGTGACCGCAGACACAAAAATCCTCAAGACATCCAGTGGAATAAAAAGGTAATGGTGGCTGCTTACCAAAAGGTATTGGCCTTCAAATGAATGAAAAGCCAAATAACACCTTAGGGAATAAATCCCAAACAAATCCACGCTAGTTGTGATGGCTTTGGGTGCCCTCAGATCCTCAGGTTCCACTCGTGGTATCAGGTAGTATGAATAATACAAAACACTAGTGTAGTACGTAATATCAACAATTTATTTAAAACGCAAAAGTAACACTCACATTTTGGAAGGTAAAAACATGCATGTCTGTATAGCTGCCGCAAAGGACCGGAGTCTCTGCAATGCGATGCAATGCGATTGTTCCAGCCAGCGGCCATAATGCACCTTCACGTCTTGTACTGCCTGGAGTTGGACTTTCATGTTGCTAGATGAACAGCCTCTATTCATTTAGTAAATAACCCCCATTGTCCAATTTCTTCAGTGCTTACATACCTTAAGAAAAGCGTAAATCTTTTTTCCAAACATCCCCAATGAAATTGTTCCCATGGGATGTTAATGGGATGTTAAAATACTACTGGAGTAACCAACCAAAATTTCATGACATGCCGTAACTATTTTAAGGAACGAAAAATGAGCAAACTAGTGACAAGATTTGATGTAAAACAGGCTGTATTCACAACACTGGAGATGAGACTTGAGGTTTTGATCAAGGTGAGACAAACTTTCACTTCAAACAGACATACAAGTAAGAAGTAGCCAGAGGCAGATTGGAGTCTGTCACGGGGCTACTTTCAGCAGAGACAGCAATTTTCTTACCCAATTTATTACTCAAGTGGCAATATTATAATAACTCGTTGTTCCTGTTTAGCATTGCGTTGATGTGTGACAATATTGGTACATTTCGCCCATTCTGTTATTCCCAAAGGAGCATTTTAAAATTGAGTTTTTTTATGACCTTGTACCCTCCCCGCACAGGCCCCCCTCTGATAGACAGGCATGCATGAAGTGTTATTTGACAATGGATACATGTCTGTCTTCTCGTACCCGGCCACTATAACAGCCTAGGGCTTTTCCAGCATAGCAAATATTCTTAGCATATTTATAACTTCAGAAGATGATGTATCTAATGCATGTACCAAGAAGGAGTAATGTACAGTTCCATTAAGCCTATTTCCCTCATGACATATACAGTGGGCTGGTGTAGAACCTGTCATCTGCCTACAGTATAGGCCTACAGTATATTTTAATTCATCAGTCTGATGTGTCTGATGAATTAAAATATACTGAGATTAGGGGGGCACTTTTAATAGTCATAATTATTCTATTTTAATTTAAATATTTTTCTTAGTAAAGGTTTAATAGCCTGACATGTCAGATAAATCATTTTTTTTACTGTTTTATAATTAGTTCTGAATTAATTTATGAATAAAAAACTACTACTACTTTTCTCTGTATTTTAGTAAAACATACAATCTATGTTATAATGCTCACAAGCCGCAGATATAAAAAAATACGTTGGATAAACTTAAGAATTATTGTTGGGTTTTTAAAATGTTCTTGATGTCTCATGCTTTGTTTATCTGTTTCTCTTACTGCATGCTTATTTTTTTTCCTCCTGCATTATGCTCCTTTTCAGCATTACATTTCAGCAAGGGATTAAAATGGATGAAAGCAATCAGCCACACACTTTTTTTTTTTTTTTTTTTAATCTACAAACCCTTCTTCCTTGCACTTTTTTTTTTTTTTTTTTTTAAATAATGCTGCTCTTCTTTATAGTAATTGTAGTTGAGATTCTTACACAGAATGAAAGTATGACAGGTGGACCTCGAAAAGCAAGCTCTTTACCAAAGCCACGTGACTTTAGGCTTGTCACCCTCCATCAGAATCATGTAAAAAAAAGTTGCCATACTGGCTGTCCTTAATGCAGAAATTGCTTTGTTTAGATAAACGTGGATTATTTTTTTTTGTACCTTTGCACTTTTTGTTAATGTGCGGAACAATAAACTCTGTAGCTGTAGCAATAAATCACAGCACACCATTTATAATGTGTTCTGTTATAGGTTTTAGGCTTTTAAATAGAGTTTATTATACTCCAACAAGAAAATAGAACTAAGGTAATGAGATGAGACTGTTTCCCCCGTAGGCAGAGATAACTTTAGTTTGAATAGTGGTGTGTAAAATAAGTAAACTGAATTAATCAGTGTACCAGGTCTGAATGCTAACAATTTGCTGGAGCCGCATTACTGAAGCAGTGATATCATTTTCTCTAACCTAAATACATGCTCTGCCATATTATAAAGGGACTTCCATATTGTACTTAGCAGTATAGCAGGAAAACACAGGCCAAAACTTTAACTTTTGGCATAAAAAAAAAATACACAGCCAACTTGCTCTAGGCCAGGCGTGCTCAACCTGTGGTCCTCCAGCTGTTGCGGAACTACAAGTCCCATGAGGCATTGCGAGGCTGACAGTTACAAGCATGACTCCCAAAGGCTGAGGCATCATTGGAACTTGTAGTTCCGCAACAGCTGAAGGGCTACAGGTTGAGCACCCATGCTCTAGGTTTGTGTTTGCTGCTTTCCAAAATATGCTTGCGTACACAGGGCAAAGACCTGGGAACACCCAACCTTCAGCCTAAAATTCAGCATGTCAGGTGTTATCGTATCTATCTAAGTCTTTTAGAAACTAATTATTTATAGATCCTATCTATATCTGTAACATGACAGAAGAATTGCTATATGTGTGATGAACTAAGGTTGGCATCTCCTCTCACAGGCACTCTCATAACCCTGCTTAATATAGCTGCAAATTATTACATAATATTTTAAAATCAGTTTAATCACTTGTACCTACTGGGCACTTTTACCCCCTTCTGGCCCAGGGCAATTTTCAGCTTTCAGCATTGTCAAATTTTGAATGACAATTGCGCAGTCATGCAACACTGTTGTCATATGAAATTTTTATCATTTGTTTCACACAAATAGAGTTTTCTTTTGGTGGTATTTAATCACCACTAGGTTTTGAATTTTTTCTAAATAAACCAAAAAAGTCCAACAATTTTGAAAAATAAAAAAATAATAATGTTTTTCATAGTTTGTTATAAAATTTTGCCAACAGGTCATTTGTTCTCCTTCACTGATGTGCACTGATGAGGTTGAACTGATGGGCACTGATGAGGCAGCACTAGTCGCACTGATAGGTGGCACTGATAGGTGGCACTGATGGGCACTGATAGGTGGACACTGATGGGCACTGGTAGGCCACGGCAGTCATGGACACCGCTAGACAGCACTGATAGGTGACAGTGATGAGGGGGCACTGATTGGCAGCACTGATGGGCACTGATTGGCAGCAGTGATGGCCACTGAACGGCACCACTGGTGGCCACTGATTGCAGCACTGGTGGCCACTGATAGGCAGCACTGATGGGCACTGTTGGGGCTGCACTGATAATCAGGACACGGATAATTAGTGCCCAGATTATCAGTGTCGATTTCCCTTACACTCAAGCCGGTTACCGTCTCTCCTCTCACTGTCATGTGTGAGGAAAGGAATGCTGATAACCGGATTGTGTTTACATCATGATCAGCTGTTATTGGACACAGCTTGTCACATGGTAAAGAGCCACTGTGATTGGCCCTTTACCCCGATCTGTGATCAGCTGTGTCCTAAAGACAGAGCGTGCCACCCACGTGCCGCAGGTGGTGTGTGCGGCAGGCATGATCACCGGAGGACCTCACATGATGCCCCCTCTCAGGACTAGCCAACTGTGCTGTAGCCTTCATTCAGCTATAGTATGGTCGGGAAGTGATTAAAGTCAACCTGTGCCCAGATCATGCACATTAAAATATTTTCATATTTTGGAAAAGCAGTAAAAGCAATTTAGCTATTTAGTAAAAGCAATAAAGTAATTTTCTAAATTTACAACACGGTGATGTTGATTTACTAAAACTCAAGAGTGCAAAATCTGGTGCAGCTGTGCATGGTAGCCAGTCAGCTTCTAACTTCAGCTTGTTCAATTAAGCTATGACAAAAAAACCTGGAAGCTGATTGGTTTCTATGCAGAGCTGCACCAGATTTTGTACTCTCCAGTTTTAGTAAATCAACCCCTGTGTGTTTTCTATGAGATCCTGGCAACCTGACAGACAACCATAATCAAGCTGTTAGAAACTGTCAGAAACGAACCTTTAGAATCTTTGTGGTGATCTTTCAAAGGGATTAACTTTACATTAAAAGCAGCTAGAGAGGTCAAGGATGGCTTGTTTTAAAGCTCTTTACTGCTTGTTAAAAATATGCAAAAATGCCTATACTCTGGCCACATGTGTACTTTAAAGTGTAACTAAAGGCAAAACTTTTTTTTGAAGAGGGATTTTATGGCTCTCTGTGTCTCCGTTAGAGAAATTTTCCCTCTCTATTTGTCTTGTTTACTATTATTATATAAAGGTAAAGTAAAAGAAAATCCCAAATTTTGGGTTGTCACTAGAAAAGAAAGAGGGGAAATCGTTCAATGGGGACACTAATTCTGGTCACCCTGGTGACACCCCAGGATTCTTACACTTTGCAGGGATTTCCTCTCACTTCCTCTTTTGGTAAGGAACAGGAAGTGAGGAGAATTCTCCCAGATGGGACACAGATGGCAAAAAACTGACAGGGTTAAAAAAAAAGGTTTGCCTTTAGTTACACTTCAAGGCAAACTCAGTAAACATTTTGTTTTACCACAGTAGCAATGTTTCTTGGATACCATTAGCAGTTCAGCAAATGATTTTGCTTGTTACTGGATATAGAACTATATTTAAAGGATAGGTTCACCTTTAGGAGCATGTTGCATTTTACACCCGTATTTAGGGTGTAACAGGTACAATGCTCTTATTCACATGGCTCCCACTGCCGGAACCATAATCGCTGTGATAGTGAACAGGGGTTCCTCTCCCTAGCACCTACTGTAACATTTGAAATTGGTGCAGCTGTGCAGGGTTCCATTCTCACAGTCAGGTCACTCATTCACAGCAATCTGTGAATGAATGAACTACAAGTCCTGTCTGTCACTGTGGCAGACTAATTTGTAGTTTCAGTGGACTGTGAGTGTGCTGATCACATGGTCTTGTAGTCCATTCACACTTCCTCCAGCTCTGAAACTAACAGCCATTACAGAGGTACAGGCATAGAGCTGTGCTTAGGCATTGTGTGCAGGTGCCCAACATTGCATTTGTGATCCGCTGATCACAATGCTCTGCAGGCTACTGTGAAAAAAAACAGTAAATGCACCTTTTTTCCCCCTAAAAAAAATATGTGCGTTTATTATTATATTCACAAAGGTGAACTTAGCCTTTACATTGTATCATTTAAATTCTGGATAGAGTGTGGAAGGGTTATTGCTTTTCTCCAGGACAAGACAGAATCTCCCCAAATTGAGTGAGAGGTTGTTATATGCCTATCAAACAATATCTAAGGTTTTTTAACAGCCATCAGGCTAACTGGGTAAAATGAATTCCTGGTGCAACATTATTTAAGGGTAACTCCACTTTCGTGCAAAAAAAAAAATAGCAAATGAATAATATAGCGTATACAATTGCAACTCAAGTCATATTGTAATGTAAAGGTATTACAGGTATTTCCTTTTCAATCTGCAGCTCTGTAATTTTCTGTAAAATGCAATGCAATGTGGGTACCTGAAGGTGTTCTGTACACAGAATGTGTACAGAACACCTCCCATAAACATAATTTCCTACTTGTGTGATTGGCTCACTGATTTTCATAGAAGTCTAGACATCAGGCATCCCCTGCAACAAAATATAATTTTTGGTGAGATACTCCCAATAGGAAATCACATCTAAAGGGATGCAGACCCTGCAATTTTCCTCATTAGAGCCATGCAGGTGCATCAGCTGGTTGATAATTATGAAACCACTCCCATTAGATTCACTTCCCACATGGACACAGACAAACACACAGGGATTTCTTTAGAATAACAAAAGGTAGGAATCTGCAACAAAGTTTGTTAAAATCCTTGTAATGTACATAGATCACCCAGAGGGGAATGTTTTTTCTCAACAAAAGTGGATTTGTTCTTTAACCTCCCTGGCGGTATGATTCTTTCAGATTTTTGTTGCTGAAAGCGGTACCGTTATTTTGCATGGAAATTTGGCGTTTTATAATGTAGGCCTGTAATTTTTAGGAATAACTCACTTAAATCTGTCCAAACAAGAGTTTAGTAGACATTCCGGGTATGATAAAGTTTGAAACACGAAATCATAAATTATAATATAATAAATAACTATAAATAATTATACCAAATAATAATATAATAATAATAAAAATCATTCAATAATGTAATCAAATCAAAAACACTGACATTTGCTCAGTTGCAGAATCGTCACTGTCATTACTTTCAGTGTTTGATGACAGATTTGCCCACAAATCACTATCGCTCAATTCTGAAAGTGATTCTAATTTATTATCGCTGTTTTCTAGCTGGTCTAAAACAACTTTTGATGTAAAGGGACGGTTTTGGTTGCTATGGACAATCTCCAGTTTCCAGGCAGAAAGAAATTTTTTTATAATATAAAACTGCATGCAGGGCACTGGGCAGACCACTAGGGACAAAAGGGATGTGAAATAATTTCATACAGTAATCCAATCTGTAAGATTACAGTATACTGTATGTATAGTGTGTGTTTCACTTTTTGAATTTGGCGCCGTTCTCCGTCCCCATGCGTCGCAACGCTCGCAGGGAACAGAGCTCAGCTCCGTGATGAATCGAGCGGAGGACGAGCCGCTCACACTGCGGGGAGACATTGCAGGATCCTGGGGACAAGGTAAGTAAGCTCTTCCTGGATCCTGTGATGCGGTCTGGCTCGGGGTTACCGCTTTTGGTTCTGAAATACCACCCCGAGCCAGACGAAAACTTGGTTTGTATAGGGAATTTTCAATAATTTCTTATTAGCTATTAACAGTTAGCACTGACTTTGTGAAGTACCGGTGTTCACTACTAGTAAAAGAAAATACGGTACAAGGAAGTACCTTTATATTTGTCTTGTTGGGAATTTTGAATGTTTCACTTTAGACCTTTAAAAATCACTTGTCCTGGCTGAAACTATTTTTTTTAATTGGTACTAGTTCCCCAGGGCAGTGCCCCCTTTCCATACTATTTTTTGACACCTCTTGTCTTTGACTCAGAAAATCTGCATTAGTACTTTGACAGATTTGGCTCCCATTGATTTCAATTGGATTCAGGTTCGGCATCCAAACTTACTTGAAGTTCGCTAAACCCTGCTCAAATCAACCCGAGGCAGTTCTTCTCATTCCTAATTGGGAGGTTTGGCAAAGGCTTCAAAAAAAGAACTGAGATTTCAGTTTACTGCAGTCTTCTTTATTTAGCAGGTCAAATTATTTTTACTGCCATATAATAATAGGGGTCAGCCTTCACTGCTGTGATTTTCTAGTTCAGATTTCAATAAATAGGTTGCCTGGGGGCAGGACTTATTGAAGAGGTTATGATAAATATAGTCTGTTGCTCTTTGTCTTATTGAATAAGGTTGTGTGTAAAAATCTATGCCACATTTTATTTTGGAGTGCCAGATCTTATTCAAAATTTCTCTCAACAAACATGCAAGTCTAGCTGTCTCTGCACAGCCATTATAAAGTCATAACGTTCTCAAATAGGACATGGTTTTCACAAAAGGACCAAACCATCACTCACAATCACATATAAATGGAGAATATCTTCATACATTATTTTCTTTTCCTTTACTGGTACATTTTTCACTTGAGCGCTGACAGCTAAAAAGCATTTATCCATGTTGCAGTGCTTAATGTATCAATGTCAGAATTGTTCAATACTCTAAAGGCATTACCTAGAGAAAAAAATTATATAACCAAGAGGGCTCATACCTGGGAGAAAAACTGCTTTTGTTCTACATTCTACAATGTTTTTATGCTCTGTGTTATATTGGTTATACAACTAAATGTAGTAACCCTTTACATTATTCAAATATAACATACATACATGAAGAGTAAAGCATGATTTTACACCTCTGATTTATGTGGTTACCAAGTTAGCAGGGCAAAATCTGAAGACACAAATTATATATGTATAAATAAAAGAATAATACTAATATATGAAAAGTCCTACTCCTGTTTTGCCATGAACATAGGAGGATACGGAAACATAAACACATATACTGCTGTTCCTCTGTTTCTGGTCCTCGTTCCAAGTCATCAATGTACAACCCTAGAGGGGGATCAGTTCTTTGCTGTATCAATGGATGGCCTTTCTGTCAGCATCTAGCACTCTCTTCAAAGAAGGACAGCAGGATGCCAGGAGGAGTTAAGACATCCCTCCCAGCATCTCTCCTCTCAGATGGCCCTCCCCAACCATCTTATTCCCCCGCTCACAGCAGCTTTAAATGATAGGAGGTATAGACTGGTTGAGAAAATCCTGTTGACAACAGCTTCGTCCTTGCCCATGGGTGACAGGTGACAGATGGGCAAATAGACCAGAGGAAGGGGAGAGGGAGCTAGTATAAAAAAGTTTATTGCTACTCAACATTCCTGCACTGAAAGCTTCATGTAGGTACAAAACTGTTTATCTATCCCTGCTTTTGGCCCACACCAGAAACTACACAATCTCCACTATCCCAAGAACTCTGTAGACCTTGCTGTCACCACTCCACAGTACTTAGCAATCCTTAATAGCACTGCTATGGATGAAGGGGCAAATTCTGAGAAACCTGTTTTCACAACAAAATTGATGATTTCATATTCCACAGAATTTTGCCATAAGTGTGCTCTTATTTCCTCTATAGCTATAACACTTCTCTCTTGCACATACTGTCTGCCATCATACTCTCATCACTTTTCTCCTGCACACTTCTCCATAATGCCTGCTGCCATACCATTCAAACAATTTCCCTGCACACACTGCTTGCTGCCAGACCCTCAGCTCTCTTCTCATATACATATTGCCCTCCATCATATCCTCCATATAGTACCTACTGTTATGTCCTTTGCAATTCTTTATGCACCTACAGCCCTCCTTATACCCGTCATACCTTCTGCACTCCTTTCCTGTACATATTACCTGGTATTTACACCAGCTAGATAAATAATATGTTACCCCAACATTTCATATGTGTCTGCTGTACCATGTACTTGTGTTAAAAAGTATCCTTTTTAGTGTTCTTTTGTATTTCTTCCTTTGTGGCGGATGTCCGGTGATCTTGTCAGTTTTCCTGCCTTCCTATTTAAAACTGACCACATTAGGCATAAGAGCACATCCATCTTAGCATGGTCAGTTTTCTGGCAGCATGACTGTCCTCCAATGGCCAAAACTTGTGCTGACACACCCCCTGCACAGTCATTCACTGGGACGATCAATGTAATGCTGTTTCTCCACCCCCACCTCTCTAAGCCCTTTATACAGTTGAGAACAGAGATTATGCGATCAATTATAAAAAAAAAGGTAAAAAGGATATTTAGAATGTTTTTTTTTATATCTATACACATATGTTTTGGCTTTCATTTCTATTTTAATTTTAAACTGAATAGGCTGTAAGGGTTCACATATACTTTAAAGCTACCCATATATATGAAAGGAGGGTCACTAATATGTAGAGCTCATATTTATGGGCTCCAACATGCCATCATCTGTCCACTGTCTCGCAGAACAATTGATTGAGCTGTTGTTTCTTCCTGTGGTAAGCAGCTCCAGCAGTATCTGCCTGCAGCGTTCATCTTCTCTCCACTCCCCTCTCTTCTCCCTCCCATGGACACAAATGTTTGGCACAGTAATACTTAACTTGCAGCACAAGAACTACCTCCTCCACTTCTTAGCTACTATTATTGTTGTTGATGGTAACCTCTAAATAGGTACTCATTTCCAAGCTTTCAAGCACCTGCTACACTGTGGACGATCCATGAGCTAGAGGGCAACAGACTAAATGTACAGTCTATCATTTCATTCAACTTTTGTAAATTATTATTGTATATTGTAGGAAATATACAGTAATTAAGGCGGAAAAGAGTTTTGTGGTGACCTCTGGTAAGGCATAAGACAGCTTCTTTGCACAAAATAGGGGTTAAAATCTGATCTCCAAACTATACAGTCTCTAAAACCAAACCTTGTCAATGTTATTTCGATTACTGTTTGTTTATTGAATATGAAGAGGTTGCTTTTCATTTTTTCCCTGTAATTAGGATGCTCTGTGCATCAAACAAAACAGGAATCTCTTTGCAGCAGATGCTAGCTACTAGATACTGCCAGTTATTATTATACACATACCAAATGTTTCCATCTTCTGTCCTACATTATGAATTGCACAGCTACAAATTGTATTCTATTTTAGGAATTAATAACGCCAACTACAGGCCCTGAGGAGTATAAATGCATAGATTTATACTGTGACACTGTTTCATATTCCCAGTGCAGAGTGTATGCAACTTTAGGAAGTCTCTTTGGGCAATAGCCTAGAATGATGTTTCTCAACTTACTATTCATGGATCTCCTGACGTGTACATTTATTAACATACATGTGTTTTCCAGACAACCTCATTTGTTTAAAAAAATGACTGTTTTACTCATGATGTATTGTTGGTTTAAAGGGTTAGTTCACTACCAAAAAAAAATGTCTATGCAGATAAGGAACGTCTGTTGATAAAAACAACCTGTGAAGCTTTGACCAAATTTGAATAATGCCCTTGCTATAAATGTAGGCCATTTACTTACCTTATGAAGCCTCACAAAGCCTGACTGGAATACAAGTCATTTTTCAGTGTATTGGATTGTCAAAAATAGCTATAGTTATGTATTGATATTACAATGCTGATGTTATAAAAAATGAAAGCGTATGTTGTAACCATAGATCTTCTTCAAAAAGTGTTACCTGGAATTCGGCTTTAATTTGTTAGTCAAGTGCATGTAAAAACGCTAGTGCCTCTAACGCTACCCTGTCCCCAAATGACATTGCTGGTCTCCAAAAGTGCTTCTCTCACTTCTCAGTGGAGTGGAGACACTACAAAGGCTCATTCTCTCAGCCAGCCAGAGGGCAATAAAAACAGGGGTTGAGCCATGGTCCCCCAACCATCTGCCAAAACAAGCTCATACAGCCACTCAGGGCAGTACTCATGCCGCTTTTCTTTGTGATGATTTCCTTTAAGGCCACAGCAAAAATTATACCTCTGTTATATTCAGTGGGCAGTTCTGCTGTCGAACATCAACCATTCAAGTAAATAGGGCCAAGATGGAACATCACCTTCAATCGTGTGCAATACACCCAGTTTGTGGGCAGTGAGTTGGCCATTTGAGGGTTAAAATGGCAGTGAGGAAGCAACATATAGCCTCCTAGCAGGCTGTCAATTGCCCTCTGAATATCAATACATCACAAATCATTCTTCAGAGGGGTGGCGAGGCCTGCCACCCCCTCTGAACAAGTCCAAAGACAGGAAGTATGTAACTGGTTAGATCACCGGGCAAAAATAAAGGAAGCCTAAAATTTATAAATTTTTTTAATAAAATGTTTTCTTTGGGGTTTAATACTGCTTTAATGTCAATAGTTGTCATTGGCCAGTAATTATCAGTGGTGCAGTGGTGCATTCTTTTTCTATTGCTGATCTTTATAGCAGAAAGCCTAATAGCAAACGGGCACTGCGGTAGATGTGTAGCTGCAGACAGTTATTCAAACATGCCCTCTTAAAATTATTGTGGTTGTAGCTTAGTTAAGGCAAATTTTTACATTTTAACTACGCCACACTTAGACATATTTAATCATAAATTCAGGACATACACATTTTGAATTAGAAAATACTTCTTTACTTGTTAGTGCTTGAGGTGATTATTCCTAATATTTTGAAGGCTGATGCCTCTGTCTTGGGGAAGCTGCTCTCTGCGTTGACAGACCTGTAATCTGTTGAGGTGCTATAAAGTTTATTGTCTGTGTACATTTTATTATTTCTTTATAAGGAGGTTGTTCACACTCAAATTTTTTATGTTTTGATAATACATTGATGCTTTTATCTGTTTGCATATTTGTTAGTTGTGTTCAGTCCCCTGTAAGGTATATTAAAGAGGGATTGCACCTAAAACTGAGTTTTAATAAATGGACACTTACCTGTCCCAGGGTCCAGAGATGTTGGCAGCTGAAGCTGAGAAATCGATCGGTTCTCGGCTGCTGCCGCCGCCATTCTCGTTGAGGGAATCAGGAAGTGAAGCGTTGCGGCTTCACTTCCCGGTTCCCTAGTGCGCATGCGCGAGTCACGCTACGCGTCATCAGTGGTGCCTGCTATCTCCTGGGACCTGTGTGTTTCCCAAGAGACAGTGGGGGGTGACGCGAAGGGGCATGACTCCCACAGGAGTCGATTCCCGGAAGTAGGTCCAGATACCTGTATTATAAAGGTATCTGCACCCCCCCTCCCCCCTGAAAGGTGCCAACTGTGGCACCAGAGGGGGGATGGGGTTTCGATGAGCGGAAGTTCAACTTTAGGGTGGAACTCCGCTTTAACCGATTCAGCTCTGGAAGATTTGGCTGCTCAATGACCAGGCCATTTTTTGCAATTCAGCACTGCGCCACTTTAACTGACAATTGCAAGGTCGTGCGATGCTGGACTTTCTTCCCCACAAACAGAGCTTTCCTTTGGTGGTATTTGATCGCCTCTGCAGTTTTTATTTATTGCTCTATAAACAAAAGAAGAGCGACAATGTTGAAAAAAAACACAATATCTTTTACTTTTTGCTATAATAAATATCCCACATTTTTTATCAAAAAAACTATTTTTTTTCCTCAGTTTAGGCTGATATGTATTCTTCTACATATTTTTGGTAAAAAAAATAACGCAATAAGCGTATATTGATTGCTTTGCGCAAAAGTTAAAGTGTCTACAAAATAGGGGATAGATTTATGGCATTTTTATTATTTATTTTTTTACTAGTAAAGGCAGCGATCTGCGATTTTTATTGGGACTGCCACATTATGGTGGACACATTGGACACTTTTGGCACATTTTTGAAACCATTGAAAATTATACAGCAATCAAAATTCACTGATTACTGTGTAAATGTCACTGGCAGGGTAGGGGTTAACACTAGGGGGCGATCAAGGGGTCAACTGTGTTCCCTATGTGTGTTTCCAACTGTGGGGCCCTAGTGGCCAAAAGGCGAAGCAACGTAAGGTAACGTTGTTTCGCCCAGCCGTGCCATTCTGCCGCAGTACTGTGGCGGCTGGTTGGCAAGCAGTTAAAAACTTATATGCAAGTTATTGTCATAAAAAGTATTTTTTTTTTATTTGGCGCAGGGTTCCTCCTAATATACATACCAGACCTGAAGGGCCTGGTATTGATTTTGGGGGACGCCCACACAATTTTTTTTTTTTCATTTTGGTTTGGGGTTCCTCTTAATATTCATACCAAACCCAAAGGGCCTAATAATGGACTGGCGGGGGGGGGGGATCCATGCCATTTTTTTCAATGAGTTTTATCTATATTGCTGAGACCTGACAATTCATTACAGCTGTGAGCAGTTTTAAATTACTTTTTTCCTTTAGAAATGTCATTTTTCTGTGGTATTGTTCTAAACAGGGAAAAGTGTGCTATTTTACAGGCTTACTATAGACACCCCCCAGGCACGATATTTAAAGGAAGATTTCATTTTTATTGTTTGACTTTAAGTATTATTAAAATCACTGCTCCCGAAAAAAGATGGTACAGACAACACCATATGATACCATTGTATGGATTGTATCATTATAATCTGGGCAGCACAGTGGTGTAGTGGTTAGCACTTTCACCTAGCAGTAATAGGGTCGCTGGTTCAAATCCCGACCATGACACCTTCTGCCTGGAGTTTGCATGTTCTCCCTGTGCTTGCGTGGGTTTCCTCCGGGTACTCCGGTTTCCTCCCACACTCCAAAGACATGCTGGTAGGTTAATTAGATCCTGTCGATAAAATTGGCCAAATATGTGTATGTTGTATGTGTATGTGTTTGTAAGCGTGTCAGGACCCCCCAGGGCAAGGACCGCACTATACCACAGATGGACACCAGTGGCAAAAAGCACCCTGAGGCGATTCAGTTCGCATAGGTTGCGCTATACAAGTCATTCATTCATTCATCTGTATATATTGATTTTATTGTGTGTATGTTTTTTATATTATTTCTCCACTGTTGGTATATCAAATCTTCCTCAAAACATTTTAAACTGGTTCAATGAAAATGTAATGATTTTATTCAACATGTCTGGTATAGTCCATCATTATAGGATACTGGGGTCTTTTACTCCGGTTATTGCCTAAAAGTTTTGTATGTTAAAGTGGTTGTAAACCCTGTTACACCACTTGTACATTCAGGTAAGCCTATAGTAAGGCTTACCTGTATGTACTGTAAATATCTCCTAAACCTGGTTTAGGAGATATTTACCATATACGCTTGTGCCGAAATTATCGGCGCATGCGCACTGAAGAAAAGGCTTGATCGTGCCTAAAGGGCCTGTGCTATGACCGGCGGCTCCTGCGCACATACGCAAGAGTGACGTCATCGCGGCTCTGGCCAATCACAGCGCCAGAGCCTGTGAACCTGGAAATAACTCTGGGAGACATGTTGCTGGTCACAGTGGTGTACGGGGATCGCTGCAACAGCTTTGATCTAAGGTAAGTATTTCATAATGAGCTAGTATGTGATGCATACTAGCTCATTATGTCTTTGTCTTGCAGGTTTTTTTTTTTTTTATTTTTTTTAATATGGGTTTACAACCACTTTAAAGGGTAGGTTTACTGCACTTTCAGAATAGGGCACACTTAGAAACTTTGCCTTGCTTTCCTGGCCTAAACTATTTCCTGTGACTGGAGATACTCAGGAGGTGGTGCTATTAGTCACTTACTAAAAAAAAAATATATATATATAACTATTTTAAATTGCAGATATATATTTTCTGTCTTCTGCTCTTTTTAAGTTTGCTAAATAGACCATGTGACAAGTTATAACTGCTTGCCCTAAATAAGGAGCTTCCCACTGGTTTATCTTCATCAATGAAGCCCACGATTAAAGAGAGAATAACCCATTCATCTAAAATAGCTTGGATTTACTACATCAATCAATTAATATTCATACCTCTGTATGAGTCACAAATTCCAGACTATTTGCATGAGGATTAAAAAAAAAAAAAAAGAGTATGTGGTATTCAGCAACACGATGGTACTACATATGTCAGTAGCAGTTGGACACATAGGCAATGTAATTCCTTTAATATTTGTTTGATGTTGAACATAAATTATCATAGTAGACTATTTTTTATATAAACACAAGAATTATCTAGCTTAGAAATTATATTTACACAGCAATATGTTGGCATTTATAATAATATGAATTTTCATCCTGCCAACCCAGTACCTTGTGAAGCAAAGTAATGTGTCACTCATATGCAAAGGGAATGCTACTAAAAGCATTATTGATTCCTAGTGAAGTGATCCGTTTCATTTATGGAGACTTTTCTCATTAAAAAATAGAAGGGAGGAAGATTAAGCAAGGTATTAAAAATGGCCTGGTGCTATCTGCAGAAGCCTTACAAAGAAATTATTTCTGTGCACTATGCTTGTGTAAAGACTGCTCTACACTCAATGGAAATAGTAATGAAAGGCCAAATTTTGGTGTAACCCTAAAAAAAAAAAAAAAAGATATGACTAGATTTGCAAAACCTTGTTTTTATTTTTTTATGAAGAAATAAAAAAAATGATGGACAACACGGACAACAGGAAGAATGAGATTAGAAAAATCCTTCCACTTGGTTGAAAATGTTGACATTTCTGGAACATTAGGCTTCTTTATAGTGCTTTTAACTAATGGATCTACTAATAAATTTAAAAATAAATCTAATAAATCTACTACATACTATTTATATGTAAATAGGCACCTCTAAAAAAACAAAAATGGATAATGGTCTCCCAGGAATCATGCACACAGACACTGGGTGTAAAAGCACATCCATCCTCTGGGAGGTTAGGCCTGTTCCCCATACCATTTATTTCTCCATCAGATGGCTGCTGGCAGCAGTAGAGATATGCAAGTAAAGTGAAACTTTAGCCCCAGTGCAAACCAGTGCTATACATGAATAATTTCACTTTCTGATTTTTAGTAGTGATGGGCCGAACACCAAACAGAGAAAAAGTTCGGATTCGCCGTGAGATCACCGTTATCGGCGGCAGGAGAGGTGCCCCCCCCCCTCCCGCCGCTCTCCCGTGCCTTCCGCCACTTACCGGTGCCGTCGGCAGCGGCGGAGGCGATCGGGTCCTTTCCCTGCCTGTGCATAGAGATGAGTGAGGCTAAGATGGCCCCCACTCATCTCTATACCATAGGAGGGCGGAAGCGACGTCAAAACGTCACTTCCGCCCATACGTCTTAAAGGGGAATTTACAAATGTCATTTTTTTAAAGTCCAAATATGAGATCTGAGGACTTTTTGACCCCAGATCTCATATTTAAGAGGACCTGTCATGCTTTTTTCTATTACAAGGGATGTTTACATTCCTTGAAATAGGAATAAAAGTGATAATTTTTTTTTTTTTTTAAAAACAGTGTAAAAAATAATACAATTAAGTAAAATAAATAAGAAAAAACAAAAAATAATTTTTAAAACACCCCGTCCCGACGAGCTTGCGCGCAGAAGGGAAACGCATACGTGAGCAGCGCCCGCATATGAAAACGGTAGTCAAACCACACATGTGATGTATCGCCACGATCGGTAGAGCGAGAGCAATAATTCTAGTCATAGACCTCCTCTGTAACTCAAAAAATGCAACCTGTATAATTTTTTTAAATGTTGCTTATGGAGATTTTTGAGGGTAAAAGTTTGACGCCATTCCACGAGCGGCCGCAATTTTGAAGCAGGACATGTTGGGTATCAATTTACTCGGCATAACATTATCTTTCACAATCCAAAAAAAAATTTAGGCTAATTTTATTGTTGTCTTATTTTTTTATTCAAAAAAGTGACTTTTTTTCCAAAAAAAGTGCGCTTGTAAGACCGCTGCGCAAATACGGTGTGAAAAAAAGTATTGCAATGACCGCCATGTTATTCTCTAGGGTTTTAGAAAAAAAACAATATATATAATGTTTGGGGGTTCTAAGTCATTTTCTAGCAAAAAAAACTGTTTTAAACATGTAAACGCCTAAAATCCAAAACGAGGCTGGTCTGGAAGTGGTTAAAGTCTATAGGACCCAAACATGAAAAATCAACAGTCCCCATTTTGAAGGCGTATATGCAAGTTATTGGCCATAAAAATGGTGGCCCGGGTACTACCCTGAAGGACATGTATTAATGAAAAAATTTAAAAAAAAAGATTGTTTTTAAAGGAGCGGTGATTTTAATGATGCTCAAAGTGAAACAATAAAAGTGAAATAAAAAATCCTTTAAATATAGTGCCTGGGGGTCCCCTTAGTCTGCCTGTGAATTGGTGCATCTGTACCGTGTATAGAACCTGCTGCAGAAAAACTAACATTTGTTAAGGAAAAAAATGACATTTAAATTGACTCACAGCTGCAAGCCATTGCCCTTAATTCAACAAAAAAAAAACAGAATGGGGTCCCCCCCCCCCATGCATACCTAGCTTTCTCTATCTAAAATGAAAAAAAAAAAGTTTTGCCCATAGTTCTACTTTAAGTTTAGGGGTTTAATTTAGTCTACTGTTAGGGTTAGGGGAAGGGATAGGATTACATGGTAGGATAACGTACATCCTCAGGGTTCATTTTTGAAAAACCCAGAGCCAGCATGTGAAGTCAGAAAAGCAGACTTCCTGATCTGCAAAATTGGACCAGGGGACTGACTACAAAAACATTAAAGCTAAATAAAGAAATAAAGAATCATTATGACAACCATGCAAATAGTCTTTTGAAAGTTATGTCAGCAATGGAAACCCTTATTTTTCCATTATCATAGGTTTCCTAAAAAATTGGAAATCTTAACGGTATTTGGCCGTGTTATTTTCATTTAAAAACATAATCACAATCACTAGTTAGACCTTTTAGTCTAAAGACAGCTTGCCAAATGTTACCTGTAGCCATCTACAAATACAAAGAAAGCATGCTAGAATTTACCCTAAAGAAAATCTGTACTGGGAGAAATGAGTTGTCATATTTGACTTCCTTCTAATAATACTAGTGCCCTGGCTTTAAATATTTTTAGAGTAATTTACCTTAAACACACATGCAGTTTAGAAAATCAAAGTGAATTTAGAAAGTATTGACACTATTGGACCATCACAACAGCCTGTCAATTGTCATTTAAAGATTGTCAGATAAAGATCTCAACAGTGGCAAACTAGCAACCTTCACATTTACTCAGGACAGGTGTCCTTTAATCTGAGTTCTCTTTAACCCACTGCAAGGGTACAACACTGCAAAGTGCCACAGTGTCCTGAGACTATGAAGTATAACTTTCTCTCTACCTCTTTTTTTGTATAACCAAGTAAAATGACACTTCTAAAGCAGGTTTGAATCTGTTTAATAGCTTTAAGAAATGTCTTAGTACAGGCATACCACACTTTTAAGTACGCAATGGGGTTTATTTACTAAAGCTGTAAAGTGCAAAATCAGGCTCACTTCTGCATAGAAAGCAATGAGCTTCTAACCCCAACTTGTTCAATTAAGCTTTGGCAATAAAACCTGGAAGCTCATTGGTTTCTATGCAGAAGTGAGCCTGATTTTGCACTTTACAGCTTTAGTAAATAACCCCATTGTGTACTTAAAAGTGGGGTATGCCTGTTCTGCTAAGAGTTTCCATATGTGAAAGACAGTAAGGTGTCTACAATGTGTGTGGGATTTCCTCTACTCCATCACAAACAGGGGTTAACAGATAACCGGATCTCCTACAAAAGGGAGGGGGAGAACATAGTACACTACAGCAATGTTTGCCCTGAGCAGGTAGGCTGTGCTCCCTGTATGAATGTCAAGGTTCAAGTTTCAATTTTGACTACAGCATTCTTTAAAGACATAAACTGTTAGGATCAGTAGGAATTATTTAAAGTAAAACAAATGTCATGTGCCTCATAATATAAAAAAAAAAAAACTATTTCTATTTTGTCACTAGGGGAACAGAAACAGAAGCACATATCAGGCTGTGTCTGGTCCACAAGTGAGGAAATGCCAGTAGGTGGCACAGGACACATTGCCCCACATCAAAAAAAGCACATTCCTCCCATTCTTACATACCCTCTACTTCTTACCACTGCCACAATCCATTCTCTTTTCCCAGACACCACCAACAGCACATGCCAGAATAAAAGCACATCACAATGGTTAGAGATTACAGCAGCCTTGACTCAGGAGAGATACTCTAGCTTCCCCCTACTCAAAAATCATATGCAGTGTATCTACTTTGCAAGTCCATGCTCACCTTCTAGGATCTATGGAAGAAGATATCATGCAGTGTAGCTTTCCAAGTCCCAACTATCTGCACCCCAGGCTTCTAAGGAAGCTCCAGGGAACTTCCTGCATGTTGTCAGCACAGTGCTACATCTCTGCACACTCCCAACATGCAGCTAACAGCTGCCTCCTCTTGGTATACCCCACCTCAATTCATCCTATTCTTAGGTCTTCTGTACACACCCACCCTCACCCTTACTCACGTGTCCATTCTGTTTATGGCTACTTTTCACACACTTGCACCATTCCAGCTCTTCCTCACAAAACTACCCTACTCCATCCCCGTCCTGCTATCACTTCACACACTCAAACTAACCCTGTGCCAAATGAGCTTTCCACTCTTACTGACATCTCTCCCATGGCCTAATTTCTTTCAAAATCCTTCCCAGTGCCTCATCCGCTCTAAAGGATGTCCCTCCACAGTTACCTCATTCCCTGTTCACAGTGGATTCTGATGAACCAGACACTTAATAGAGATGAGCTCGATGCAAATTCGAAAGCCGTGGAACGCCGTTAAAGTCTGTGGGACACTAACATGAAAAAACAAAAGTACTAATTTTAAAGGCTTATATGCAAGTTATTGCCATAAAAAGTGTTTGGGGTCCTGCCCCAGGGGACATGTATCAATGCAAAAAAAGTTTTTAAAACGGCCGTTTTTTCAGGAGCACTGATTTTAATAATGCTTAAAGGGAAACAATATAAATTAAAAATTCCTTTAAATATCATGCCTGGGGGGTGTCCTTAGTAGGTCTGTAAAGTAGCGCATTTTTCCTATGTTTAGAACAGTACCACAGCAAAATTAGATTTCTAAAGGAAATATTTTCATTTAAAACAGGCAGACTAAAGACACCCCCCCCCCCCAGACATGATATTTAAAGGAATATTTCATTTTTATTGTTTCACTTTAAGCATTATTAAAATCACTGCTCCTGAGAAAACGGCCGTTTTTAAAACTGTTTTACCCTCTACTCTGTTCTCATGTACATAATAACCACCATCATACCCTCCACACTCCTCTTCTGCACATACTACGCATTCTTATACCATCCGCACTGCTCTCCTGCTTATACCAACCACCATCATACCCTCCACACTCCTCTTCTGCGCATACCACCCACTCTTATATGCTCCACATTGCTCTTGTGCACATACTAACCAATATCATACCCTCCACACTCCTTTTCTGCACATACTACATGCTCTTATTCCCTCCGCACTGCTCTCCTGCACATACTAACCACCATCATACCCTCCACACTTCTCTTCTGCAATACTACTGTTCTCTTTGCACTGCTCTTCTGCACATACTGTCTGTATCATATTCTCCACACTTTTCTCCTACACATATTAACAAAGTTTTTACCCTCTGCCTTTATCTCCTTTACATATTGCCCACATTTAGCCTTTGTTCTCACTGCTGAGACTCCTCAAGCAACTTGCGAAACAGAAAATTGCATGACAAGGGTTTGCCCACCCTTGCCTCTTCTGAAATGGGCACACCTTTGTTAGCACATATTAAAAAAAAGTAAACATTTTAAAAAAGCCTCAAAGTTTGACACTAACAATAGATGGGTAGATTCCATTGAGGACACAGACAATTGCTTATCTCAAGTACACCGCCTTAATGCTGGAACACACTGTAATGTAATATTGGTAGCAGGACATTTTCATTGAAATACTTACTTTGGAAGCACACATTGTTACATAAAAAAACCCTACACTTCTTTATCCCTGTCTGATTTTTTTCCAGTGATGCTCAGGTCGAGTTCATTTTGTGCCAAGATCTGAAGTGTATGGATACCCTTAGGCTTGATAAAAGCAGTTACTGGAAATATTAAATATACATTTGTGAATTTAGTTACTTTCATTGTAAGTTGTAATTTTTTATTTTTTTTTGTCAGCTGGTTCTGCAAGCTTTATTTTTCACATAAGTACAATAAGCAGGAGTTGCTACAGAAAACTCTCTGCCACACAGCATTGCCTTCTATGAATACTATTTTCTACCTGGATTCATTGCACAGTTGTAGGAAATGTAATACCAGCCAAACCATATGAACAATCTGATGCATGTGCTGAGAACTGAAGATGTGATAAGAATGCATATTTTTGTAAGAAAAATATGAGGGGGTTGACATATGTCAGCATTTTTAGAGCAAAAAAATAACAGTGTGGTACTATTTAACACTGTTAAACTATTAAAGTATGCTGTGGAAAATATAAAGCGTTAAAGTGGATGTAAACCCAAAAAAATATATTTTTTTATGTCATAATATAGAGAATAAGATTTCCTTTCATTTGAGCCCAGTCTTGCCACACAGATTTACTCCAGCCCTGAGAAATCCTCTTTTATTGTTCAGTTTTTATTGTTCAGAAATATCTTGACAAAGTGCTTAAAACTTTGTCAAAAATGCCCCCTTGCTGTGAGTGACAGGTGATTTACATATCTCATGCACTAACCTGAGACAGGCACATCCTGTGTAATTAAAGTGAGAAAATTCACCCCTCCCCCACATAACAATGATGGAAAGTTATCTGTGACCTCAGACACACACACTGCACTATAACAATCATCAGATCACTGGATGTTCTACTCTGCCCAACTCTGACTACATACATCTCCCCTATATTCTTCTTGCTGTTCACTCGAGAATACATTTTCTTTCACTCTGGTCTGTGGATCTGTGGTGTGTGCCTGTCTCAGGCTAGTGCATGAGATATGTAAATCACCTGTCACTCACAGCAAGGGGGCTAACTTATTAAATCACAACATGTGAAACTTATTTTAGTCCTGCAGATATAAGCATAAAATTAGCCAGAGGCTAAAAAAAGAGGGCAATGTTGGTTAACTGATATCTGTAATCTTAAAGGAGACTTCAGGAGGATTTACTAAAAACAAATAGACAGTGCAATGTGCAAGTGCAATTGCACTCATTTTCCTCAGAGCTTTGAAAATGTGATAAAGCTCTCCTGATTTCCATCAGCCAATCATGTTCAAGAAAAAATGCTGTTTTTTTTTTTCCTTGCACCTGATTGGGTATTCTTTGCAAAGTCAAAAAAACATATTTTAAAGTCTGTGCTTAGGTGCAGAAATAAAGGAAAAGCTGCTAGCACTGTACCTTGATACCAAGTACTACAAGCAATTCAACATAAAAGCTAACTCCTTATTGAGATGTTGTGTAGATTAATTAAATACAAGCAAATACATCAGATATTATAAATAATAAATAAATACAGTTAACGTGAAAGACTTCAATGAGAACAGTTACAGGCAGTCCCCTGGTTACAAATAAGACAAGGTTCTGTAGGTTTGTTCTTGTATTTGTATGTTGTAACTTTTAGTGTGTAACTCCAGCCAAATAAATGTTTTTTTTGGATAGCATAGGGAAGGGTTAACACCAATGTAATGTTTTGCTGTCTGTGCCCCTTTTCAGAGGATTTCACCTCACTTTCCGTCCGTGTGACAATTGGATTTTTTTTTTAAAAATGTAAGGAACCATGAATCAGATGGAGACAGACAATGTAGTAAAAATCACACCTTTTAATATAGTGGTATAAATGGTGCAAATAGTAAAAGTATTCAAAACATAGCCAGGGTTCGGTAATCAAAGTTAGTATTCAGTGCAAGCCAGTAAATCAGGAAGTCAGAGATCAGCATAGATGGAGACAGAAAACAGGATCAGGAACCAGAAGGGATGTCAGCCAGGCAAGTCTTTAACAGGAACACATCAGAGAATCTTCAGATATGTTGACCAAGGCGAAGGCATGGGAGATAAGAAACCAGGCAGTTTAAATAGCCAGAAGGGGCTGGCTGATAAGCAGAAAATGATCACCAGGTGAGGCACTGAGTAACGATGAGTGCTGGAAATTAACCGACAGCTGAGCACTGAGAAGGAAGGGGTAAGCCCAGCCCTGACAGGAATCAAGGATTGGTGATAAAGATTCAGTGGAGACACCCTTTCCCAAGATAACTCTTACAGGAGTGAATTTTCCTTCCTAGGGGTAGATTTCCTCTCACTTTCTGTTGTCTGCCTCTGTTTGTAACTATGAGTCGTATGTAAGTTGGATGTTTGTAACTCGGGGTCTGCCTCTATACTTGTTTAGGTACGTGATAAAAAAATGACTGTGCCAAAATATTCCCATAAAAGTTCAAAGTAGTTGTGCATATACAAAAAGCAAAAATAAAAGCATAAAGTGGCAGTGCATTTGCTGAGCATTTTTTCTCAAAGCGTCTTCAGTGCTAGTGCAATAAAAACTGAATGCTGGACCCAGAGAACATGGATACTGATCTCCATATACATTACAACTTTAGATTTGTACAAACAATTTCTGATCTTCCAAGACTATGTAATGTGAGAACCTACCTAAACCAATCAATCCATTTGTATCCAGTCAGGCAGATCATTGCACCATACACTTGCTGGTAGATATAACGATTTACAATCAGATTGTAACATGGAATGGGGAGGCCTGCTGCATTTTACATATGCTCCCATCTTCAAAACAAACACCCAAGCTCACAGCCCTGTTTTCATAAATAGCCATTCTGTCTGGTAGGTACATGGGCAGGAACTTGAACTATTGCTTCTTTGTTCGCTCTTCCTTCACAACACACATTAGCTACGAAATTGCAACAACAATCCTGGCTTCAATGAGGCCTTTACTTGCTGTGCTCTGCTTCTATACAAGCATACCAATGATATCTCATTACTATAGATGAGCAAACAATTTAAAACCCACCATGCTGGCGTAATAATTAACTGATAAAAAGTGGTCTAGAAAACAAATTTTCAGCTTGCTAACTGACAGAAAGTCCCCTACCCCAGCAGAGCACAAGCTACATGCTGCCTGGATGCATTATGGTCAGTCATTGGGATGCAATGGATATTCTACTTTTAAGGCCCTTGGGGCTTATCAGACCAAAATTCTCATCCTTGTGACACTGGCAACCTAATAAATAATAGTATACTTCTAAATTAGGTACTACTCTAATATAGTACTTCTTTATTAGGACAGTGATGGGGCACAGTTTAAAGATGTTTCCGTAAAGCCTACACTAATTGGACTTTCTCAAATTGATTAACTGCAGGTGCATCAAAAATAGGGAAAGTAAACTGTGTTTTTGGCACGGGCGGCCGTTTATTCAGAGCGCATGCGTTGATGTTGTAATCAGCGCAGATTACAGTAAATATCTCCTAAACTGCAAGTTTAGGAGATATTTACAGTACCTATAGGTAAGCCTCATTATAGGCTTACCCTTTAGGTACAAACATTAGAGGGAAGTTTACTTCCTCTTTAATGTCCTACACTTTGGGGTTTGACCTATTACAGGCAAATAGGTTTCTCGCTTTGCAAGGGAATTTAGCCCAAAGCTTAGTGATTGTGGTGATGTTTCATTTTGGAAAATATACCCTAGCATGTGCAAGGGAAATAAAAAAAACAGCACATGATTGGATGATGGAAGTCAGCAAAGGTTCACCTCATTCACTAAGTTCTGATGCAAATTAACTTGCACAGGGCAACTCACCTTGCAAAGTGAACAACCTGTTTGCCTTTAGTAAATCGGCCCCTTTGTTTTCTTTCTAAAGCATATCTGTGTAGAAAAGCCTGTTCCCCGCCAGCATGCTGCAGAGAAAGACCTTTGGTTTCTATGGGGAAGTAATGATCCCTCTGCAGAGGTCCAACCAACCCTCTAAATCAAGGCCAGAGCACTCTAATCAGCAGGAAGCATGAACTTTGCTGGTTGCAGAGCTATAGGTCTGACTCAGTAGAGGGTGTATTGGATCTCTGCAAAGAAACCACTGCTTCCCCACAGAGCAATACTCAGGCTGTATCTGTTTTAGAAAGAAAATAAACTGTAAGATTGTTTAACACCTTTTGTTTTGATACCCGTGGGATGTATTTAGCAGATTCAAAGCAAGAGTTCATTTTGACTTTCTGTACAACTCTGAAGGGAATGGAGACCATAAACCAGTACATCTATATTAAACTCTGATATATAAAAATATTTGAATCTTTTTTTTAACTCAGATGTACAGTACAGTGCAGAGTCTGCTTTAACATAATCATCCACCAAAAACTATTTAAAGCAGAGCTACACTGCCCCTGACGTTTTTTTTTCCACTGGTGATTAATTAATAAATTCTTTTGTAAATTATTAACTCACCTGTCCAAAAAGCACTTTATATTCATTTCCGGTTTCTTCACCATCTTGCCAGTGGGCATTTGAATACTCCAGGGCATTCTCTTCCTGCATTTCAGCTCCTGTTGCCATCACAACGGCGGTGGCGTCAAAAGTCCCGCCCCGTTGTGATAGCAGAGACCGAACGTGACTGTCGTGATGACGTCACGTTCGGTTTCAAGTCTCGCAGGAGTCCAGGCCGACGCACTGACTCCTGGGAGCTATATTACGTAATAGCCGTAATATCCCCGCCCATATCCGAGGACCCGAGAACCAGGAAGCGAAGAAAACAACTAAAGGTAAGTAAAAAAAAAAAAAAAAAAACTACCGTTTCGGATCGAGGAAAGTGAGTATTTTTTTTTTTTATAGGTTGTAAAAACGGGTGGCGCTCCGCTTTAAGTTTTTCAGGATATAAATCAAGGAATCAAGGAAAATACGTATGCATTTACTCAATGAGCCCTCTACTAGCTCTGTAACTTTCTACAAGAAAGTGCAGTCTCATTTATCAAAGTATCTACAATAATAATTGTCTACCTTGCCCCACAACAACACATATGCTTCCTTTTATTCTGCAACTGTCATTTTCCCATACAGTTACAATGACTGGGTGGTACGGTGTATTACAGAAAATTCTTTGTTTAGATTGGTAAATGAGATACACTGTCTAAAAGCTATTCAGGTCACTGGGCATGGCGCATATGCCATTGCTGGAGTGTCAATGTCAGCAAAGGCAGTAGCTGACCACTGGGGACATTTGTGTAGTAGCTGAAAATAGGGCAACAGAGTAAAGATCTGACAGAAATAAAAGTAATATTTACTGCTCATATGTGTAGTACACCAAAATTCAAAAGCTGAGGGATTGTCATTAAGGATCTGTTAAAGTGATACTAAAGTCTTGTTTTTTTTTTTAGTTAAAATAACAAACATGTTATACTTACCTGCTCTGTGTAGTGGTTTTGCACAGAGCATCCCTGATCCTCCTCTACTCGTGTCCCTCGCCGGCGCTCCTGCCCCCTCCCTCCTGCTGAGTGCCCCAAGCAGCTTGCTATGGGGACACCCGAGCCGAGCGACAGCTCCATTCAGACACAAAGCTGCAGCTTCGCTCTGCCCACTCTCTCTTCATTGGCTCACCGACTTTGATTGACAGCAGTGGGAGCCAATTGCGCCGTGCTGCTGTCTCAGCCAATGAGAAGGGAATGTCCCAGACAGCAAAGACTCTCGTGCAAGATCGCTGAATTAAGATGGGGCTCAGGTAAGTATGAGAGGGGCTGCTGCACACAGAAGGTTTTTTTTTTATCTTAATGCATAGAATGCATTAAATACCTTCTGACTTTAGAACCACTTTAAAAGAATTGCCTTCAAAGTTACGCAAAGGATCCAAAAGGCATCATCAAACATATTTGCGATTGAAGCAATGTTCTAGAAGCTTTCTAGATTTACTAGAACTAGAGAGTGCACAATCTGGTACAGCTGTGCATAGAAACCAATCAGATTGCAGGTTTTATTGTCAAAGCTTATTTGAACAAGTTGAAGGCCATCATGCACAGCTGCACCAGATTCTGAGTGCTCCAATTTTAGTAAATCGTCCCCAATTCATTTATTTACAACTACATAAAAACGACAGGCTTAACGTTATAGTAAAGCCTGCTTTGTTATTTTTAGCTACAGGTAAGCCTTATTATATATAAAATTAAGATTTCCTAAACGTGCACTATTTAGGAGATATTTACCCTGCATGCAGCCACTGACGTCACCACCACATGCGCTCTGAACATCCAGCATACCGTGGTGGACCTTCAGAGCTTTTTGCTGGACCAGAGGGCTCCCGCGTGCATGTGTGGGAATGATGTCATCGTGGCTCTGGCCACTCACAGCGCCAGAGCCCGCCAACCATTTTTTATAATGTGCCAGTATGCAATGCATATTAGCACATTATGGCATTGTCTTACATGTGTTTTGCCCTTTGTTTTGTTTTTAAGATGATCTGTAACACTTTTCAAGAATTAGGGTGATAAGTTATAAAAGTGTAATTAAACAAAACCCTAGACCAGTGTTTATCAACCTTTTTTCAGTTTAACGTTATAGACAAACTCAAGGCACCCTTTAAAATTATGGACACTCTCTAGGCACCCCATTCTAAAATGTAAAAAACTATTCTAAACTATTCTAACAGCTTTACATAATGCAACAACATTCACACATGTAAGACACCCAACGTTAGATTTTTTTCTTCCAAAGTGAATACTTTTGCACACTGACTAGTATTCCAATGTTTCTCTTCTCCCTCAATTTCTCTTTATCACTCAGCTAATGTCACCCCAGTGCTGAGGGAGAGAGGCATAGGAGGGTCAAACAAGGATGCTGTGGAGGCGACTGGCATCCTCCTTATCAAATGATGACATCATTGGTTAGGATGCCAGTGTCTAGAAAGTCATTATGGTGCAAAATGAAAACCTGTGGCTCTGTGTAACTAAAAGGCAGGCTTCATCCACCCGCTGGCTTGTATACAAATGTTTATCAATTTTTAGGCATTTGGCCAAGGCACCTCTTAAGAAGCATCAAGGCACCCCAGGGTGCCTGGACACCCTGGTTGAAAAAGGCTGCAGTAGACAATATAGATGTGAATATTGGTAGCACTAAAGGTGGAAGTAATGTAAATGTATTTAAAGGTTATTATATTTTATGCGTTCTATATTTGTTTCAGTTTTTTTTAGACACAATAGAGAAATAAACACGGCCCTGGTGCATTTACCATTTATAATGTTACAGAAACAGGACACATCATTTACTTTGACAATAACAACATTCCAAACAGAATATATAAGATAAAACTGGTTTTAGATCTGTGATATTGCAATTTTACTATTTTTACTGTAAGGTTCTTGGGGGAAAAAGATCTTGTTGAGTTCAACCCTCATCAGTGATAATTAAGTTTGACAGTGTGGGTTCTGCAGTAATTCACAAACCTGTACTTTATGCATCAGCATTGCTTATTATTCTAATTAAAGTGGAACATTGTGCCCTCGCCAGTCATTAGTGGGTTTTCATTCTGTAACTGACATTTGCAGAAATTAAAACGGGGGAGTTCATGTGAAGTCCAGAGGCATCCATGTTAAAATTAGCTTTGCCATGGCAACAGTCTTCAACAATTATCAAGAAATTATGTAGTTTCTTTTTCTGTTTTTCCTTCTTTTTTTTTTCCCCCCTTTTTTTTAATTGAGACAAAAATGCAACGAGGTCCAGGAGATTTAGATATTGAGCTGGACAAGAAAGGTTTTGAATGTTCAGGAAAGAAAAAAAAAAAATAGGTAAAATCTAAGACTGTAATAAAAAAAAAATACAAAGTGTTCACAGTGTAGAGGATTCAACTGTAAGAGCTATTTGTCTCAGCACATTATCTCAAGGAGGATCATATCTGGACAGTTATGTGTTGACTGCAGTACTGGAGAATACCATATCCTTGAAAATAAGGCTATGACTTGCCAAAACATGTGTTATAACAAAAAGTGCATATGGGTCATTTTTCATTTATACAGTATATACTGCGTATGTGTATACATTTGTATAAATATATATATATATATATATATATATATATATATATATACATATATATATATATATACTTGTGTAAAAAATCTATACAGTGCCCAGCGAGGCAGACACAGTTTCATTAAAGGTAGAGTGTGCCCCATAAAAAAGGCTTAAACTTTTTATTTTATTTTTAGATAGGCAGAAAGTTTGGCATTTAGGTGATATTCTTCAGTGGCTAACTTAAAGTGTATTTCCACTTTTGCTATCAAAATTTCTATTCACACAGCATACCTAAACAATGAATTTAAAAAAATATTTCTTACCTTTATATACATAGGACACTAAAGGCAACTTCTTTTGTTTTGAATAAATAGCAATGTACAGCTAGGAGACAGGGAAGGACAGCTTTTTGTGTTGTTTACAAACTTTTATTAAGTGGAAAATGGTGGTACAAAAAAAGCACAATTGTACAGATATAAAAAGACAGATTATTCAGATACATATATCCTGGTACAAATAACATAGACTGATGAAGCCATAAAATAGTTGGCAGACAGGTACAAAAAAGCATCACAAGATGTATAAGGCTCAGTTTACACTTCTGCTACTTGGGATTCGACTTGTGAGACCCCCAAGTTGCGTAATATGTGAAATCCCATGTTAGTCATTGAGAGCCATCTTAAAGACTACTAAAGTCGCTCCGACAATCCAACTTTACAGGGAGATTACTCAGACATTCCCTAAAAGTCACTTCAAAGTTGCATTAACTGCTTAAGGACCGCCTTCTGTAGATTTACGTCAACAGAATGGCACGGCTGGGCAGAAGCACATACCGGTACGTCCTCCTTTAAGTGCCCAGCCGTGGGTCGCGACCTGGTCCTGAGCTCCGTGACCGCGGCCGCGGGACCAGTGGACCCGGTCGCCGCTGGTGTCCCGCGATCGGGTCACAGAGCTGAAAAAACGGGGAGAGGTCTGTGTAAACAAACCTCTCCCCGTGCTTCCTACACTGCCTGTCACTGATCAGCTGTTCCCTGTCATCGGGAACAGCCGATCAGTGACGTCAGACGTAAAGCCACGCCCCCTACTGTAAAAAAACACACACGTCACACTAACCCCTCCCCGCCCCCTAGTGGTTAACTCCTTCACTGCCACTGTCATTTACATAGGAATCAGTGCATTTAAATAGCACTGATTTCTGTATAGATGACAATGGTCCCAAAAATGTGTCAAAAATGTCCGATGTGTCCTGCCATAATGTCGCAGTCACAATAAAAATCGCTGATCGCCGCCATTACTAGTAAAAAAAAAATATTAATAAAAATGCAATAAAACTATCCCCTATTTTATAAACGCTATAACTTTTGCGCAAACCAATCAATAATCGCTAATTTCGATTTTTTTTTACCAAAAATATGTAGAAGAATACGTATCAGCCTAAACTGAGGAAAAAAATTTTGTTTTATATATTTTTTGGGGATATTTATTATAGAAAAAAGTAAAAAATATTGAATTTTTTTCAAAATTGTCGCTCTATTTTTGTTTATAGCGCAAAAAAAATAAAAATCGCATGGGGCGATCAAATACCACCAAAAGAAAGCTCTATTTGTGGGAAAAAAAGGACGCCAATTGTGTTTGGGAGCCACATCGCACGACTGCGCAATTGTCAGTTAAAGCGACGCAGTGCCGAATCGCAAAAAGGGGCCTGGTCCTTTGGCTGCAAATTGGTCCGGGGCTTAAGTGGTTAAGTTGCTAGCAAACCGCCAGGAAGTCGCCTGGCAAAGTCGCACTGTAAAACGCGTGACTTTCAGGTCGCGGCAGTGTGAACCGAGCCTCAAAGATAAGGCAAATTACTGTAACAAAAACATTATTGTCGATGTAAAATGCCAATGTCTGCATAGGAAGACTTGGGCAGATTGTACAACAATTGAATAAAAAATCTAAGAAATAAAAGGTTTAATAAAAAGAGCTACCAAAATATCAAAGAAAAAAAGGATATCAAAGAAAGATATTACAGTGTTCATAACAAGGATCCCATTTAGCCCTGTAATACATCATAGAATTATATAAAGTATGGAATATCTTCTCCATACAGCAAATTTTAATTTTTAGTAATGGGGACAGAGGGAGCTCAGCCATGGGAAACAGCAAAGCCTTGGAGCATTTTTTCCAAGGCTAAATAATAAGGGAGCGCAATTGGCTGAATCCAAAACCCAACTGAATTGTCCCCAGGCTCTGGTAACACAAACAGTATGGTCATAAGTCTTCATGGCAGAAGGATGAGGGATAGAAATCAAACAAGAGCCAAGAGGATGGGCATCTTCTAAAACAAATAGGTGAAACTGAGGATGGGATGATAGAATGTAATTGAGCAGGGATAAAAGACCATCTTGTAAAATGTTTGATTGCATTCTCAGCCCTGCAGTTTAGATTCTTCCCAAAATGTCTCCCTCATGATTAGGAATGACCTCCTCACACATGCTGCGTTGCCCGCCTCCATACCCGTAAATTTACTTGTAACCAAGGAGGCAAAGGCCTCCTCGTAGGTGGGTGTGGCATAGAGGGAGGCTGAGGCATCTTTTATCAGCTGGAGCGCTGACTCTCCCACCTCCCCCATGTTTTTCGCCCTTCTGTAGGGAAGGCGGAGGGGAGAGACTTGGGAGACAGTCAGGCTCCTACGCCTACCCCCCTCTTGGCTGCCACTACCCCTGCCTCCTCCTGACTGCCACCTTCCACAGCCACCTCCTGGCTGAGGTCTTCCTGTGTCTGAAAAAGGGACATAGTTTCAGTTATTTGTTCATCAAACACACACAATTCTCATCTAGTGACTGTTGCAAAATGTTTTCAAATACAAAACCATACAATTCTCAGCCCTGCAGTTTAGATTCTTCCCAAAAATGTCTCCCACACCACTGTCTGTTGATATGTCAATCACGTTAGGAAATAAGCAATTGGGGATCCTGAATTAACTGAACATCATTCATTATTCAACAAACTGGTTCCAAAACTACTATACCTGGAACAAGCTGGGCACCTGCACATATTCCTGACTGGAAGGCCCAGGTTGGTCCTCGGAAGCCTCATCAGGGGTGGCGTGCGTGGAAGGACGCGTGCAAGGAAGAGTCGAGAGTGACTTCCTGACAGTAGCCTGGTCTTTGAGAAAGTGGAGCCTGTCATAGTACCAGAGCGTGGGGACATGGACATCAGCTGCTGCAGCTCCAGATGCTTGTGACTTCAGGACCTTATTGCGCTCCCGGAAAATAGGTAGTCTTCATGTTGTTTATCTTCACTTTTAAGTTTGCGACGGTTGCCATGGGCAGGGTAGGCTTTACAAATGCCACCAGTTTCAGCAGGGCTGCGTACCTCTTTGGTCTGTTGCTATAATCCCTGTGTTTTGCCTGCCATAAGAGGGGGAATTGCCGGTATTTATCAATGAAGTGTGGGAGAAAGCTCACGTTGTAGAACGCCTCCATCACCTCTGCAAGACACAACGCCACACAAAACAATATAAATAATGTCAGCCTAAACACTCCTAATCTTCTCCATAAAGAAGCCTCAAGTTCTAATCAGTCTAGGCTAGTTATGTACCAACGTCAAATTGTACCTTCGTTTGTAGCGATCGTCTCGTGCGTGAGCTTTCTCTCCCCTCGTCTCCCAGATCGTGGCTACGACACAGGCGTGTGACGTTTTATATACAGTGCGCATGCGTCAAACTCCGCCCGCCCCTGACGATCTTTCTCGTCTATTCCCCACCCCTTCTCTTTACGGCGCAGTGGGGAGAGCACATGGCAGGGACACAGCAGGTGCGCCCCAAATATCCCCCCAACGAGGAGGAGGACGAGGAAAGGCCGGAGGCAGAAACGTCCCGATCCCGGAGCCTGAAATTCAAGGCCTCCAATATGTCATTTGGAGAAATGTTGGAGATGGTGGACATATTAAAGAGGAGCGACTATGATGGGAAGTATGGGCCTTACCTCAACCCCAATGTCCGCAAGGCCAAGATCATGTCTAAAGTTGTGAGGAGCCTGTACAATCATTTTGGGGTACAACGATCCAAGGAGCAACTGAGGAAACGCTGGTCAGACCTGAAACTGAGGGAGGCCGATCAGTACAGAAAGATCAAGAGAATTCTTCAAAAAAGTAAGTAGTTGTGTTTTGTGTTTGATTTCTTGCTTGCATACTGCTCCATGTGGTTTGATTTTTACAAAGTTGTACATTCCAAAATGGCCACTTTCATGTTCGTCTGTGCATTCGATCGTACTCAGCCTCGATCTTTCTGCCACTGTCATGGTCGTGTGTGTGTCCATTCGATCGTACGCAACCTCGATCGTGCGGCCACTTATAATACGATGTTTGGTGTTTTTTTGGGGGAAAGGAAGTTTGTTCTCCCTAGAAATGTCATCCAGAATGTAAAGGCAATTTATTCAATGTAAAGGAGAGGTCACCCAGTAGGTGTTTACCCATCTGGACTCGAGAGCACTAGTGCTGGGACACCCAAACCCCCTTTTTATTAGCCTTTTCCACACATGTGCTCCAGTGGATACTAGAGGGGGGTCTCCATCACACAAACTTCTACCAAAAAGCTAGTCAGTTTAGCACCTTTACAAAGTGACTACATTCATGTAGTTGACATTTGTAACTGGCCAAACTAAAATAGTGTCCGTCACTTTCAAGCAATGTTTGTCATTTCCTATTTCTGCCCTCAATAGTTTGTGTTGCTAAATCTTCCTTTTGGACATTCTCATAGGGGAGCGAAAACTTGGGCCGTCTGAGGAAACCCCCCAAACCAACACCTCCCAAAAAAGGGGAAAGAGCAGAAGCAGAGGAGGAGGAGGAGGAAGGAGAGATCATCGAACTTGGAGAAATTGTCACCACAACAGGTGAATGTGGGAGAACACAGCTACTGGTAAGCTAATCCATGTATGGCTGCCTCATTTCCAACACCCCATTTTTTTTGTTTGTGGTTTTTAGGTGACGTGGATGTTGTGGAAGAAAAATCGCACTTTACCACAGAGAGTGCCCACGTACTCATCGGAGAGATAATGGTCTGCAATCGAGATCTAGATTACATAAAGCAAAACATCAATGATGTTCAACAAAAATTGAAGAACATCATTGATGTTTTAGGAAAAATATGAAAAAGCACCAAGTAATTTACACACATTTGTGCCAGCTTCTGAACACATTTGCAACTTAAAAACTGTGTGAAATTTGGAACATGCACACATTGTGTCCACATGTGCTAGCTCCCATCATGGTGGATGAATGGCAACGTTTTTTTGGGGGTGCAAACACTTTACGAACTACGAAAGTGGTTGTGGTGAAGGGGTTGCACCCCCAAAAAAACGTCCATTCATCCCCATGATGGAAAATGGCACTTTTGAAGCTTCTAGGCATGTGTTTTACCATCTAATGACCATTTTCAGAACCAAATTGTGTGCATGTTCCAAATTTCCACTTTTCGGGGGTGCCCCCCCCATGTGATGAAGGCAAGATCAAACACACTTTGAACATATAGTCATGTCTGATCTTGTCTTCACTTTACAAAGTTGAACTTTCCTACTTCATAGGTTCTGCTTAGCTCCATGCCTGGTTTTACAAATTGCGTAATCTTTGTAAATAATGTTGTAAATAACCAAGATGTTGTCAGTTTTGGCGTGAAGATTGTAAACGCACTTGTGAATGTTTTCCAAGTAAACTTTTTTACTTTTCAAAATGTGTGGCTTCCTTATTTAACTAAAACAATGCATTATGTATGTAAAATGTAAAGGATATGGGGGGCAATGGGTGTTATTTACTAAAGGCAAATCCACTTTGCACTGCAATTTCCTTTCCCAGGGAACTTTTTCAATGCACTTGTAGAGCATAGCGGATTTGACTTATGTAAATGACACCCACAGTGCTTTGTACGAAAACACGGAGCACAGCATTTTGGAGAATACACACATGTCACACCTGGTGCTGAAAAGGAGTATTTTGGGTGTCAGTTATGCAGGACAAACCTTCTCTAGACCAAAGATTAGGTAGCAAACACACATGAGAATAATCTTTTTGGGAAGAAGAGACTGTTACCTCCTTTTGCCCAGAAAGTGCATTACCACTGTCGAAGGCAAAGGGAAAAAATGTCAAAGTAAAATAAGCTAAAAAGAAGACTGAAATGACAAGAAATCAGAGGTTGGTTAAAATATCAGATTTATTAAAAAATGCCTCTCACACATCGTCAGGCAGAGCAATGGCCCCCCTACCCACAAAGTATTCCATATATTGGTCCCGGACCACGCGGGCATTGAGAGGGGGCAAGCCTGGACGTGCCACTCGAAGGGCTGTGAGGTCCGCATTTGGAGGGCCCTCCACATCTGGGCCAACGGGCACCACATAGTTCCTGTTATGTCTTTTGAGGAAGTTGTGCAATATGCAACAGGCAAGAACTATGTGGTTCAGTTTGTATTCCGCCAAGTTAAATGCCGTCAGGAACAGGCGGAAGCGGCTGGCCAGGATGCCAAAAGCGTTCTCCACCACTCTTCTGGCTCTGGACAGCCTGTAGTTGAAGACCCTCTGGTCCGGGGTGAGGGTCCTCATCGGGAACGGCCTCATCACATGGGGAGTCAGCGCAAACGCTTCATCTGCGACAAAGACGAAGGGGAGTCCTTCGGCATTCTCCTCTGGAGGTGGCAAGCACAGACTGCCACTTTGGAGACGCCAGTAGAACTCCGTGTGCGTAATGGCCCCACCATCCGATATCCGGCCGTTCATCCCCACGTCCACATACATAAACTCGTATGTTGCCGACACCACCGCCAACATCACTACACTATTAAACCCTTTATAATTATAATAGTAGGACCCCGAGTTGGGCGGTGGGACGATGCGGACGTGTTTCCCATCAATTGCCCCTCCGCAGTTAGGAAAGTCCCAACGGCTGGCAAAGTGGGAGGCCACAGTCTGCCATTCCTGTGGCGTGGAAGGGAACTGTGGAGTGAAACAAGAAAAAAAAATTAGTCACTTTGCACCTAAACATTGCAAGCAGATTAGACAATCAACATCTTGGAACAAGAGCATTGTATAAAATTGGAGGCTGGAAAGTATTTACACAGAAAAGTAGAGGCTCCCCTTCACAGATTACTCACCCCCCCATCAATCCCCCCACTTCTGATGGGACATTGGCAATAACTATGGTTTTGGGGGGGGGGGGGGTGGTGGTGGACAGGTAACCCTCTGCACTTCATTGATTGGCAAATGGCTCAATAATGTGGCCTAGTTTGGCCAGACCCTCTGTACTTAACACTATTGGCAGGCCACAGGAAAGATCAAATAACATTTCCCCCCCCCCAAAAAAGGCAGGCACAGTGTGACATTATTAAATTACCAAGCAAGCTAATAGGAGGGAAAGAAGACAAAAAAATAGGAAATGGAATGTATGGAGGCAGTCCCTTGCACTACATGCTTTGCTGAATTCATCCCTAAAGATGCGCACTATAAAGAGGTAGGTATATAGTGTGTATGGACCTTGGGAAAGCCAGCAGATAAAGGATTGGTACCATCTGACAGAGCAGTTGGGGGAGGGGGTTCCTAATGAGTTTGCCCCCCCCCCACCAAAAGAACAAAAAAAGGGGGCTCTACATGAAGTAAACCACACAGCAAACATTTGTGCATATTTTAGGGGGTGTTTTGGGCAAACAATACTATGCAGCAGACAAAAGACATTGCTTAAGTGACTAGGCCATAGGTGTCTATTGGGGCAGAAGAGCATGCTGGTGAGGTAAGTGAAGGGAAAAATGCATGAAGGAGAAAAGGGGCACAGCATATTAGAACATATTGCAATCATGGTAATTAGGGAAGGAGGTCAAAAATACAAGTCATTAGCAAACAGAGCATACATAGAAGGGAATAGTAAAGTAGAAATGTTACCTTAATATAGTCCTCCTGCAGGACCTGAATGATGGCAGAACAGGTCTCTGGAATAATGATTCCCAGGGCCTGGGGAGAGATACCTGAAGAGAACTTCAAATCCTGAAGACTTCTCCCTGTCGCCAAGTACCTCAACGTGGCAACAAGCCTCTGCTCCGGAGTAATGGCTTGTCTCATGCAGGTATCCTGCCGGCTGATAAAGGGGGTCAGCAAAGCCAAAAGACGGTGAAAATCGGGGTCCGTCATCCTGAGAAAGTTCCTGAAATCATCAGGATTATTCTCCCGGATCTCACGAAGCAAAGGCATGTGCGAGAACTGGTCACGCTGAAGCAACCAATTCTTGGTCCACATACTCCTCATCACTCTGTTCATGGACGGGTCTTGGGTCAAAGCTAAAAGCCCGACACCAATTCCGCGTACAGCACGAACTCGGCGACGAGTACGCACGGGAAACATCGCTCAGAAGGTCACAAAAGGTCGGCTGGTCAGAACGGACAAACAGAAAGCACCGATAAACAGCAAGGCCTGAAAGAACGAAGTGAATACCAGCAACGAGCAGACAATAAGCAGTGCAAATCAAAGCGTCCTATATCAAGATATAGGCGCAATGACCAACAAATGCGAACTGACTACACGCACTAATAAACAGATACGCACGACAAGCACAAACTGAAGAGCAGTAACGATCTGAGTCAGAAAACTGAGAAGCGCGAATCTTAAGTCACCAAACTTCCACTAACTCTCGATAAACACGGGATCAGCAGAAGGAGCCCAACGGGTGCCTGACGTGGTGCTGAACTTCCCTTTTGTAATCTCGTGGACGACGACTTACGTCACGACGTTCTTCCGGACCGGATATTCCGACAACGTAGTCCGACCGTGTGTACGCAACGCCAACATGGGACAAAGTACGTCGGACAAAGTCCGACCGACCTTGTCCGCGGATTGTCCGAGCGTGTGTATGGGGCTATAGAATTATATAAAGTATGGAATATCTTCTCCATACAGCAAATTTTAATTTTTAGTAATGGGGACAGAGGGAGCTTTCCAAGGCTTGGCTATAACCCAATGAATTGAAACACAAACAGTATGGATAAGTCTCATATGAGGGATAGAAATCCAAGAGCCAAGAGATGGGCATCTTCTAAAAAAAATAGGTGAAACTGATGGGATGATAGAATGTAATTGAGCAGGGATAAAAGACCATCTTGTAAAATGTTTAATTGCAGTCTCATGGATTGAGATTGACCTAGTACACTTTCCAAAGGTTCACAATGCATTCTTCCCATTCTTCAGTAAAGAGAGCTATGTCACAATCAGATTTCCATTTGTTCATGTATAAGAGCTTATCTTGGGGGTCCATACTCACTAAATGATCATAAATTTCTGAGACGAGACCTCTTCCCCTAGGGCAGGGGTGTCAAACTCAATTTCATTGTGGGCCGCATCAGCATTATGATTGTCCTCAAAAGGGCCAGTTGTATCTGTAAGATTAGATGTCCAGTGCATCCCCTCCCCTTACATTAGATGTCAAGAGCCACCCCACCCTCAGAAGTTGAGTCCCCTACTCTTCCTAACATCACAGTGCACCCCCTTTCCTTATGTTGCTGCTGGGAAGAAGCTGGATGCATTGCTTAAAAGCAGAAAGTAGGGGTCTGGAGGAGGACCAGAGGAGGGCTGGAGCTCTCTTGCAGCTGCAGGAGAGGTGCGAGGGCCACATGAAATGGCCTGGAGGGCCAGATTCTTTGACACCTGTGCCCTAGGGGTTATATGACATAGATGTTCATAAAGTGTTGGGTTTGTAACCTCAGTTGTCTTTAAGTGAGTAAACATTTCTGATTTGGAAAAAACAGAACTGTTGGGACAGTACTAACATACAATTGCTAAGTCAGGCCTGGAAATTTTTTAATTTTTGTTAGTCATCTAAGTTACAAGTGATAATGAAATCGGCCAGCACAGTACCAACGGTGCTAATTAATGACAAAAAGAAGTCCCCAATTCCCAGAAAGAAAAAAGTATCTCACATAGAGGACTTTTTGTCCCCTATGTGATATAAATAAAGTTTTTGAGAAAGTAAAAAAAAAAAAAGAAATATGACAAAATAAAGTTATACCCAATCACTTAACAACCCCTTAAAAAAAAATTGAGTCCACCCTGCCCCCCCTGTCGGGGGTGCCTATATATGAAAACATCACTTATGAAACACAGGTTACATATCACCGTGCATGCTGGAATGAAAGCAATTATTTTAGGCCAATTTTTTATGGTTAACTTTAAAATGATGACCTTTTAAAGCATCACCTATGGAAAATATAGGGTACCAAAGTTTGTTGTTGTTTTGTCGCCAAGCGTAAATTTTAAGTTTGACATGTTGGGTATCTATTCACTCAGCACAACATTATCTTCTATATTTTACCAAAAAACAAACTGGGTTATGTATCGGGTTTTTGTACTATAAATAACCTAACTGCATATTTTTACTGAAATGTTGCACTTGATAAACCATTGCACAAATATTGTTTAACATAAAAACTGTAACTACCACTGTTTCTATTCTCCAGAGTCTTTGCTTTAAGAACAATATATAATGTTTGTTTTTTTTTTTATCAACCCTTAGACCAAAAATTATCTTTTTTTTTTTTATGTGTCCAAAAATAGCAAAAACAGCTCTGGCAGGGAAGGGGTTAAGTTATTAAAACGATTTAGATCATTCTGAAAGCTTTCATAGATTTCAGATAGGTATATTTACTTAATCTTTATACAATTCTGATTAGAATAGAATGGTTCTGAAACCCACATATTTATACAAAGAGCTACAATGAGGCACAATGAAATACAACCATTAAAAAAATACAACTCTTCTTTTTACACACTTGACATGGCAAGTTCTGTGAGTGCCCTGATCACAGCTTGTTACGTGAAAAAAGCTGACACTAAAAGGCTTAGTATACAAAAGTGCTAATTGTACTTGATTTGTATCACACTTAGCTGCATCATAATTATAACGTATTGTTTCCCAGTGAGCACACATGCACCAATGCAAAGCTAAAGCCATTATCTTTGCATACATTTCTGCATCTTAAAGTGTATTTCCTCTTTTGCAGCCACATTAAGATAACATTTACTTTATATTTGTTACATGTTCACATTTACATAGCATAACTTAAAAAAAATATTTTAAAAAAATGCTACTTATCCTTTACTTCCTCCTGATAACTCCTTCTGAAGTTTTCTTCTGCTATGCAGAGGGGGTTGGGGAGTTAATGTTTACTATAATTAACCCTGTTTGTACTGTGCTGGCAGATTTCATTATCAATTGTACACTGGACTTGCATACTGTCTGTCCTAACAAAAGGTTAAACATTTAGAAGTTGGGCTTCTGCATTCTTTGTTAATGAGGGGAAGCTTAGTGTGTCCCTGAGTAGGGACAGATTGAGTTTCTCTCATTTCAACTGGGTGCCGGTCCAGGCATGTGGGCGAATCCTGACTTCATTGTCACAAACTTGCCTGAGCCTGGACCGACTCTGTGATGTCAGCTGGCAGCGTGCTTCAACCTGCTGTCTGCTGAAAATGGGTCACAGGAGTGCAGTACAAACTGCACTCCTGTGATCCAAAGGAGAAGTACAGCCAATCAAGCTTTGGTTGTACTTCTCCTTTAACTGACAAGAATGTACTGCACTTTACCAATTGCAGTTTGCCTTATTTAAAGCAGTTGTGAAGGCTAAAGGTTTTTTATCTTAATGCATTCTCTGCGTTAAAGGTAAATAAAAACTTTTAGATGCAGCCTCTCAAATACTTACCTGAGCCTGATCTCAATCCAGTGATGTGACCAAGAGCAGTGCTGCTCTCTCTCTTCTCACTGGACTCAGTGAGAGCAGCATGAGGGCAATGGCTCCTGCTGCTGTCAATAACATCCAGTGACAAGGCGAGGGGGCAGGGCCAAGTTGCACTGTGTGCATCAGTAGACGCACACAGTGCAGCTCAAGATTGAGCCAGTACAAGTACACCAATAGCAAGCAGCTTACTAGGAAGCACTCTGAAAGCAAGAGGAGCCAGGAGTGCTGAAGGGGGACCCCAGAAAAGGAAGATTAGGGCTGCTCTGTGCAAAACCATTGAACCGAGCAGGTAAGTATAATGTATGTTTGTTATTTTATTTTTTTTAAAGATCCTTTCCAATCTCTTTAAGTGGTTTATTATTCCCTTTTTTTTTCATATTAAATTAATACTGTATTTAATTTAAGTCATCAAATGACCTTAAAATTTTGCATTTGTATCACCTTCCATACAACAGACACATTTTCTTTTTTTCCTTCCTTTTATGAGAAATCTTCTGAGGATTTGTTTGATGCTATCTAGATCGTATATTAAGGATATTATGGGTAATGCATAAGCTCATTCTCTACCTGACTTTATAAAGCTTGAAACAAGATTGTTGGTGTGGAACAACAGCTGTGTAGAACTGCGGTAATAAAATTTCATGGAAATTCCCACAAATCATTTTAATTAATTTTAACCTCAAAACTTTATGTACAAGGCATATGTGACCTTGATATTGTTTGACTGATGTTGTTCACTAAGGCAATCATCACTGTTATACAGTATAAGAGTAAGCTAAGGCACTTTGTCTTGGATAATACTCTGTTGTAGTGCATCCTCCAAACGTCCTTGAAACACTGAAAACCTAGGTGTTTGCACAGTATCAGTAAACACGGTACGCATGGATCCCAATGGGTTATTTTGTCATATCCAGGTTATTCGGAAACCTTTGTATGCAAGTCATGTATGTCACCAGAATCTGTCATCAACAACAGTGTATGGTTTTGTACCAGCTCACTCGTTGGATATAGATCGTGTTTTCAAGGAGTTTGCCAGTATCTGTATTTCCTGGCCGATTTCAGTTTTACATAAAACTGAACCCTGTCTATCCTAACAAAGGGTTAAAGATCTGGAAGCTAGGTTTCTGTAATGTAGGTAATGAGAGGATACTCAGCCTGTCCTAAGCCTTTCTGTTTGGTTAAGCTCACTCTGAACTTGCTTAGAAATCTTGCAGTCTGCCATGAGGCCTTTTCCAAAAAAAATTTAAAAGGTAAAAAATATATATCCTAAGTAAGCTGTGCGAATGGGAACACAAAACAAAAATGTAATATTGGTACTTATATAGTGCCATCAGTTTACATATACTGTATATCGGTGCATTCACAGCAGTCCCTGCGCTCAAGGAGCTTACACTCTAAGGTCTCTATCTCACATTCATACATACACATACTAGGGCCAATTTAGAGAAGAACTAATTTGCCTACCAGCATGTCTTTAGAGTGGGGAAGGAAACCCATGCCGGCACAGGGAAAACATGCAAATTCCAATTAGGGAGTGTCATGGTTGGGATTTGACCTGACGACCCTGGTACTGGTAGTCAGAAGGGCTAGCCACTTAGCCACTAGGGTTTTGATAGACAAGATAGAGTTGGTCAAAGGGAATCTCAAAGGCACTGCATCCCAAAGTAATGTAGAACAACACATATTGGGGATGCTCTTATAAAAAGAGCTGGGATTTTTTATGTGCCTAAATAATCCCACCTCTTTTTATAAGAGCTTCCCCAATGTGTCTTGTTCTATAGGTAGGGTTTTCTCAAATTTGACTGGAAAAATGGGAATACAGTTTAAGACTACCCGTAGACATGTGAGCAATGAAGGATTTTAATGCCAGCTTCCCTACACTTACTTTGAGTCTTTTAGTGACTGCCTGTGGATTTCTATTCATTTCTCTGATGAGCAGAGGTTACCACAATGCCTTTCAGCACAGGTCTGCATATCAGTGGATTAAAGCTCCAAAGCTGCATTTTTGGTTGAATGATCAGAGAGATCTTCATGCCTGTCATTTTCACTGCTAATTACACAACAGTGTTAAAATAAAATTAAAATATATCAAAGATTTATGATTTTACTTTGATTACATTTTTTTTTTTTTTTGCTTTGCATGTGTCAGTTTGTATGTAAGTTGATGTGTGTAAATTGAGGACCTTATTTACAAGGTGTCTGAAAAAAAGTATTTTATATTGTTCAGAGCAACCAGATTCCAACTGTAATTTTTGAAGCACAGATTTAAATAGTAAGGGAGAATCTGAGTGGTTAAATTATGCAATAGAAACCTTTATTATTTCCGACACTTTTGATTTTTTTTTTCATTATTCCTTTTAAACATTACTGAAAAATCTCAGTATAATATCTGAAACCGAGTGAACAGTGTGAAGTCTGCCATCAGTTGTAGCCTTGTGGCAGAAATGATACAGATCCAACACTCCAGGAAAGGGGCGAGCATGCAAAGACACGAATGAATGCTTTACTATTCATGATCTAATGTATCTATAGTTCCTTCCAGTACATTTGTTTATATGCACAACTGAATGACTTCTACTAAATTCCAGGTGCTTGCTTTATTTTCTCTTACACCTACACAAGTCTCCTACTCAGACATTTCAGTAGGAATCATCACAATGCTTCCAGTAGTGCCACTAGGCTTAGTTATTCGTAAACAGTGCCATTGTGTGGTGAACAACATAGTACTATGTACTTGTATATATATGCTGAAATATTGCCAGTAATTTCAGAAACAAAAGGCTATATACAGTCTGCAAACAATGAACTAAGACTTTAAGCAAGACGTTTTAAAGTTTAGAAAATTGGTATAATCAAAATGCATACACCTCTTTGTTGTGGTTTAAATATGCTGACCCTACATATATTACTATTTCTGTGGACTGTTGTTATAGCCCTTATTAAAGAGTATGGAGACAATGATTGTGCCTATTCTATGTGTGACCAGGTTCCAAAAGCCACTGGGAATAATTGAACAGGCTCGCTACAGTATGTTGTTTTGCAGCCTCCTTACAATGGATGTACTGCTCCCCCTGTTGCTATGACACTGGGGGGTTGATTTACTAAAGGCAAATAGACAGTGCACTTTACAAAGTGCAGTTGGACTCTGCAAGTACAGTTGCTCCAGAGCTAAGTAAATGAGGTAAACCTTCACTTTGCAAATAATATCCAATCAAGTGGAAGGAAAATTAAAAAAAACAGCATTTTTGCTAGCAGGTGATTGGATCATGGAAGTCAGCAGAGCTTCTGCTCATTTACTAAGCTCTGGAGCAACTGTTTGTACAGAGTGAAACTGCACTTTGAAAAGTGCACAGTTTATTTGCTTATAGTAAATCAACCCCTAGGTACTTCTTTAACAAACAAATCAATTTTGTCAAAACCATCACTTTGTAAAGCAGGGGTGCCCAACCTTTTGAAGAGCGAGGGCCACTTAAGCGACTTGGTAACCGGTCGGGGGCCGCAACGAGCGGAGTGGGTGGATGGCATGTCCGTGTCTGCTCTGCATATGCAGAGCGGACACGGACATAGCCCACTATACTTCTTTTTTTTTTTTGCAAATCAGATTGGAGGTAGGACGCAAGTTGGTCTATGTCTGCCACTACTTAGAGGTGAATGGAAGATCCAATTGGTCGGACTGTCAGACTGACCATGTGAAAGGGGCCCAAGGCTGCTTTCACACTGATGCGCTGCGGTTTACCCGCACCACGGGTGAAACGCAGTGTACCTTTTGGCTTTCCTGCACTTTGCAATAGACTTCTATTATATTCTGCAGGTTTGGTGCACTTTCCGAAAGCTCACCAAACTCGCAGGTAATAATAGAAGTCTATGGCTCAGTGCAGGTAACCCACAGGTAAACTGCTCTACACCTGCGTATCAGTTTGAAAGCAGCCCAGTAACTACTGCAGAACAGATATGGCCATATATACACTGTGATTTTAGTAATAAACTGACCTTTAATAACAGTATTCTATTCCATCCCAGAGCAGGAGGTCACGGGCCACATCAGAGGGCTCCGCAGGCCACGTGTGCCCCCCGGGCCACTGGTTGGGCACCCCTGTTGTAAAGTATATGCTCTTTATCATACATTTATTATACAGTAGTTATATTGAGCCCTAAAGTGACATTGAAATCTGGTTAACCTCTTACGGACCAGCCGCCGCAGTTTTACTGTGGCAGGTTGGGTCCCCTGCATGAAACCGCGTAACTGTACGTGGGCTTGCGGGGTCCGGATAGAAGGCGCGCGCCGCCGCACAGCGGGGGTGCTGATGCTCGTGGCCGAAGGTCACGATGACCGCCGGCAACAAGCGATCATGAGCTGGAGACACAGAACAGGGACGAGTGTGTGTATACACACACTTCCCTGTTCTGATAGGAGTGACAGATCGTGTGTTCCTATTAGTTTTTTCAAAATTATCACTATGCTTTTGTTTATAGCGCAAAAAATAAAAAACGCAGAGGGATCAAATGCCACCAAAAAAAAAGCTCTATTTGTGGGGAAAAAAAATTTGTTTGGGTACAATGTCACGCGACCGCGCAATTGTCAGTTAAAGCGACGCAGTGCAGAATCGCAAAAAGTGCTCTGGTCAGGAAGGGGATAAATTCTTCCGGGGGTTGAAGTGGTTAAAAAAATTCTATTGAACTATATCTTCTTTACTCAAAAAGTACCTTCTGATATCCTCAACCTCTTCCACATCTCCAAATTCCTTTTTTTGCTGCTTTGATCCAGCTTCCTGATAGAAGGTGGCTATGCTCAGTCTCTTTGGTCCCACTGTACGTTGGAGTGTAGCCTCCCTCACTTGCTCACTCCTAAGATGGACTATAGTCTATGAGATTTGTTGTGTTCTTAGAGCAGTGACCGCAACTAATGTGCATCATTTACTCCAAACAAAGGAAGTAGAGGAAAAAGGAGAGTTTTGGGAACTCATAGAGCAGGGATATGCAATTAGCGGACCTCCAGCTGTTGCAGAACTACAAGTCCCATAAGGCATAGCATGACTCTGACAGCCACAAGCATGACACCCAAGGGCAGAGGCATTATGGGACTTGTAGTTTTGCAACAGCTGGAGGTCCACTAATTGCATATCCCTGTCATAGAGGATGGAGGAGGCAGAAAAACACAGTAAGAAACAATTTAAAATAGATTAAAGGGCCATTAATTAGTGGATGTGTATCGATTCGTTTTGAAAAAAAGGATATTGTTTAGTATCCCTGTAAACTTCACCTCCACTGTCACTCAATACTAGTGTATTATGTGTGTAGAAATGTGTTTCTGTGACCCCCAAAATATACAAGAGATGCTGTTTTGATGACCTGCAAAACCAATCTACATGCATGTATACAGGTCAGCAAAAGTGATAACCTGAAAACATACATCTTGCGGTAACCTAGAACCTTTTGGGGTTGATTTACTACAGGAAAATAGACTGTAAACTCTGCAATTACAGTTGCTCCAGAGCTTAGTAAATGAGATAAACTCTGCAATTACAGTTGCTCCAGAGCTTAGTAAATGAGATAAAGCATCATTTTGCCAAGACAGCCCAATCACACGCAAGGAAAACCATTGAATTGCACACACCTTTGTGTTTTTAGCATCAATTTTTTCCACTACAAAACTCAGGTTTAGTATATAGTAATGTGCTTGAAAATAATCTTTTTCCTATTTTGCCACAAATCTTTTTCTACATTTTGTACGTGTTGCTTGGATTGGATTGACTTATTGGATTTCCTGGAGCGCCTCGTATCATTCAAGATTATAGGTCTCCAACTTTTCCCTTGCTGTCTCATTAAGGAAACATACAGGGTTGCTTTTTGCTCTGCACGGGGCTTTAGCCAGATGTCATAACCCTTCTGTTTACCTGCTCTAAAGTACAAGTGAAGACAAGTGGGATTCCTTGAGACCCCCACCTAAACGCTCAGAAGAAATTTTAAACTCAAGTGTGTGGATCATACTTGTGGATATTTTTTTACTGACCTTTATTGAAAAGCACGGTAAAATGTACAGTGTAGAACTACATCATTAATCATTTCTTAGATAACGTGTTCTCTCGGCTTTTCAATAAAAGGAAGCACAGCACATGAAAATATATTCTTACACTGAAAAATGTTTACTAATATTTCCAATGGCTTCTGTTCAAAAATGTACTTGCTGTCCTGCAAGCTAAGGATAAGGATAGTTTTACTGTCATTCCAAAACCTATTGTACATGAAAGGGAACACAATAAAGTACTTAAATCTGGTAGTAATAATAATACAATTTAGAAAAAAACATCTATTTAAAGTAAAAATAATAAATGCATATGTGAACATGAGTATATAGTAAATAATATACAGTATATGGCAGTTGCCAAAAATTCTATTTAAACATCCTTCCTTTCCATCTCTACATCAGGGATATAAAATTCTTCAGTATTTTAAGACCCAGTCAGTCCGACCTAGAAGCCTACACTTGGCTTTAAAAAGTGAGGGGACATGGCTTTTGTGAAAACAGCTAAAGCTAAGATTAGTAAAGCATACGGTTGTTGTTTTTTTTTTTAACTCTAATTGATATAAAACCCAAAAGCAAAAATTGTATATATTGCAGATTACCACTCTTTAAATGTGCTGGCTGCATTCGTTTTCTTTTTTAAGCTTTTCCTTTTATTTGCATCTAGTGATTCTGCTAGTAACACACTTCCAGACCAAATAAAACAAGTTCATTGTTAGGTTCAGTGGCGGCCGGTTCATTAGGGGCGCAGGGGCACCGCCCGCCTAATCCATGTGCCCGGCCCCTAACTACATGCAGGGTGCTGTACGCATGGATTTCAATGTGTTTTGTTGTTTTTTAAAGCCTTAGGCGCTAATCGGCTTCAAAAAAGGGTGAGCTCAGGGCTCACAGCATTGTTCACCGAGCCCACCCACTTTAGCAAATTAATTAATATTCACTAATGTCTTCTTGCTTCTCCTCCCAGCCAATTAGGAAGTGGGTTCTGAGACCCGCTTGGCCAGGGAGTCTTAGGACACCCGGCCAATCGGGTCTTAGGACCCACTTCCTGTTCAGCCGGGAGGAGCTGAACTGTGTCCTAGATTGTGCAGATATTTCCATTCATTTCCTGGCCCATAGCCAAACAGGAAGTGACAGAAAATCCTTGAAAATTAAGGGAACCCATTGGGGTCCTGAAAGTCACCAGAACTAGTATCTCGATTGGAAGATTTCCCTTCTATTACTTTTTTGGGGACAAGCTAAAATTTGTGATTTCATTTTGTTTTTACTTTCAACATTAATGGTAAACAGGACAAATAGAGAGGGTGAACCTCCAAAACAGGGGCACAGACAGCAATAAAACTGACAGGGGTTCTAATCCCTCTCCCCACTAATAAAAAAAGTTTTGACTTTAGTTATACTTTAAAGATCCAAAACATTACTTTCTGCAAGCAATTTTTATGTCACACTATATTCGCACCACAGTTTACCAAATCTATTTAAAAAAACATTCAAATAAATATTAGTGCACATAAATATGTCAAAATTAAAAGCTTTTGTGTAGCTGCAAAATATTGACAAACTATAAAATCCAAAAGTTTCAGACCCAAGATGGCTGATGCGTTTCAGGGGCGTACCCCTTTCCTCAGAGCCTAAGCGGGCAATGGCTGCTCTCTGCTAGTCACCTCTATATGTGTGTCTGAATACTCATTATTCTGAGGAAGGCTGCAAGACGGCAGGCTTTACTCTATAAAGTTGGTCGCACCACGCAATGAGAAACTAGACACCCAAAGGCAGGAGAGATTTTTTCTGTTTTTTGCTGTACCCAAATTACCCATATGGATCATTTTCATAGGTGAGTGCATGTGGGGAGTAAGGATGAGCTCAGGCGTATTCTCAACTCCACGTGCCTGTCCCCGAGCCCGCCAGGAAGCTGACACTCTGCAGCGCTAATTACATTTCGCAATCTGTGCAGCCGCAGATCAGAAAATGTCTCACCGCCCCTAATTAGCACTGCAGAGTGTCAGCTTCCTGGCAAGCGCGGGCACTTGGAGTTGCGAACACGCCTGAGCCCATCCATAGTGGGGAGACAGGGGGCTTTAAATGTCATATATAGTTTTTTTTTTTTTTTTTTAATGCTATTGTTATAACAAGGGGGCTATAAAAAGTAAAAAATAGCAACAGTGATAACAGCCATAAGATTGTTTACATCCTGATACTGCTGTGCTGTAACACTTAGAGCAGTAAAAATGTGGAACCTAGGAAGTGGTTACTAGCTGACAGTGTAGACAGTTTTAAAAACTTTAAGTTGTCTTCCTTTTTTTTTTTTTTCCACTATTCTAGTGACAGGTGTGTTTTAACCTCTTTACTGCCACTGCCATATCAGTAAAGAACCATTTTCACAATCTAAGGTTGAACTTAATTTCTTCTGACCTCAAATCATGGTCATGTGTCCTCTTCAGGGACCTTAGCCTAAACAGTGTCTTACAATTACTTGAGTCACCTTTGATATATTTGTAAATCATAATCATATTAATCACTACCTCTTCAGAGTGAATGACTGTAATCTATGTAATAAATCCTCATAGCTGAGGTCCCTCTCCCCCACCCCTTATTAATTGTGTTACCTGTTTCTGAACTCTTTCTAATTCAAGAACTTTTCTGAGGAATAGTGACTAAAACTTAACTCCATATTCAATATGAGGCCAAATCAGTGTTTTGTAAAGAGGTAAAATGATTGATTTATATCTTGAATGTATGCCCTTTTTAATTTATGAGAGTATTTTTTAGCTCTTGTAGCTGCAACTTGCATGCCATTGCTGTCTTTGATCTACAAGCACCCCCAGATCATTTTGCATCACTGATTCTCCCAGAGGAGTCCTTCTAATGCGCAATATGCATGTGTATTTTTGGCAACCAAGTACATAACTTTTAATTTCTCAATATTAAACATTATCTACCATGTAGCTGCCCAACCCCCTATTTTATCAGAATATTCTTGTAATTATGTTGTATTTTGTGTCAAAGTTATGTCCCTGCATAATTTGGCATCATCAGCAAACATCAAAACTGAGCTCTTGATTTCAACCTCTATATCTTTAATAAACAAACTGAACATCATTGAGAACAAGACAGAACCCTGGGGAACATCACTCCTTCATACACCTTTGGTGGTGTGCACAGCTAGGTGGTGCTGTTGCAGAGATTTTTTGGTGCGTAAGTGCAGGAGTGTCAGATGCTGTGACAGCATGGTGTGAGAGGGAGTGAGGGAGTGTGAGAACAGTGGACCGGACACACTCCCCCCCTCATGACCGATAGCGGCAGCGGGTGACCCGGAGACCGAGAGTGGCAGCAGGTACCAAGCAGGTGACCCAGGGACCAAGAACGGCGGCAGGAGCAGGACTTTGTGGTGGTGGAGCGGGAGTAACTGGGGACAGTATCACCACACAGACAGGGACAGAGGAGGCGGGAGTAAATCCAGCGGGACCGGGAGGTTACTGACTAATTGACTGCTGCAAGTGTCAGATTACAGGGTTGGCTGATCAGAGACACAGAGAGACACAAATAATAAAAAACTGACTGACAGTGTATGGGAGTACCTGTGTATGTGAGTACCCATGTAGGTTAGTACCTGTGTATGTGAGTACCTGTGCATGTGAGTACCCGAGTTATGTGAGTACCAGTGTGCTGTGAGCCAAAAGAGCCAACTTCCATGAACTACGCTCTTTGCTAGAAGATATTAAATAGGATAAAATCCTATGAACACAGAGGAAAAATGGGAGTGCTTTAAGAGCATATTAAATAAGGGTATTAGCCAGTGCATCCCAATAGGAAATACATTTAAAAGAGCTAATAAAAGTCCTGGGTGGCTTAACTCCAATGTAAATATGAATATAAAAGCAAAGAATAAGGTCTTCAAAAAATACAGGGCTGAGGGGTCATCATCAGCATTCCAACTTTACAAAGTATGCAATAAGAAATGTACGGGTGTAATCAGGGTGGCTAAGATAGAACACGAAAGGCACATAGCGGATAAGAGTAAAAAAAAAAATCACAAGAAATTCTTTAAGTATATAAATAGTAAGAGAGGGAGGTCAGATCCTATTGGCCCCATTATGAATGATGAAGTGAATCTGGTTACAAAGGATGGAGAGATGGTGAAGGTTTTAAATTAATTCTTCTCCTCAGTCTTCACAGGGCAAACGGGGGCTTCAGTAACCAACACTGCAGGGTTTTTCCTCATGACACGTCACAGGAAGCAACCTCATGGCTAACAGAGGATAGAATTAGGAATAGACTTGAAAAACTTAACATTAATAAGTCACCGGGACCAGATGGCTTGCACCCAAAAGTCCTTAAGGAACTCAGTCAAGTAATTGCCAGACCATTGTTCCTAATTTTTACGAACAGTCTACTGACTAGTATGGTACCAACTGATTGGAGAAAAGCCAATGTAGCACTAATATTTAAAAAAGGACCAAGATATATCCCAGGGAACTACAGACCAGGTAGCCTAACGTCAATAGTATGCAAGCACTTGGAGGGGATGATAAGGGATTATATACAAGAGTTTAGTAATGAAAATGGTATCATTAGCAGTAATCAGCATGGATTCATGAAGAATCGTTCTTGCCAAACCAATCTATTAACCTTCTATGAGGAGGTGAGCTGCCATCTAGATAAAGGAAAGCCCATAGACATGGTGTATCTGGATTTTGCAAAGGCATTCAATACAGTTCCCCATAAACGTTAACTGTACAAACTAAGGTCTGTCAGCATGGACCAAAGGGTGAGTACATGGATTGAAAACTGGCTACAGGGGCGAGTTCAGAGAGTGGTAATAAATGGGGAGTACTTGGAATTGTCCAGTGTGGAAAATGGGTCCTGGGACCAATCCAATTAAATTTATTCATAAACGATCTGGAGGATGGGATAAACAGCTCAATCTCAGTATTTGCGGACGATACTAAGCTAAGCAGGGCCATAATTTCTCTGCAAGATGGGGAAGCCTTGCAAGAAGATCTGAACAAATTAATGGGGTGGGCAACAACATAACAAATGAGGTTTAATGTAGAAAAATGTTAAATAATCTATTTGGGTACCAAAAATATTAATGCACTTACTAGGGGGAGAACCTCTGGGGGAATCTAGGATGGAAAAGGACCTGGGGGTCTTAGTAGATGACAGGCTCAGAAATGGCATGCAATGCCAAGCTGCTGCAAGCAAATCCAACAGAATATTGGCATGCATTAAAAAGGGGATTAACGCCGGAGATAAAACGATAATTCTCCCACTCTACAAGACTGTGGTCCGGTCGCACCTGGAGTTCTGGGCTCCAGTCCTCAGGAAGGCTGTGCTGGAACTGGAGAGGGTCCAGAGAAGGGCAACAAAGCTTATTAAGGGACTGGAGGACCTTAGTTATGAGGAAAGATTACCATAACGGAACTTATTCTCTCTGGAGAAGAGATGCTTGAAAGGGGATATGATATCAATGTACAAATACCATACTGGTGACCCAATAGGGATAAAACTTTTCCGTGCAGAGGAACTTAAAAAGACACGCGACCATTCACTAAAATTAGAAGAAAAGTGGTTTAACCTTAAACTGCGTAGAGGGTTCCTTACTGTAAGTGTGGTAAGGATGTGAAATTCTCTTCCACAAGCAGTGGTTTCAGCAGGGAGCATAGATAATTTCAAAAAATTATTAGATATGCACCTAAACTACCATAACATACAGGGATATGCAATGTAATATTGACATAAAAGCAAATACACAGGTTGGACTTTATGGACGTGTGTTTTTTTTAACCTCACCAACTATGTTACTATGTAACTATGTAATTTTAGACCATTTAAAGAATGAGTCATTTATCACAAGTCTGGACCAGATTCCTATCCATGTATATTACATCAACTTCAAAAGACTTTATTTTATAGAGTAAATGTTTGAGGTACAGTATCAAGTGCATTAGCAAAATCTAGATAAACTATGTCAAATAGACTTCCCCCATCCATTTTCTCTCTTACCTCCTCATAGAACCATAACAGGTTGGTCTGAAAAAGGTCTTTTCCATGCTGGCTGTCACTTATAATACCTTTATCACAGACAAATTTCTGTATCGAGTCCCTTACCATTCCCCCAAATATCTTGCATACTATTGATGTCAGGCTTATTAAGCTGTAGTTTCCTGTGAACTAACATTGCTAAAAATAAAGTTTACTAATGGCTGCCTACATATGGTAATTTTCTCATGATGGGTATAAAGTTATATAATGGTTGCTTCACATGCTTAATAGTAATATTAAAAAAGTATACACCTTCATTTGGTATGCTTCATCACACATAGAGTTTCCTAACTGACTTTGGGCCTGCAATTAAATGGGTACATACCTTTGTAAGATTTGCAGTACGAGCAATTATTTTTACATACAACAGCCTGTTTGTTTTTCCTTGGTAAGCATAAATAGCTAGCCATAAATTACTCTGAGCACACATATTTTAAGAAAAATTACCCTTTCACACAGTATGTAAAATGGAGCACAGTTGGCGTGAAATCTCATTTATCAAAGAAGAAAAGTAATAATTTCATTGGAAAGGTCCACCACTGGGAACTGACTGGGATAATGCTGCATTACAGGTTAATGAAGAAATAAAAACTGGACTATTATTGCTATTAAGGAAGCATGGAATATTTTCTGTGCTAAAGTAATAATAGTGTGTGGATAATGGATTTGTCAAAATTATCTAATCGCTACATGGATAAAAAAATAGACCTATCATTATTGACATTTATAATAGAAAATAATTTTTGCCACAAAAATAGCATATTGTATCCATTTGTATTTGCCTGTATTTGAAAAACAATTCCACTGATAAGCTGCTTCTAAGAAATTATTTTTATGAAAGGAGCTGAATTATAAAAACTAGAACCACTGTAGAGCTATTAGCCACAGCAAGCAGGCAAGTTTGATTTTAAATTTTTTAAAAAAAAAAAAAAAAACTGTTGACCATTGGTAATAGTTGCACTTCTGTCTCAGTTGCTAGTTTCCGTAACTTACTCTAATGCAGAATTCAGGGAGCCAGTGGTACTGTCACCAGCCCTTAGGGGAATATATGGAGAATGCACACCAGCAAGGGGGAAAAGGAAGTTCATCTCACAACACTGCCTTGGAGGTCACTGTGGCAGAACATGGGGGAATATCAGAGAAGTAGCAAAAACCTGATGTAGGCTTTAGCCCTTTGTTTTCTTTGAAAGATAAAAAATATTTTAACCAGAGTTTTAGCAGATTACAGGAACACAGAGCGTGATCACACTACACATACAGTATATTGTATGTGAAATACTCAACTGTGATTCACATTTCATTGGACACATTGATGCATTTTACTGAGAACTGTATCTCTAAACTAGGTCAATGTGTTCAGCTCTCAGTGAATATCAAAATATGGGCCTGATTACTGATAACTGGAAAGAAAGATAAACTGAATATATAACCTTTAAAAGGGCACTAGGAAAATAAATGTGATCGATTATTTCCTGTGATTGGTTGTTATTAACGTACTTTTTTTTCCCTATTTTAATCAGCTTCTTGGCACAATATTTTATTAAGTCCCTTTTTAGCTGATAGCTCATCTGTTTTGCAGAGCTTCTGTAGGCATCCAGATGTACTGTACACATGAAATTGCTGAGAAGTGTTTGTTAGATCACACCATTTATTTTATATTGCAGCTGCTTGTGATATCTGATGTTTTGTAGTACTATGTTGCCATTGCAAGACACCTGGGCTGTTTAGAAGTATGTTAATAATGTTTTTTTTTTTCCTACCCACACATTATAAATTGATGTGTTCAATAATACGCAAGCACAATGAGGAGGACGTAATGAAATAAATGTACCTGTCCGCACTTTTTGGGTTCACTAACCTCAAGAACATGCCTGCAAGCCAATGACAGGGGAGGTAGAACAGATTACAACATATACTATATGCCAGTTTAGTTTTTCTTAAAGAACTTAGCCAGCACCCCCTATTCCTTCACCTCCACCAACATGACTGCTTATATTTGGAAACATTGTGAGAACACAATGATCATACAATCATATATTTTCTATGCACTTGTATGTATTAAAATGCATTACATAAAGTGAAGGGTCAGTCCAACCTGGACACCCTTTGCACTACATGTCTTGATTATTCATTAAAGTGTAAGTTCACCTTTACAGAAAATCTGGGAGGTGAACTTACACTGGACCACCTCCCCATCGCACCCGGTCCCACTAACCTGGAGTGCAGCAATCTCCCGTTCTGATAGATGGTACAGCCGCTTTACCAGTCAGGGGATTTGAAATCCCTGCAGCTTTCTCTCCTCTTCTCCAGCGGTGACAGGATGGGCTACGTGGGTTCTGATTGGTTAGCGCCGAACAATTAGAATGCTCCTATACATTCCTCCTGACAAGATACATTTAGGAGATTACGCCGAGGAGATTTCTAAGCCTCGGACCGGTGAAAAAGAGCCTTGGATGCAAATGCCATCTGAACAAAGTCAGCTCTGTCTGTGAATGAACAGGCAGTGCCTCGGCCCGAGAATGAGCCTGCTGGGGTGCCCCCATTGCAAGCTGCTTGCTTTGGGGGCACTCGGCAGGCGGGCCCAAGAGCACCATCGAGGGACCCGAGAATAGGAGAATCGGGCTGCTCTGTGCAAAACCCCTGCACAGAGCAGGTGCGTATAACATGTTTTTTTTTTTCTTTAATATCACTTTAAGTAGGAGGATGTTTTTCATCTCTGCGTATCACCTGAGGCCAGTCACTTCACTGGGTATATGTAAGGGTTTACAATCACTTTAGATTTTCTACCCACCTCACCCCTGTCTTCCACTAATGATGCCTATGTGAGAGTGAGTGCATCTGGTGAGATTCTGGGGAATACAGCCTGCATTCCCCAAGAAACTTCCTGGAAGAACAGTAACATCATGCTCAGCAGAAGATGATAAGGTAATAAAAAAATCTAAATTTTTTCTTAACAAGTACCTTTTGCAAACAGTTTCAACAGGTGTTACAGGGGAAGGAGGCCTAGATAGTATAAATATGTAATTAGATAACAATGGTGTGAAAAAAGAAAACTTAAATATCAGAAGCGGTTTTTACTTTTTTGGGGAATGTGGTTGTTGTCCAGCATGCAGAAATATATTAAAGGTCTATGTAATCTAATGTGCATCAAAAACAGCTATTACCATCAGTGTGGTCTTTAATTCCATAGCTGTTTCTGGGTAACTAAAAACCCAATAATAGATTCGCTGTTGCCATTGTGTGTGAAATTGGCTTTAGTAGATTTCAAATGTCAAGCATAAAAATAGTCATTGTAACAGTGGCGGTGCATCCATTAGGGCTTACGTGCGCCGCCCCCTCTCTCCAGCCACCACCTCTATCACCGATAGATAGATTCATGCATTGCATTAATCTATCTATGGCCGCCGCTGCCACCCCCTATTCAGGCGCCCGGACCCTTTTTCGGGCGCCGGGTGCCTGAATTACAGTGGGGGGGGGGTGTTTTTGAATCACCTGATTTAAGCCATAGGCTCTAATAGGCGTCAAAAAAGGTAAGCGAGTGTGCCATGCTTGGCGCTCAAAGGTTCACCCAGCTGTGTTAAAAAAGCGAATAAATATTCACTTTCCTAATACTGAACTGCCTCTCCGCCAATCAGGTGCTCGGGTCTGTTACCCATCACCTGATTGGCTGAAACGACAGGCGCTATGATTGGACGCCTATCAGGCATCCAATCATAGGAGAGGATGGGAGAAGAAGACATCGAGGACATCGATGTCTCGCTGCCCACCTCCATCACCTGCTGCCCCAGACGGCGGGGGGCACAGTGGCAGAATTCGATGGGCACAGTGGGAGCATTTGATGGCACAGTGGGAGCATTTGATGGGGCACAGTGGGAGCATTTAATAGGCACAGTGGCGGCGTTTGATGGCACAGGGGCTGCGTTTGATGGCACAGTGGCTGTGTTTGATGGCACAGTGGTTGCGTTTCATGGGCACAGTGGCTGCGTTTGATGGGCACAGTGGTTGCGTTTGATGGGCACAGTGAGGCTGCAATTGATGGGGGTTTTTTTCAGAATTTTTCAGTTTGTTTTCCCCCCCAAAAAAATTTGAGCACCAGCCGCCACTGCATTGTAAGGTAAGAAACAAAAGTCATATAATGATATAGGAGAAATGAACAGCCACACACACACAGTATAAATGAAATGTGTACTTTTTCTTATAAAATTAGTATATCATTTTGTAAAACTGTCTATTTTCTAGGCACAATAGCATGGTTAACACATGTCTAAACTAATATCACATGTACTTAAATTTTTTATGAAAATGGGGGAGATTTTCTAAAACTGGAGCACTCAGAATCTGGTACAGCTGTGCATAGTAGCCAATCAGCTTCTAACTTCAGCTTCTTCAGTTAGGCTTTGACAGTAAACCCTGGAAGCTGATTGGTTTCTCTGCAGAACTGCAACAGATTTTGCACTCTCCAAGTTTAGTAAATCAACCCCTGTGTGTTACAATTGTATAGTTTATGTGCTACCCATTCTGATTGCCCCCAGAAAGATGCCACCTACCAGCTAGATTGGCTGTTATTATGTGAACAATCATTTAATTGTATTATAAAACACTCCCTATCCTTATATGGTTTCTGCTTAGCACTCAGGTGTGCATGAACATTGCACATATACATTCACAACTGAGTGCTAAGCAGAAGTGCATTCAGAACCATACCTTGCCATTGCTCAGATAGCAAGCACTTGAGCTGCAAGTTTAAAAATGACTTGCTAAGCTATTGCTAGACTTGCTAGGCTTCACAAGTTTGATGCACAATTGCAGTAAGTCCGCATTGCATGACTCCAGATCAAATTTCTTTGCAAACATTATGCCAGTCTGTTGCAAGTTCTGGTTCATTTTTGTTGTGCAATAGTCATCCCACCACAGGGGTCACTGTGGCTGAATTTTCATCTTTGCTCCCTGCTGTTGACTTGCAGAGCTCTTACTGTAGACTCACCGCTGCAACGTTGCTCTTGCTAGAGATTTGCCATGCAAAATTGCTACATATTGGAAATGTGTCAACTAGAACTTGTGCTTCAAGTGCTCTACAAGTGTACAAGTTGCCAGTGGAAATGTGCAGTAAGTTAACAATTCAACACTGCCACAAATTTGTGGTAAATTATTTTGCTACCTGGGTGGCTGCTCTTGCATGCCTGCTGCAGGTTTCTCTGTGTAGAGTTGTGTTAGTCTCCACTTGGGTTTCTTCCTGCACCTTTTGGAACAGAACCAAATGCAGTGCAATATCACAAGGCATGAAGCTTTTCAAACAAGCTGGAGGTCAGAGCATGGTAAGAGAATAAGTTGAGGTTGGGACAAGCAATCATGGTAACAGAACAAGCTGAGGTCAGAACGGGCAAAATCAGTAAATTAGGGATGGCGGAGTCTATACTGAAGACTATTCCACAAGCATAAAATAGTCAGATGGGTAGCAAGATACTTTTATGATCAGGTACCAACTTAAACTACAATTAAACACACCTTATTGAGGAAAGGTGTACAGCTGCAGCATGGAGTATTGACCAACAGTGGCTGCATGCTGGTTGTTAGAGCAACATTGTGAAAACATGCACTACTAAAGGTCTCTAGTGTTTCCAGCTTACATTAACAGTAATGGGATACAAACAAAGAGATCGATCTCACAAGTTTTAGTAGCATGCTGCTAAAATCTGTGCAGACCTATGCTTAAAGCGTGCATTTACTGTGACTTTATACCAGCTTATGGCAGCAGGTTTTACCAGACAAAGACTACCAAAAGCTTATTTTAAGTAGCAACTAGCACTTTCATTAGCGTTTGTTTTTAAGATACCTGGGCTACATCTGAAAGGTTCTTTGAGGGTTTTAAAAGGCCGTCTGAAGTTTTTCAAACAGTTTGTAAATGCTTGCTGCAGCAGCTGATGCTGCTAACAATTGCATGTACAAGAAAAAAAATCAAAAACCATGTGTTTATAGATTTAAATGAAAATCTTCTTGATAGACATAACAGGGGCTTCCACTGCCAACCTCCTTCTAAAGGTATAGATGCCTGGCTAATAAGCTGACCCACTGGCTTAATACTTTTTGTGTCAAAGCCTTGGAACATGTATGCATATCAGAAAAGTCAGATTAAGGTTGAAAGAGTTCATCTGAATACCTATTTTGGGTTAGAGATTGAAATTATTGGAGCACAAGGGTCAGCATAACAGCCAGGAGACTAGCATTTGCAAACTGAAAAGTCAGGAATAGCAGCCTTGCGAAAGGTTTTCTTTAAAGAAAGATTATATAAAAGAATAGTTTCATAAGCAGTTGTTCCAAGTAACAAGAATTAACTTTATTTCTAGGCTTGCATTGTTGGGAGCAACATATCTAAAAATCCTCCAATTCATTTTCTCTGTACGAGCCTGTTTTTGCATAACTTTACATCGGTAGTACTGCTTTTGTGCCTCGCAATGTAAATGAAATCATTATATTTAATAATGGAGGGAATCATGTGATCAATGGACTGTTCCTTCTCTACCCACATTACTGGCAGATCTTTCTACTGTATAATCTGCAACATTAACATGCAAATAGCTGGCATAATGAAAAAGCGCAAGTGTTCAAACACCATTACCTTTTCCATCTGTGGCCCAGCACTGTGCATTATTATCAAATGATCATTTTTATTGAATTAGAGATGGATACTAGCTTAGCTGTACTTTCATGTAATATATACCAAATGAATTAGCATTGAATTGGGTAATGACAGATGGAAGAAGAAATTCAAAATAACATCTCCCCATGATGGCTGAGCACAAAAGCAAAAGGTTCTATGGCCTACTAAAATCAATGGCTTTTCAGATTAGCATGAGAATCAACTAGGGATGGCTCTCCATTTTACCTGTTTGTTTTTCCATCCATTACAGAAAAAAGAATTTACATATTTTAGGTTTATTTGAAAAAACAACATAAAAGTCACAGGAAAACACGTTACTTTGCTTTAATGGCTGACATGACTCTAAAAGGTGTATTCAATAAAAGGTCACAAAGTGTTAAAGCAATTGAAATCCACTTCTATGTGTGCTTACCTTTAATAGAGAGTAGCAAGGCTGTCACTTAATGAACATGCCTTCTCATAGTGGGTATTATTTGCAGATTCCAGTTTGTAGGCTTTTCTTTAAACCAGCAATATATGATTTATTCATGAAATTACCTGTTTGACATTCTGTTTATGCATTGTTAACCACACAGTGTCATAGAACCCAATGCCAAAGCCTAAAAAATGAAAGTTAACAAATGAACCTGTCATCGCCAGGGTCTCTGGGTGTACGTTCACTTAAAATACACATATCTTGAGGTTGACTCCCTTCCCTATAGTGAACATATTGTATATGGCATAATAATATCTTTGATACTTCCCTTGAGAGATTGTGTGGCTTGTCCTTCATGTTTTTCCTAGTTGCCCTATATTCCCCTAGTGCATTCATGAACTGAACTCCATTCACTTCATATTTTGTAAGCCTGTTTCTAGGTATTCCACTGAAGGAAAGAGAGCTCAGGCTGTGCATAAGGGGAAGGGGGTTGCTCAATGGCCAGTAAGATTTTGGAAGAAAGGCTGTGTGGCACTGGACCAGGTCATGCAGTGAAGATGTCCAAAGTGTTGCAAGTTAACATATGTTATTTAAAAAAAATGGTGGACCTCCTTCCTTTTCGAATGACTGGTAACTACTGACTTCTAACAAACAGGTACATACCAGCCCATTAAGTCCAGCACTGTTATCACCAGAGTTGGTTTTTTCACCAGGCTTCAGATCCTGGGTGCCACTATCTTGGATGTAGGAGCTGGTTGTGAGTTCCTGATATCTTACATCTGGCCCCTCATTATGATATTGTGTCCAAAGCTGTGGGCAAGGGAGGGAGGGCTAGACTGGCTTTATCCACACCTAGGAAAGGATGGAGGAAGTGGGAGCAGATACCTAGCAAAAAATGTATTCATTCACCTAAAAAAATGAAAAATACTGCAAATTTGTATACTAATAATGTACTTTTTCTTACAGCATATTCAAACAGGTCTCAACAATAACATAACAAATATATATGTTCAGGAGGTGGTCTCAGCGGGGAGCATCGATAGTTTCAAAAAACTATTAGATAAGCACCTGAACAACCACAACATATAGGGATATATAATGTAATACTGACATATAATCACACACATAGGTTGGACTTGTGTCATGTAACTATATGTGAATACACATGCACCACATTGCCTTTAGTCAAAATATATGTCATTAGTTCAATGATCCTTGGTGTGCTGGCAACATATACTTTGGGTTATGATACTGGTTCCCAGTTGGCAGTTGCTGCAGCATGCATTTACGTCACACTTTTTTTTCCAGGAATAGGTGCCATGAGAATATTATATATGGTATACATTGCCTTTAGTGACTCAAAACACCCACCCATGGACAGCATTATTTCAGCCCAATGAGCCTCACTTAGTCAGTAGCGCTGGGTAGCTTGTTAAATACCACAGAAGTCACTGTGATTGATGTAGTTTATTCAGCATATGAAAATATTATGGAGTGTACACAGCAGTGGCCTGCTTAAATATACATCTCACGAGTAACTTTTCTTCCAAAGGAATAACCAATGCAAATACCTAAAGAAACCCAGCAGATGTCAATCATTCTGTCATGCACCATTTACTTAAACTTTCACTTGCTGTGCTTTAGCGGTTTTCGTATTTTCTATACATTTTTAATTTATGCAGTAGTATCAGAGAGGTACAGGAGGTTTCACTGCAGCTGAGAGCTGACAAGTGTGTAAGTATAAATAAATACAGACAGATACTTGATATATGCTTAGGATACAACAGATAATATGATCAGAACATGTATATGTAAATAAAATGACAAGGAGTTTTATTATATATATATATATATATATATATATATATATATATATATATATATATATGACAGTATATAATTCATTTGGAAAAACACATGTACTGTATATACACTATGTTGTCAAAAGTATTGGGACACCTGCTTTTACATTAACTTTAATGGCGTCTTAGTCTGTAGGGTTCAATATTGACCCGCCCTTTGCAGCTATAACAGCTTCAACTCTTCTGGGAACACATATGAAGAGAAGGAGAGTGCTCAGCTGCCCTAGTCTGATATTGTTTTATTGATTAAAATCATAGATAAAAAAATGTTTCACTCACAAATGGAGATTGATTCTTGCATTGACACCAATAGGTGTAAAGGACTCTGCCCATGTATTGGACACCTTACAGCATTACAAGTGGGAACCAGGTTACTTATGGCTCTCTTTGGATGTGAGCTTGTTCTATACATCGATCCCTCATAATTGTGGACTGCGGGCAGTTGAACACTTCTTGTCAGAGGCAGATCACATTCACCCAACACAACCAGAGTTCATTTGCCAGTGTACTTGTTTTGCCCTGGAGAGGAATTATTTCTCTTTCCAAGGCCAGTTTTATAGAGAGATATCAGGCACTGCCATGGGTGCACACTTTGCACCCTGCTATGCCAATTTGTTAATGGGATTCTGGGAAAAGTTTCACATCTGGTCCCAGAACCCGTTTGCCAGACATCTGGTATATTATGAGAGGTACATCAACGATGTCCTCATTATTTGGGATGGTTCCCTTGAAGCTGTTAGTCAATTTGTCTCTAATGCCCTGTACACACAAGCGGAAATTCCGCCAGCAAAAGTCTGATGTGAGCTTTTGATCCGAAATTCCGACCATGTGTATGCTCCATCTGACATTTGCTGGTGGACCAGCCTGCTCGAGGAGACAATTCCCTTCCACCACTCAACCACTCCCCATCTCGACCGTGACGTCACGCAGCCCCGGCTGGTCCGGGCGCATGTGCGGCTCTTTGAACTATTCAGGACAGGATTCCAACAACATATTACACCGCTCATCGGGTCTTGGAGCCCAACCATCCACATAGGCCGGGAGAGGAGGCTACCTATTGGTGTCAATGCGAGAATCAATCTCCATTTATGAGTGAAACATTTTTTTATCTATGATTTTTTTGTCAATAAAACAAAATCACCCTAGGGCAGCTGTGCTCCTTCTCTTCATATGTGTTACAGATTTTAGTCCACCACCCAGTGGATTTCCAAGAGAGCTGCAACACCTAGATCAAGAGCCCTCTACACAGACGGGTGTTTAATTAAGAGGTGTTTGTGGGGTTTGCGTTGAATGTTTTTTTGTATGTTTGAACTCTTTTGGGAAGGCTGTCCACAAGGTTTAGGAATGTGTCTTCCAGAAGCGCATTTGTGAGGTCAGGTGCTGATGTGGACGAGAAGGTCTGGCTCGCAGTCTCCACTCTAATTCATCCCAAAGGTGCTCTATTGGGTTAGGATGAGGACTTTGTGCAGGTCAGTCAAAATCCTCCACCCCAAGCTCGCTCATCCATGTTTTTATGGACCTTGCTTATGCACTGGTGCGCAGTCATGTTGGAATAGGAAGGGGCCATTCCCAATCTGTTCCCACAAAGTTGGGAACATGAAATTTCCCAAAATGTCTTGGTATGCTGATGCCTTAAGAGTTCCCTTCACTGGAACTATAGGGCCCAACCCAACCACTGAAAAACAACCACACACCATAATCCCCCACCACCAAATAATTTGGAGGGATGGAGATATAGTGTGGATGAGCTAGCTTGAGGTGGAAGAACTGACCTCAACCCGATAGAACACCTTTAGGATGAATTAGAGTGGAGACTGCAAGCCATGCCCTCTTGTCCAGCATCAGTGCCTGACCTCACAAATGCGCTTCTGGAAGAATGGTCAAACATTCCCATGGACACACTCCTAAAACTTGTGGACAGCCTTCCCAGAAGAGTTGAAGTTGTTATAGCTGCAAAAAGTGGGCCAACTCAATATTGAACCCTATGGACTAAGACTGGGATTCCATTAAAGTTCATGTGCGTGTAGGCAGGTGTCCCCATATTTTTTACAATATAGTGTATATATATATATATACTGTATTTGTGTTTATATTGGCATAGCGCTGCCATTTAGACGTCTCTTCTGGGACCGTGCGTTTCAAGCTGGTTCCAGGCGCAATTCTGGTGATGTCATCCAGGAATCCAGCGTTCAATACTGGTTCACAACAGCACAGCAGCTCCCTCACTGGTCTCCTGTCTTCCCTCTGCTGGATGGCTGGGATACACAACATTACGCAGCATACCTGATCTTTCCAGAACTATTGCTGCACTCTTTTATATATGATGAGCCTTTTTATCACAACCTTCTAGTAAGAGGCACCTTCCTTTTTAGTTTGTTTCTTTAGAGTTGTTGCTTCCCTCTCGAAGTGCTGCCTCAGTGTCCTGATTAGACGTCCATTAGCCAGATTCACACTTGCCCTGTTTGGGGACACCTTCTCTGGGCAGATGTCACTATCCAGAAGTGCCCTTCATTTTCTTATCCAGACTAACCCCCCACCCATTAAACCTCTGGAGCAATGCTGGCAGCACTCATACATCTATTTCCCAAAGACAACATCTGGATATGATGCTGAGCACGTGCACTCAACTTCTTTAGTCGACCATGGCGAGGCCTGTTCTGAGTGGAACCTGTCCTGTTAAACTTCTCTATGGTCTTGGCAACCATGCTGTAGCTCAGTTTCAGGGTCTTGACAATCTTCTTATAGCCTAGGTCTTCTTTATGTAGAGCAATAATTATTTTTTTCAGATACTCAGAGAGTTCTTTGCCATGAGGTGCCATGTTGAACTTCCAGGGACCAGTATGCGAGAGTGAGAGCGATAACACCAAATTTAATACACCTGCTCTCCATTCACACCTGAGACCTTGTAACACTAACAAGTCACATGACACCAGGGAAGGAAAATGTCTAATTGGGACCAATTTGGACATTTTTACCTAGGGGTGTTCTCACTTTTGTTGCCAGTGATTTAGACATTAATGGCTGTGTGTTGTGTTATTTTGAGGGGACAGCAAATTTACACTGTTATGCAAGCTGTACACTCACTACTTTACATTGTAGAAAAGTGTAATTTCTTCAGTGTTGTCACATGAAAATATATAATGAAAATAAAAAAAATATTTACATAAATGTGAGGGGTGTACTCACTTTTGTGAGATACTGTATATATGTATTTGTTATAGTGTAAGTCTTCCCCAATATCTTTTTTGAGATACATTACTGTATATTATGTAGGCCTAGTGAAATAAATGGAGATAACTTGCGCTGTCTACATGCCACAAATGTGTCAAATTGGGACAGTAATAGGAATGTCTTTGGATGATTCCTTGCACTTGGATGAATATGACTGAAGCAGCGATATGACTATCTTCTAAAGATGCCCTGTCCCTGAGCAACTTCATCATGTTGGATTAGGGGCGCGATGGGCACAACAGGACCCATTTGCTGCAAAATTGTGTAAAAATATATATAATAGGAAAATGTCTCTCCTTTTACTTTAGCCCTCCGGTACATTGTAACATTATTACCAAAAATGCATTGTGCTAATTGTTCAAAATTCATAAAAAATCATAAAGTGCATATAGACAGTTTGATATTGTAAATAAGTGCATATAAGTCCATTTAGAAATCTCAACAATCTATAACCAAACAACTTATATTAATAAAAAATATGTGTATAAAAGTCCATACATAGATCTCAAAAGCCATGTGTTCACATGTAGTAAATCAATTCTTCCACCGTGCTTTACAACTCCACCACCAAGAACCTTCACCCAAAAGTGGTAATGGGGGGGGGCATAGTTATCGACTTCCCTTGACCACCTTAATTACAGCATGGTCAAAAAGTGCTTTGTGTGATTTCTCTGGGAGATAAGAAGATCCTCCACACAGCCTATGAATTGGTCAGGACTACTGACACTCTGATATAAATATACCACAACCCTCAGTGTAGCATGTCATGGAAAGCAAAAGAAAAAGGGCCTCTCCATAGTGTAAAACAGTTTTAAAACTTTAATGAATAAAAGTATCTCACTTACATCAATGTTAAGAACATGCGTATGTTAATTCCACAACAAACCGGCATGGACATCCACTTCCTAGTACGCAATGATGTCAATAGAGGCTCCGCCTACTTTATGATTATTTGAATTTTGCATAATTAGCACAACACATTTTTGGTAATATACATATATATAGGAGGGGATATTTTTCTTTATTGTGTTTGCTGCTTATTTCATTTTGTTTTTTTTTTTGCACTTTGTGCAGTTTCTCTTTTAAACCATTCTGTAAACTACATTGTAATATTTGATGTGCAAATGAGTTATGTTGTACATGAGGTTTATTTGAAAGGGATTTCACAGAAATGATTACGTTATTTTGGCTAAAGAACTAGAGTAATGCCGCGTACACACGAGCGGAACTTCCATCAGAAAAATCTTGGATGATTTTTCCAACGGAATTCCGCTCAAGCTTGGCTTGCATACACACGGCCACACAAAAGATTGCTGAACTTTCGACCGCCAAGAACGCCGTGAAGTACAACACTACGACAAGCCGAGAAAATTAAGTTCAATGCTTCCGAGCATGCATCGAATTGTTTCCAAGCATGCGTAGGAATTTTGCACATTGGAATTGGTAATGACGATCGGAATTTCCGATCAGAACTTTTTCCGACCGAAAAATTGAGAACATGCTCTCAATCTTTTGCTGGCTGGAATTCCACCAGCAAAAGTCCGATGGAGCATACACATGGTTGCATTTTTGGACCAAAAGCTCTCATCTGACTTTTGCTGATGGAATTTCCGCTCGTGTGTACGGGGCATTAGTCAACTTTTTTTTTTTTTTAAATTGACAGACTTTGTAGCCTATAATGAATTGAATAGGATCATGCAATATCACTCTCATTAATATAATTATTAGAATTTACATTCATTGCAGCTGCCTATTACTTCTTGCAGCATTGACTAACAGGTACACTTCAGTTGGTTGGTAGAAATGGTTTAATGCTACAGTAATTTGCATAGACGCGGTACAGTTTTGTATCTGGCTACGACAAGGAAACAAAACCGACAAGGCAGAAATCCCCCACCAAAAACCTGCTCTATTTCAGTGGCTGTGAGCAGTACTGAATTATCAGCGAGACAGAGAAAGTAATTATTCATCCAGGGGAGTTGAGTGAGTCCTAGGAGACTGTATTAGACAACTGCCTAGCAGAAATGATAAAGTACTCTCCTGAAAATACAAAGCTGCGAACAGTAACTGCATTTGAGAATTTTCTCCATTTTATTTGATGCAGCTTAAAAAAATGTTATTTGCCATCATTCATTATAACTATCAATTACATAATGCCATGTTTTTTGACATTTAATTAACACATATGATCAAAATGACGATGCGCACCTCCTTATCACTACATTACCACAATTCGAAGGAATCGTCTTTTTTTCCGTATATGTTCTTTTGCATCTTGGAAGACCTTGACAAATAGCTCAGCATTCTGCCCTGCTGTGCTGGATAAGGTACACTTGTGCCTTATGCATTTTTCTATATATATGTATATATAGCATTCCTGGAGAAAAAAAAAATCGAATTCACGTTTTTTTATTTTTTTCTGCCAGTGTGCGCCTGAATAGCTAGAAATTTCATTATGAATATAGATCTAAACTTTGCTTGGGGTATTGAGCTTAAGATTGTGTCTGTAAAAAGCATTTCTGAAAAGTTTCCTTCCTTGGAGAACAATTTGAAAAGAATTTAGACTAGACCCGACTGCACTATAAAACACCGTTGTGCCAGTTAGATGGCGTTAGGCTATCATGAAACTTTAACACATACAGACACTTTTACAAGCTATATTACTAAACAGGTGCCAAGATTATCTAGGGAGTACACTTCATAAGCCAATAATGGTGTTATTTAAACCATTATGGCTGATGTGGATTTTTGGCATGTTGTATGCACAAATGTTTCTCACCCAAGATTTCTTGCCCCAGTGCAGATGTTGCTAGCTCTCCAGCTAAACTTGTCTTGACAATCATTGTCAAGGGACGTAACTGCAAAGCCTTAAAGTAGCACAACAGATACATATTCTGCTAAAATTTTGTTTTCACTGCATATCAAATGCACTTTGTTTCAATGTTATGTTATGATAAGTGTTTAATCATTTGGGGGGGGGGGGTTAATGAGGCATTTTTACTGAAAATTCTTCATTTACACTTTCCTATAAGCCATTATAAAGGGAGAAAAACAAAACAATGAGTTGTAGTTCCCTTTACACCCGTTTGCTCGTTTTGTGTTGACAGTTTGCTGGCTGGAAAACAAACTGTTCCTGGCTAGCACTAGAGGGGGATCTTCAGAGACAAGAGACTTGTCGGTCTGTCCTCTATATAGTCATTCTGCTCATGACCTGCCTGGGATACTCTACTCTTATCTTTTTGTGTCTACTACTTTTAAATAATAAATATAATGTTGCAGTATGATAACTTTTACAGACAATCAGCTGCTATATCAACAGCAAAGTCTTAGCTGGCCAACATTGTGTTTATGTTTGATTTTTATAAGGCACTTTTTAGAGACTAAGTCAAAAGAAAAAAAAGGTGCTACTACCTCAGATTGTAGAGATCTTCCTGAGCTGTCGGGTGCAGGATGTGCAGTCACTCAGCTGCCAACCAAGTAAATGAATAGAAGACAATCCGCAACTCCATACATGCTCTTTAATAAATCTAAATTTATTGTCTCCATAAAAGATAAATATGTACAGCAGACGTTAATGCATTTCATCCATAATGGCTTTGTTCACAACCAAGGCCATTATGGCTGAAACGCCTTAACTTCTACTGTACATATTTATCTTTTATGGAGTTATAATACATTTGGACTTATTGAAGAGCATGTATGGAGTTGCAGATCTTCTATCTATGAGTAGAATAACTATTGCTAAATCGGAAACTAGCTGGACTACGCTTTCAACAAATTATTATTGTTTAATGATGTGGTGTAAAGAGCAATCATGAAATGCAAACATTTCCTAGTTCAGAGCAGTCTAATGCCGCGTACAGACGATCGGACATTCCGACAACAAAATCCTGGATTTATTTCCGACGGATGTTGGCTAAAACTTGTCTTGTATACACACGGTCACACAAATGTTGTCGGAAATGATGTTCAATAGCCAGTGCGGCTCTTCTGCTTGATTTCGAACATTCATGGAATTTTGTGCGTCGGAATTGTGTACACACGATCGGAATTTGCGACAACAAATTTTGTTGTCAGAAAATTTGAGAACCAGCGCTCAAATTTTGTTTGTCGGAAATTCCGACAAAAAATGTCCAATGGAGCCTACACACGGTCGGAATTTCCGACAACAAACTAACATCGAACATTTGTTGTCAGAAATTCCGACCGTGTGTTCACGGCATAAGGCTAGCCATAGAGGGTTCGAATCTTGGCTGGTTCAGCAGGAACCAGCCGAGATGCGAACCGTGTTTGGGCAGGCTGAGTGTACTAAGTTTATTGTTCGATCAACTTGGGTACAACAAGTCTGCAGAATTCACATACAAATATCGCTAGCGTCTACTATAGTCGTTAGCAATCATCACTGTCTTCTCCCGGGGGGGTTGGTTGTTCCCTCACCTGCCCCTGCCAGGAGAAGACAATTACTTGGCAGGAGGGTTTCCCCTGTCAGTGCTCTCTGTGCTGATGGGGAAATCGTGTGAATTTCTTTCCTGCAACCCATGGCTACAGGAAAAAATTTGCAACATCTATGGCCAGCCTAACCCACAAAAAGGGAATTTGCAATGTATGCTTTATAACAAAAATTTGTTATTTCAGATTGGTTACTAAGGCTTTTAGCACACTATTGTTTCTTGTGGTATTATCAGTGAGCACATATTTTGAGGTAATATTGTAAACTTTGCTTTAAATTACAACTCCAGCCAAATAAAAAAGAAAAAATGGCAGGGATAGGCCCCTGTCAGTTTTTTATTGCTGTCTGTGAGCCCATTGGAGAGATCCCCCCCCCCAAATGTCTTGTCAAAAGGGCATGCTGTAAATGAGAAAAAAAGTTTACCTTCAAAGGAATGTTTGCTTTTGATATTCGTGATTACCGAGTTATACTGAGTACAAGTTATTACTGAGGCAATGTTTTATATTTGTATGATTTCATATGCAATTTTCTATACTGGCTATCTGTATGTCTATATGCATGCATGTTACAGTATATATGTGTACTGCTCTGTATGCAGTGATCACCCTTCTTGAAAAGAAAAAAAACTAGCTATATTTTGTATTGTTTTACTCAGTCTGGGCAAACTGACAGACTTGTAGTAAAATAAACAGGACCAGAAAATACAAATACATAAAAATGTAAAATTTGTTTTCCTCTTTTTAGTCAATTTGAAATATCGCCTCTGCGTTATTTTGTAATTTTTTTTTTATCTAGCTAAGAGGTGAAGTTCTATGCTTCTTTTCATGTGCTTTCTAGTTTCATCTTAGCATAGTGTTAAAAAGCCTGCTAACAGAAATCAATAGCTCAAGCTGAAATTTACACACAAAACTAAATGAGTCACATACGAGTGACATTCCTCATTGAATGACTATAGCGAGGTTTAAATCAGACATAGTCATCCTAAAAAGCAGCTACTTTGCTTTGCTGTTTCTATAGGTAACCCATACTTCCCTGAGATTTCTTGTCCAGTAATAAACGTTTATTTGTAACAAAAAAAAATGGTATACACAGTTTTATAACTTCTGCATAAAGAGGAAGCAAACCCTGATGGGTTTTACTTCCTCTTTATTTCCCTACAAAGGTAAAGCATAATGGGCTACTATGTATCGCATAGTAGCCCATTATGTGTCACTTACCTGACACCGAAGTCTGCGATGTTCCCACTGTCCCCACTAGCAGTGAGCATCCATCTTCACCCCTCTTCCTTCCGGGCTGTGAACTCCGGCTTTGTGACTGGCCGGAGTCGCGTGACGTCACTCCCGCGCATGTGCCGCCAGTCAAAGCATGACCCCTTTAGAAACGGTAGGATCTGTCCTTTCTAAAGTGCCCATGCGCCGTAGACATCAGCGCACGGCTTTATTGTAAATATCTCCTAAACCGTGGAGGTTTAGGAGATATTTCCAGCACCTACAGGTAAAAGTGGTTGTACAGGGGGTATAACCACTTTAAAACATACACAGATAAGAGAATTAAAATAAAAACGCACCCAAATATAGTACACGTATTCTTTAGGAATGCTACTTTTGTTTTGTGCATGTATAATTACCTTTTCGTCCCTCGCCATTTACACAGACTAACTGGTGCTAGTCACTTGACCACAAGGTATGTCATCTTTCATGTCAGAATAGATTATGTACTAATGTTTTCCTCTACTAAACTTTGCTAAAAATTACCAATTTTAAAGACAGATTGTACTGAAATATACTCTTCCTAGCTAAGACATTCCGGAACATTAATTGCTGCAGAAAATAAGTGGTAAAGCTTGATGTAGGGCCAATAACATGTGTATGTGTCAATAATTCATCGTCCTGTCAGCATAAAGCTGCATACGGCTGCCTGACTTTTTTTTCTAGCTTGTACAGTAAAGCAGAGCCAAAAGCAATGATAATGTGCGAAAGGCACTATCCCTTGGCAACCACTCAATTTCAGATTACTTAAATCAGATTAGTGCAAAAATAATTCTGATTGGTATCTGTGGGTTAACATTTTCTTATCCTTCTTAAATAAAATGCTCATATATAATATATATATATATATATATATATATATATATATATATATATATATATATATATATATATATATATATATATATATATATATGAACTTGGGAGTGGAGATTTGGAGCAATATACTTGTCAATGTGTCTGCTTACATTTTATATACAGCTGTGGCCAAAAGTTTTGAGAATGCCTGTGCCTGCGTGGGTTTCCTCCGGGTACTCCGGTTTCCTCCCACACTCCAAAGACATGCTGGTATGTTAATTGGCGTCTGTCCAAAATTGGCTCTAGTATATGAATGGGGACCTTGGATTGAGGGTAGGGACTGATTTGAGTGTGCGATGTACAGGGTTAGGGCCAATTGTAGACACGCACCCACACTCACTCAGGTTGAACTGGATGGACTGGTGTCTTTATTCAACCTTACTAACTATGTAACTATGACACAAAAATTAATTTTTACAAAATCTGCTGCTTCAGTGTTTTTAGATCTTTTTGTCAGATGTTACTATGGTATACTGAAGTATAATTACAAGCATTTCAAAAGTGTCAAAGGCTTTAATTGACAATTACATTAAGATCATGCAAAGAGTTAATATTTGCAGTGTTGACCCTTCTTTTTCAAGACCTCACCCTGGCATGCTATCAATCAACATCTGGGCCACATCCTGACTGATGACAGATCATTGTTGCATAATCAATGCTTGGAGTTTGTCAGAATTTGGGAGGGTTTTTTTTTGCTTACCTGTCTCTTGAGGACTGGCCACAAGTTCTCAATGGGATTAGGGTCTGGGGAGTTTCATGGCTATGGGCCCAAAATGTTAATGTTTTATTCCCCAAGCCACCTAGTTACCACCTTTTCCTTTATGGCAAGGTGCTCCATCATGCTGGAACAGGCATTGTTTTTCACCAAACTGTTCTTGGATGGTTGGGAGAAGTTGCTCTTGTAGGACGTTTTTGTCCCATTCTTTATTCATGTTCTTAGGCAGAATTGTGAGTGAGCCCACTTCCTTGGCTGAGAAGCAACCCCACACATGAATGGTCTCAGGATGCTTTACTGTTGGCATGACACAGAACTGATGGTAGCGCTCACCTTTTCTTCTTCTTCGGACAAGGTTTTTTCTGGATGCCCCAAACAATCGGAAAGGGGATTCATCAGAGAAAAATACTTTACCAAAGTCCTCAGCAGTCCCATCCCTGTACGTTTTACAGAATATCAGTTTGTCCCTGAAGTTTTTCCTGGAGAAAAGGGGCTTCTTTGCTGCCCTTCTTGACAACAGGCCATCCTCCAAAAGTCTTCACCTCACTGTGCGTGCACATACACCTGCCTGCTGCCATTCCTGAGCAAGCTCTACACTGGTGGTGCCCGATCCCACAGCTGAATCAACTGTAGGAGATGGTCCTGGCGCCTGTTGGACTTTCCTGGGCTCCCTGAAGCCTTCTTCACAAATAGAGTGGAAATGTTTTTTTTGGGATTAAGTTAATTATCTTGCCAAAGTGGGACTTTACAATTAATTGCAATTCACCTGATCACTATTCATAACATTCTGGACTATAAGCAAATTGCCATCAAAAAAAACGGAGGCAGCAGACTTTGTGAAAATTCATATTTGTGTCATTCTCAAAACTTTTGGCCACGGCTGTACTCTATTACTGGCTGTCTGCCTGCCTACAGTCTACTGGAACAATAATGCTAGGGCTACACATGCGATTTTAAAGCACGTGTTTTAATGCACTAAAGTGCATGTGGTGTGGTTCTTCATAATAAATACAGTGTCTGTTCCCATCCCAGCACTGCAGTGCAATGCACATAGCATATGCTATGTCAAGTGTACGTGCGGTTTAATCATATGCTGCCATGCATTGTTCTAATGTAGTGCTCAATTTATTTTTCTATGTTGAATCTTAACTCCAGGAATTCAGCCACTTTGTAACATGTGCAGGCATACTATGAGTTGGGTAAAACGAGGTGCATGCCACCTCCTGGACCTATCTATTTTTAAGATCTGACAGTTTTATGGTGCTCCAGGGGCACAGCTATTGCTACAATCTGGGGCTCTTAGAGGAGAGATGCTGCGGTTGATTTACTAAATGCTAATAGTCTGTGCACTTCAAGTGCACTGCAAGTGAAGTTGCTCTAGATCTGAGGGGATCATGCAAGGACGTGATTGGATGATAGAAGCCAGCAGAGCTTCCCCTCAGATCTAGCACAACTGCCCTTGCAGGGCACTTGCGGGTGCTCTTACAGTGCACAGTATATTTGCCTTTAGTAAATCAACCTCATTGCCTTCTCACACACAGCAGCCCTGCCGTCCTCTTCCCTCTGCTGGCCATTCACAGAAGCCTTATGAATGTATTCAAACAATAAAAAATCCTTTGTGACTATGCAGGAGAATGGGAAGGGCAGGCACAGCAGCTGCATGCAACTCTGCAGCTGAAAGAGCCGAGACCAGAAGGTCCAGCACTGCAACTCTATAAAAATTTCAGATGTAAATTAAAGAGGTCACTCACTTTTGTGAGATACTGTAATGCCCCGTACACACGGTCGGATTTTCCAACGTAAAATGTCCTATCGGACCATGTTGTCGGAAATTCCGACCGTGTGTGGGCTCCATCGGACTTTTTCTGTCTGAGTTTCCGACGGAAAAAGTTTGAGATGCTGCTCTCAAATTTTCCGACAACAAAGTCCTTTTGGACTTTTTCCAATCGTGTGTAGCGAATTCCGACGGACAAAGTGCCACGCATGCTCAGATCACATTACAAGACTAAAGCTATTGGCTACTAGCCTCTACGTAGTTCCGTCGTACGCAACGAGCGTCAGCACGTTCAGGATGATCGGATTTTCCGACAACTTTGTCCGACCGTGTGTGTATGCAACACCAGTGTCGGACAAAATCCGTCTGAAAAAATCAGACGGATTTTGTGGTCGGAATTTCCGACCGTGTGTACGGGGCATAAGTCCATGAGGTAGCATGCACCTAATTCATAGTATGCAAGCACATTTTAAAAGTAGCTGAATTCCTGGAGTTTAACTTTAATCCTACGCACTACAGCATATTGTTATGTGTTGCATTGCACTTCACTGTGATAAAGTGATGCCATTCCTACATCATTTTATCACAATGCATACCAACACAGCATGCTGGTTTGAACAAGCCCTATACAAAGCTTTTTTGGCTTGTCTTTGTGTTGGGACTGCAATGGACAATGCTTCCCAACACAGCACAACAGGGCTGGTGTGAACCAGCTCTAAAAGCCCCACAATAGAACTCTCTGCACCGCAAAAATCAATACTTTCAGTAAATGACAAATGTAAATTTACTGGCCCTTCAACAACCTACTTTAAAAGAACTCTATCCTAAAAGAATAAGGATGGTTGCCTTTGTTAAACTTTCCTTTTGGGAATGCCTATTCCAGTGATGGCGAACCTTGGCACCCCAGATGTTTTGGAACTACATTTTTCAATTTTTTGTGATGTGACTCACAAAGTCCCTTGGGCTATAAGTAGTTGTGGTGTATAAACCTCATACCATAATTGGTGCACAAAGCAAGGTCCATAAAGACATGGATGAGGGAGTTTGGGGTGGAGGAACTTGACTGGCCACACAGAGTCCTGACCTCAACCCGATAGAACACCTTTGGGTGAATTAGAGCCTGGGAGCCAGGCCTTCTCATCCAACATCAGTTCCTGACCTCACAAATGGGTGGGCCAACTCAATATTGAACCCTACGGACTAAGACTGGGATGCCATTAAAGTTCATGTGCATGTAAAGGCAGGCTCCCCAATACTTTTGGCAATATAGTGTATATATACAGTATATATAGTATATATACAGTAATACCTTGGATTACGAGCATAATTTGTTCCAGAAGAATGCTTGGAATCCAAAGCACTCCCATATCAAAGCGAGTTTCCCCATAAGAAATAATGGAAACTCAGATAATCCGTTACACAGCCAGTGCTTGTCTATGCAGTACCGCATGTGGCCAGAGGTGCGGGGGCGCTGGAGATGCTCGGAGACACTCTGAGACGCTCTGAAACACTCTAAGACACTCTGAGATGCTAGGAGATGCTCTGAGTGGCTCTGAGACGATCTGAGACACTCTGAGACGCTCTGAGACACTAGGAGACACTCTGAGATACTCTGAGACACTCTGAGATGCTAGGAGACGCTCTGAGATGCTAGGAGACGCTCTGAGACACTAGGAGATGCTCTGAGACACTAGGAGACACTCTGAGACACATTGAGACCCTCTGAGACGCGCTGAGATGCTAGGAGACGCTCTGTGATGCTAGGAGACACTCTGAGACACTCTGAGACACTAGGAGATGCTCTGAGATGCTCAGAGACACTGTGAGACACTAGGAGATGCTCTGAGACTCTCTGAGACGCTAGGAGACGCTCTGAGACACTCTGAGACGCTCTGAGATGCTCTGAGACGCTTAGAGACACTCTGAAATTCTCTGAGACACTCAGAGACACTCGGAGATGCTCGGAGACACTCTGAGATGCTCTGAGACGCTCTGAAATGCTCTGAGATGCTTGTAGACGCTCTGAGACGCTCAGAGACACTCTGAAACGCTCTGAGATGCTCGGAGACACTTTGAGACACTAGGAGATGCTCTGAGACACTCTGAGACGCTAGGAGATGCTCCAAGATGCTTTGAGACACTCTGAAATGCTCTGAGACGCTCTGAGACACTCTGAGATGCTCTGAGATGCTCGGAGACGCTTGGAGACACTTTGAAATGCTCTGAGACGCTCGGAGATGCTCGGAGACGCTCAGAGACACTCTGAAACGCTCTGAGATGCTCGGAGACACTGGCACCCTCGCACCTCTGGTCAAATGTGGTACTACACACCCCAGCGGCTTGAATCCTGCTTGTCTTGTGAGATAACGCTCGCAAAGCCAGTATTTTTAAAAAAAAAGTGCTTGTATTGCACAACACTTGTAAACACTGTATATATACATATACACACACACATATATATATATATATATATATATATATATATATATATATGTATATATATACGCACATACACACACACACACACACACATACCGTAGTAGCTGAGGATTGCAGGTTTGATTTGAAAATCTTGCTGTGTTCACCATTCTTCTTGTCTGTTATTAACAGATGAACAGTGAGATACAAGCCTAATGAAGGAATGCTAGGACGTCGGTGTAACAAAGGTACACATGCTGCAGCTCCAATAGTGTTAAGGATAAAGGGGGCAGTGCAGGGAAGAAGTCAGCTGCAGAAGAGAGATAAATTATTGCGGCTCATTTTTAATCTCCCACCAGGTGAAGGTAGGAGGGGAAGCAATTGTTTATTTCCAGCAAGGCACACAGACAAAAGTGAACACTGGACTCCCCTCCCTCCGCCAAGTTTTAGATTAATTATTTGAACAGTTCAGAGCTCATTCCTGAACACAAGTGCTTGACAATGGTTGCTGAGACTGGTGGAGCTGTGAGCTCTAACTGGTAAAGCTCTTCATGGGGCTCTGCTGCTAATCAGCAGACTTTCAGTGTGTGCGACGCTTCAAAGCCGCCCCACTGTTTCTAAATGCCGTAGTAGCCGTTTCAGTGTTCACATTTCTGCCAAGACGAACTGGATTCGGCCTTAGTGACAGCAGACACTACTATGCAATTATAGGGGGCCTACCAGGATGGTATTTCTTGGGGGGGTTTTGTTCCTGTTTTTTTAAGATCTCTTCATCCACCTGCATGACACTTTTATTCTAATAACTCTGATAACAGTTCTCACGTGCTGCTGTGTTTTTTTTTTTTCCAGGGACAGGTCTTGTTTTAGATGGGCTGAACCAGATTCAAAAATGATTTATGACTCTATCCTTAGAAATTAATATATGTGCTTATCTGATTAAAGCGGTATTTAACCCAAAACCAAAAATTGTGTTATATTGCAGCTTACCAATCATCAGACGTGGTAGTTGCATCGGTTTTCTTTTCTTTGGCTTTTTTCCCCTGTATTTTAACCTGGTGATTAAGGATGAGCTCCGGCGTGTTCGCATGGTCCACTTGCAGAGCCTGCCAGGATGTCGGTGCATCGCTGCACTAATCACAGGCAGTGAGACATTGTTCCGATGTGCGGCTGCAGAGATTGGGCAATGTCGCACTGCCTGTGATTAGCGCAGCACTGCGACAACTTCCTGGCGGGCTCTGCAAGTGGACCATGCGAACACACCTGAGCTCATCCTTACTGGTGATCTGGCCAGTAACACACCTCCGGTATTAGTGAGGCACAACTCTGGAGGAATGAACACAGCAGGCACAGCAAACAGCACCCATGTCATTCTGAGGGTAAGGGTAACTGTATCAGCAGATTTAACCACTTCAGCCCAGAGCCTATTTTTCAAACGTGTTAAAATCAACTTTGTTTACTAGAAAATTACTTATTATTATTTAAGGTACTTATATAGCACCGTCAATTTACGTAACACTTTACATATACATTGTACATTCACATCGTTCCCCTACCCTCAAGGACCTTACAATCTAAGGTCTCTAACTCACATTCATATACTGGGGCCAATTTAGACAGAAGCCAATTAACCTACCAGCATGTCTTTGGAGTGTGGGAGGAAACTGGAGTACTCGGAGGAAACCCACACAGGCACAGGGAGAACATGCAAACTCCAGGCAGGTAGTGTCATGGTTGGGATTTGAACCAGCGACCCTTCTTACTGCTAGGTGAGAGTGCTACCGACTAAACCTGTGCCGCCCAAACCTTATTTTTTTTTCTAACATCCTATAGAATAAAATGGTGGTCGTTGCAATACTTTCTGTCACCCCGTATTTGCGTATTTGTCTTACAAGCGCACTTTTTTGTGAAAAAATACACTTTTCTAAATAAAAAAATAAGACAACAGAAAAGTTAGCCCAATTCTTTTTATATTGTGAAATATAATGTTACACCGAGTAAATTGATACCCAACATGTCATGCTTCAAAGTTGCGCCCACTCGTGGAATGGCGACAAACTTTTACCCTTAAAAATCTCCATAGGCAACATTAAAAAAATTCTACAGGTTGCATGTTTTGAGTTACAGAGGAGTTCTCGGGCTAGATTTTTTGCTCTCACTCTAACGATCGCAGCGATACCTCACATGTGTGGTTTGAACACCGTTTTCATATGCGGGAGCTACTCAAGTATGAGTTTGCTTCTGCACGCGAGCTCAGTGGGACAAGGCGTGTTTAAAAAAAAAATCTTTTTTTTTTCTTATTTATTTTACCTTTTATTTTTACACTGTTCTTTAAAAAAAAAAAATGGTGTCACTTTTATTCCTATTACAAGGAATGTAAACATCTCTTGTTATAGAAAAAAGCATGCCAGGACCTCTTAAATATGAGATCTGGGGTCAAAAAGACCTCAGATCTCATATTTACACTAAAATGCAATAAAAAAAAAGTTATTTGGAAAAATTAAATAAAAAAAGGTTGCTTTAAGAGCTAATCCGCCCTGCATTGGTATGGAGCCAGATGGGGGCCATCTTCCCCTCACTCAGCTCCATACCTAACACAGAAGAGGACCCGATCGCCTCCGCCGCTGCCGGCGGCTCTGGTAAGCGGCGGGGGGCACCGGAGCATGGCGGGAGCCCTCCTCCCGCCGCCGCTAAATGTGATCTCTCACTATGTCTTGTCTCCCACAGTATACAGAACATGGAAATGCTATAGTTTTAGTAAATATAAACCACTAAATACATTTTATTATCAGCAGTATATAGCAGTCTTGTGACTATCAGTGTCTGGTTAAAGATTGTAGGAGAAGTTTTCATTCTCCCATGGTTGTCCTCTGAGGATGCAGGACCCCTGACCCTTTGTCTCGACAGTACTAATTGGCCCTATGCTGATCACATACACTTTCCCAAGAAAATAAAACTTTCTAGCAATACACACCAAACTGAGCATGTGCAGCTTGTCCCCTAGCATTTGTACTATCTGGAGATATATTGGGGACTCTGAAAAAAGGGGACGATCAGAAAAGACAGGATCAAACAGCCTTTTTACACAATGCAGAGGATTAACCCATTAGGTTCCACAGTGAGTATAACAAGCATGCTTTACTGCAGGGGTGCCCAACCAGTGGCCAGAGGGTTGGACACTGTTCTGCAGTGGTTACTGGGCTGCTTTCAAACTGATCCGCAGGTGCAGCGCATAACGTCTGCGGGTTACCTACACTGAGCCTCACACTTCTGTTATTACCTGTGGGTTTGGTGCATTTTCAGAAAGTGTACCACCCCTGCAGGATATAATAGAGTTCTATGACAAAGTACAGCTAACCCGCAGGAAAGCCACAGGTGCGCTGCACCCTCGGTGTGGGTAAACCGCAGACCATCAGTGTAAAAGCAGCCTTAGGCCCCTTTCACACGATCGATCCGACCTAATCGGACCCTTCATTCACCTCTATGGAGCAGCAGATGTAAACAGACATGTGTCCGTTCACACCCACCTACCACCAATCATATCTGCTAAAAAAAACAGAAGTGGATCGGATCGGATCAGAGGGCCCATAGAGGGGAGTGGGCTGTGTCTGTGTCTGCTTTGCATATGCAGAGTGAACGTGGACCTGTCATTCGCTGGCTCCACTCATTGTGGCCCGTGACTGGTTACTAAGTCGCTTAAGTGGCCCTCGCTCGTCAAAAGGTTGGACACCCCTGTTCTACTGCCTTTACAGACTGATTTTACTGTTGTGGGTTTAGTAACACTATACTAACAAATTGAAGCCGAATTCCAGCTCACACTTTATAATCTGTAACAGCAAACAGCTTGTTTTCCTTTTGAGATAAAGTTTTTACATGAATAAACAAAAGTTGATCATTTAAATCACCCCAGCCAGTGTTAAATGGTTTGTTTCATCCATGTAAACTGATACATTCTTCTGGAAAGCTTGTACTTTTGAAAAACAACAGACTTGCTGGCTGGATCACCAGATGTAAACATCAGAAAGTCTAAAAAGGAAACTAATACAGCACTCACATCTAGGAATTGGTAGGCTGCAATGTAATAAATGTTTGCTTTTGAGTTAATACCACTTTATCTATTGACAGTTTATACCAGTGAATGATTTGTACTTTTGCAGTGTGCAGGACAATTACCTTTGTTTAGTCAGCATGGTATTTAGCCGCAACCAAAAATGTTGGTGTACTTGTGTGTCAGAAGTGTTTCAATATTCTGCTTGTATGGCAGGTTGAACAGGTAGTGGTACCTCCACAGGAGCCACTGCATAGGATGGGTCCTCTTTTCTTTGCCCCAACATTCTCAAGAACCTCAGCCCCTTTGACACACCAGGTTGAGTGTACAAACATACAATATCACAGGAAATCACTGAAAGTAATACCTAGTGCCCAATAGTAATAGTGCTCTATCAAAGCAAACAGGCACCAAACCAGGTAGTAAAGGCCAACTTAAAAGTTTGTCACCCAATATTGTTGGTAACTAGGCAAGCATAAAATGGATTAACCACTTCAGCCCTGGAAGGATTTACCCCGTTAATGACCAGGCCATTTTTTGCGATACGGCACTGCGTTATTTTAACTGACAATTGCGCGGTCGTGCCACGTTGTACCCAAACAAAATTGACGTCCTTATTTCCCACAAATAGAGCTTTCTTTTGGTGGTATTTGATCACCTCTGCGGTTTTAATTTTTTGTGCTATAAACAAAAACACTGCCAATTTAGAAAAAACGAAGCAATATTTTTTACTTTCTGCTATAATCTGCTGTATTCCAATCCCAATAAGCGTATATTGATTCATTTGCGCTAAAGTTATAGCACCTGCAAAATAGGGGATAGATTTATGGCATTTTTTTTTTTTTTTTACTAGTAATGGCAGCAATCAGTGATTTTAAGCGGGACTGCGACATTTCAATGGACAAATCAGACACCTAACTGACATTTTTAGTAGTGGAGATGACAGAAGAACTGCAAGCTATCATTGGAGCCCTTTAAGAGCATATTTGTATTTGTAGTTTAGATATTGTAAAGGTTCGGTATAATGCGGTATAGGTTTGGAATAATTGGGGTATAGAGTGCAGTATGCGTGTGGCATCGATTGGATACACTTGGTGTCCTGCACTCAGTGGCTCAGTCTCTTTTAGCAGTATCAGCAATGGGCCAATAGCCTTCTCACTAGTCCCCAGGGCTGCTGCAGTGACTTGTTGCTGTAGAATGGGGGGCCCCCTTAGTCTCTCCCCGAAAGCCTCTGGTGATCATCTGTGGGACGCTCTAATCTCCCTGCTGCAGTTGTTCAGGTGCAGTGATGTGGGCATTGCTGTGCTGTCCCAGGTGTCCTCACTCCCAGTCTAAGTCTCAAATCTCGGCTGGTGTGGTCTCCAGCTGGCAGACGAATATCCACACAAAGGTGCTCCCTCTTTAACTACATTGGTGCCAAGAGCTTTCCTGGGCAGTTTACTAAAAAATCATCTCTCCACTCCTCCTACTGCACAGTGATTATTGAGATATGTAGTGTAGCCATTATAGTGTAGTCATTATATGGCTGCTATCTCAGACCACCACCCCCAGGATTATCAGCTTTCTGTATATAAGCCTATGGGCTTGCTTGGCTTTAGCTCTCTCCCTGCTGGCTGGAGGAGGATGGTGCAGCAGAAGAGGAAGATAAGAATAAAGAGCAAAGTCTCCACCTCCATGTTGCTGTAGCCCAGCACCTGGCTACACACCTTTTCTGGTATTTAGAGGATAAGAGTGTTGGAGATACGGGACTGTCTACGGTACACAGTTACAAAACAAATTTGAATATAGTAAAAAGAATATTTTATTAACACATAAAATCTAAAAAAGATATTTTGACTTTGTGTACAGCAATATACATATTGAGGTTCAAAGGTTATGCATACAATCCCAATTAGAACACAGAATATTAATATACTATAAGCACACAAGTCGTTATACTTGTCCATTTATTCTCGACATGTTTCTCCAGATAAGGCTTCTTCAGGAGAAAAACGTAGGGTACAAGTGATTGGAAATGTTGATGATATCTTCTTATTCTAAAGTATGCATATGGAAATAATGTAAGATTTAATACATGCAAAAAACGATATTGTCAAGTATAATTGTGCTGTATGAGACTGCAGTGGTGATTATGCCAAATAGGTCCCAGGTATGTATACGACCTCTTACCTCCAATGATAGAGAGTCTGCACTTCCCCAGATTACCAATAGGAAAGGAAAAACAAATTCACAGCAGAGTATCGTCCAAGAGGATCCACACAAGGCTGCACCACAGAGCCAAGACCAAGATAGGTGGCTAGAGGTACAGGGGGTCGCTATAGGGGCAAAATGTGCGCCCTCATATGCGAATCTGTACCTGGGGGGGGTGGGAGCGGGATTTGTTCTCTGATGAGAACAAAATTACGTCCATTGGCAATATAATATCCTGGAGTCGTTACATTGATGACGTCCTCATGATATGGTCAGGTTCAAGGGAGGATCTCGTTACCTTTCTTAATGAACTACAAACCAATGAGTATAATCTGAAATTTACTTTCAATTTTGATCAGAAAAAAATTACTTTCCTAGATGTGGAACTCTATGTGGATGAGAAAGGGACTTTATGTTCCACTCTCTACAGAAAATCCTCAGCTGGTAATAGCATGTTACATGCTAGCAGCTCCCATCCTGAAAAGTTAATTAGGAGCATTCCTTATAGTCAGTTCTTACGGATTAAGCGGAATTGCACGCACTTCAATGACTTCCAACGGGAGGCGAACCTTCTACGTGATCGCCTCCTTCTGAGAGGATATAGCAGGACATGCCTTCGGCGGGCCTACAACCAGGTTATGGGCTTAAATAGGCAGCTCCTGCTAGACGAGCGAAAACCCAGGAAAGCACACGAATTATCACAAAATACAATAAACAACATAAAAAGGTGCGCAATATATATAAAACGTTTTGGTACCTTTTATCCACTGATCAGAAAATTTCAAAGTATATTAAGTCATACCCGGAAATTACATACAGGAGATCACGTGTTTGTAGTCACCATACGAATGAAAAGAACACCATTAAACAGGTCCCAGGAACATATAAATGCGGCAAATGTAAATTTTGCCGATTTATCTTAGAGGGAAAAAGTATATATTAATTTGGGATGATGGTACAATATATATGAATATTATTCGTAAAACATTCTAGTCTAACGAGCTTTGAAAATTGGTATTTAGAGGCATTTGCTTAGAAGAAAATTTTTAAAAACTTTAATGTAGTCAGACAAAGTACAGTGAAACCATGTACATTAGTTCCGAATCCTGTCCCTTAAGGAGCTTACAATCTCTCAACCAATCATACCAAGTCTGGTTGGGAAGAAAACAATAATGTGTACTGTTTTGAGCTAAAGAGCTTCAGAAAACTCTTCAAACACAGAGAGAGTGTACAAACATCATATAAAAAAAATAACTAAAGACATGGGTGCAGCAAGGTGAAGATGGTAGGGAGGTGCCTACACTAGGTAATGAAATGAAAGAAGAAGGCCCAAAGTAGAGGTAGTTGGTAAATATAATATCTGTGCCTTTTTATGTTTAGACCTGAGAGTGGGAGTGTGTGGAGGAGATAATTAAAGAGACCTTGTACTTTCAATAAATGTACTAAACTAAATATAAAGCTGTTTAGTAGCACCATAGGGGGCCATATGTTACCTAAAGTCTTCAGGGCTGTCTTTAACACAGGGCAAAAGGGGAAGTCATTCTTGTGGGGCCCAAGGTAGCTTCCCCTTGAGCCTGCCAATAGTTAATAAGTGGGTTCGGGAGGGCCCAAGAAAATGTTTGCCCAGGGTCCAATCAATGTTAAAGACGGCCCTGAAAGTCTTACATGGATATTCTTCATACTTTGCTAGAGTTCTCAGAAGAATGCCTAATTCTGGGCTATGTGATAGGTAGGCGTCTGATTACTTCATAATCAGTATGATTATAATAATACGTATGAAGAGCTGAATTCGTTAATCAATTTCCAAATGAAAATGCATTTACTAGAAGCTATAAGACTTAAAGTGTATGTATACGCAAAACTTTTTATTAGAGAAGAAAATGGTTGAAATCGCTGCCTTTTTTTCTGTTTGCATACCTCCCAAAGTGAGACAGTTGTCCTTAGAACAGGTGTCCCTAATTGGAAGATTTCATCTTACCTATTATTGTTCATCTTACCCCTTATTGTTCTGTAGACAACTCTAATATCCCCCTTCACTTTCTGTCTCAGTGAAAAATGTATTCGCAAGACAAAAGTTGAATTTCTCCAATATTGAAACAGACAGTAATAAAAATACGTCAGGGGGTTTAACCCTGCTACACACTATCCAAAACAAAAAAAAGAATAAAAAAAAGTTTTTTCCTTTGGCACTTTAATATAGGATGTGTATAAGACTGATTCCAAGTCTTGTAGCTTCTCAATGAAAAGAGCAAAAAGAAAGAAAAAAACATAGTGAAAATGAAAAGGTCACTGAATGCTAAATATAATTTGTTTTATTCTGGATCATATCTTCTTGTTCTTAAGCAGTGATGTAAAGAACAAAGATAATCATGGATTTAAAGGAATATAGTAAATGTGTACACTACAAAAGGTCTGTAATACGCAGTATGATTAATGCTTATTGTGTGATGCTATGTTTACCTGCTTGTGCGCACACAAGCATACAGTTTTAAACTGTTTAAACAGATTCAAAGTGTGACAGCTTCAAGCAATGTGAAATTTGAAAATGAACAAGACAAGGGAAATTAATCACCTATTATGTATTGTCTTCTTGTCTTCTCATGCTTCGGGTGGGTTACTGCCCTCTACAATATCTCCCTGTAACATCCATAACCAGCACAAACTTGGTCACTGTTATATCCCCTTGTCCATCTGCTGTGATTGAATGAATTCTGCAAAAAAAAAAAAAAAAGAAACATCACCCCAGGGAATCCTGGGATCTCTAGGATAAAAGTATTTGGTTCACTTTAAAAGCATGCATCGTGATCCTCCTCTCCTCTTTATCCAGCCTGCAGATGGAGCTCTAGGCTCTTTTTCATACCGCCATTTGTAAACAAAAAAAAAAATGATTTAAGGTGAGCATTAGCTTAAGCTAAAATTTCACACAGAATTTCATTAATGTATCATTGGTGTACTTTATGTTATATCGCAGGTCTAAGTGTGAAATTTAGAAAAGCTGTATTAAATATGTATTTGCAAAATAAAGAATATCATTAACATTATAAAAAATGTATTTAATTTCATTTTGGCCCTAGGAGAACAGAAGCAGATGCATACATAATGCTGTGCCTCTGTTTCTGGTCCTCCTTTCAGGTCATCATTATGGGGGGGGGGGGGCATTTATGTATCCACAGACTGCCACATCTAGAACTTTCTTCAAATAGGGGTGGTGGCACATTAGGGGAAGTTAGGTCACTGGCAAATGCCAGACTAAAAGCATGTCACTCAAGGTCAGAGAATACAGTGTCTGCCCTCAGATGCCAAAAATCCTCTGTAATGTATCCAGTTTGTAAGTCCATCCCCGCCTCTTAGGATCCCTGGAAAAAAAACAGCAAGCAGGATAGCCATCCAGACCACAGCCACCTCCCCCCTTACCGCCAGTTTATTTATCCCCTATGCACTGTTTCCACTGCTCTGTACCCCCTCTCACAGCACATCCACCCCTGTCCACCTCACACATTTACTGTCCCTTGCTGGCAGTCAACCCTCCCCAGCTGCCTCACCCCCCCCCCCCCCCCAACTGTTCACAGACAAAACATCTCCCCAGCCCCTCACCCCTCTGGCAAGGATTCCCTCCTAGAACCTCTACCCACTCAAACATGCCTCCCCAACCACCTCATTTCCCATTCACAATGTCTTCAGATGGACCAAAAGAGGAACAGAGGAACTGGTGGAGAACAGCTTCTTGAGAGCATCTTAATCCTGGCCTATGGGTGATAGGAGATGGACCAGAAATAGGGCAGAACGAGTGAGCACAGAAGTGTTTAATGCCACCCAATGTTTCTGCATTGAATGCTTCAGATAAGTACAAAGTTGTACCACCTATCCTTGCAGTGTCCACACCAGACACTACACAGTCTCCACCATTTATCCACAGTCCCTTCCTCACTGGTGCATGCTTTTCTTTGTCACAAAGTCTACATTTCTCTACTGCACATTCAGCCCACTTCAACCCACTGCCAGAGCCTACTTACTCTACTCCTATACATACTGCCCTCCATCATCTCATCCACAATCTTCTTCCATATATATTTCCCACTTTTATTTCCTTTGCAATTTTCTTCTATACCTACTGGCCCCATCATAACTTTTGTACTTGATTCCAGTACTCTTTGCTTGCTGTCATACCCTTCACACTTTTCTCCTGCACATACTCCCCGCCATTATACTCATTCCCTCCTGCACATACTACCTGCTGACATACCTTCAGCACTCCTGTCCTACACATATTCCTTGGCATCATACCCTCTGCACTTCTTTCCTACACATACTGCCCATTTGCATACCCTTCACACTCATATCCTTTGCAATTCTCTTCTGCACATGCTGGCATTCCCTCTTCACTCTTCCCCTGTTATTACTGGCCACTGTTTTTACCCTCCACTCTTCTCTCTGGCATTTACTGCTCACTTCTATGAAAGGGGCTCCATAAGCTTCAGCCTTAAGCCCTCATGCACATCGCAACGATTTGTCATTAGATTTTAGCAGTCAAATCGCATAACAGGTCGCAGCCTATTGCCAGCAATGGCACCATTCCAATCGGTGCGACGCCGACTTTTCGGCGACACTCTGAATCGCAAAAGTCGTTCCTAAACAAGTTTTACCATTTTCGAGAGCAACTTCAAAAGACATCTGTGCATGAAGCCGAATTCGCACTGACAGGCGGCTTTGAAATTGTGCGATTTCAGATGAAGTTGCATTTTTTTAAAGCCATGCTCAATGTCAATGAGGGCTAAAGCACATATCTGTTGGCATTACCACAACGCATGGTGCTATACGGTATTCTGTATGGTGCCATTCATTTAGAAATGAATGGCCTGCCTAATGCAATACACACTAACACACAAGATACTGCATAATATTGCTCAGCAACAGATTTGCCAAGTGAAGGGAGCCTAAATGTTAACTCTTAGAAGGGTATTGATTTTAGAAAACGGTTGCATTTGTGAACTTTCCCTGCGTTTGTAAGATTAAAGCTGTCAGTATTTTCACTGGGGTATTGTATATTTAATTTCAAATTCTGTAAAAGCTGATACACTTCATCATGCTCCCTCTCCTCTCTAATTACTTTAAAACAGACAGCGGGAACAGGAAAACCACACATCCAGATAGGAGAGCTAAGAGGAAAGGATTCCTATTGTGAGTGTAAATTACACTGTCTGTAAAGAACAAGATGTAAAACACCTCTGGTCCCTTCATCAAATGGATGTCAGATTTTCTAAAATATGACATATGTACTATCTGGAAGTTCAGCTTAGTTCAATTTGTTATTCTATTAAAGACTAAAATTTGAAAAAAAAAATATGGATGGACTTTTAAAGCACACTAGAAAATAGAAAGGATTACTGTCATCTAAAGTGTGATTGCATATACTGATTGCTTTACATTCCGTGGCTGATCACTGCATAGGCTGGGGACATGGGCATGACAAAAAGAGTCACAAATGAACTCCTGATAAGCAGTTAAATACACAGATGAAATATATATCATATATATATATATATATATATATATATATATATATATATATATATATATATATATTAGGGCTGTTACTGATTAAAATTTTGTGTTCGATTAATCGTTTTTTTTTTTCAATTGACTAATTTCGATTAATTATAACGCACATACAGATCCAACTACTTTTATCTCCTTGCATTGCAACTCTGCATTAGTCAGTGGTAAATGTGGTATACACTATATACAATCACCCGACACTAGTTAGTTTCCACAATCCATGACTTAACTTCACAGTTCACACAAATACGTTTTAAATTCAAACTGTAGCACTGACGTAAGTCTTTTTTTTTTTTCAACAGTAGCGTAACAATCCCTCCACCTCCGGTCTAACTAATCACTCTCACCTTATGGCATGGACCCCTGTGCAAACATGTGGTCATGCAAGCGGGTATCAAAAGGGTTAACATGGACCATAAACTTCTCTCACTTCTCCTTAGATCTCATCAAGTACGCCAGGTCATGGGTAGAAAGAAAAGATCCAAGTGCTCACCGCTTAAGTATAAGATTACATTTTTGTGTTCAAACACAAACTACTCACTCACTTACGTTCAATCAGAACTTCAACTTCACCGGACTCCTCCCCCTTCCCTTTGTTAGCAGACGGAGGCACTTGGGAAAGGGGAGAGGAGTCCGGTGACGTCAATGTCCGGGACGTCACCGGATCCCCCGCCGGAACTCCCAGAAGACCCGAAAGACGGCGGAGAGGTGAGTACCGATCAAAAGAATTTTGATCGATCAAAAATATTTATCGATTAATCAAGGAATTAATCTTTAATTTCCACAGGCATAATATATATATATATATATATATAATATATATATATATATATATATATATATATATATATATAGTTCCACATGCCAAAGAATTTGTAGATCTGATTAATGAGTCCTGAGATTTACATAGTACTTTCAGGCAATTTATTATGCTGCATTTAAACTATATCTAAAGACAAGTTTTTTTTAATTCTTGGAAGAGTAGGGGAAGGTTAAAACCATTGTCGGTGTGTTTTTTTTTTTTTTAATGTATTGCCATCTGTAACTTATAATGCCTCGTACAAACGGTCGGAAATTCCGACGGAAAAAGTCAGATCGGATTATGTTGTTGGAAAATCCGATCGTGTGTGGGCTCTAGCAGACTTTTTCCATCGAAAAAGTTTGAGAGCAGGACTTAAAATTTTCTGACAACAAAATCCGTTGGGACTTTTTCCGATCGTGTGTATAGAATTCTGAGGCACAAAGTGCCACGCATGCTCAGAATAAATTTGGGGACGGAAGCTATTGGCTACTGGCCTCTTCGTAGTCCCGTAGTACGTTTTGTACGTCACCGCGTTCTGAACAATCGGATTTTCCGACAACTTTGTGCGACCATGTGTATGCAAGACAAGTTTCTGACAAAATCAGTTTCGGAAAAAATCAGACGGATTTTGTGGTCCGAATGTGTATGGGGTTATTTTCTTTCACTTCCTGCACTGTACACTCCACAGGAAGTGAGAGGATCGCTTTTCAAAGTAAGGAAATCCCTATCAGACAGTTTTTACGGTACCCCTTCATTCCTTTTCTGGCGGCAACTCAGAGTTTTTGGAATTACCCTCACTTTTATTCCCAGTGACATGGATGATGAAGATGATTAGAGAGAGTTAATTTCTCCAAAAGGGGTAGACACAGAAAGCAATATATTCTGAAAGCCATTTTAAAGCGGTTAAATTAAAAGTCAGCAGCTACACATACTGCAGCTGCTGACCTTTAATATTAGGCATTTACCTGTCCTGGAGTCTAGCAATGTCGGCACCACAGCCGATGTTTCCATCAGCTCTCGGTTGCTGCCGCTGCCATAGCCTGTAAGGGAAACCAGCAGTGAAGCCTTGTGGCTTCACATCCAATTCCCTACTGCACTTTCTGAATGGCCCGGTGGGCAGGGAAGGTGGAGGGGGCCGAAATTCTGATGGACCTTGAACTTCTGATGGACCACAGCAAGGTCCAACGGCAGTGGGGATAGGTACCTGACAATAACAGGTACCCGGCCCCCCCCCCCCCCGGAAAGGTGACAAATGTTGCACCAGAGGGGGGGAGGAGACAGATAAGCAGAGCTTCCACTTTTGGGTTTAAATCCTCAGCATTCACAAAAAAAAACTTGACTTGACAGTTGTTTTTATTGCTTTACCTTAGATATGGTATGACGTACATAGTTAGGTACTGAAAAGAAGAGTAATTTCTCTGTTTCCCCTACCAACAAGTGGATTAAAAAATACTGCTATAATAATGGCAGCGCAATAAGTTCTACTGTAGAAGGAGTTTTTACTACCATTTTTTAATCAGAATTAATCCATGTAAGCAGGTTAAACATTTTCTTTATCACAATGAATTGATGGTTTCGGTAATGGTAATTTGTGACTAATCTTTTATATAAAAGCTATTTCATTTGAGTTGAGTTGAAAAGATAAACTATAAGGAGTTCCCTTTCTAATAAAAACAGCAATTCTTTTCAGTAAAATGTTCCATTAACTAAATGATAATCTAATAACACGAAATAACCGTACTGTTTGATTTTAAGAGAATGTTTTCACTATCCAACCTCTCTCCTTGGCAATCTTTCTTTCAATATCCTCTTTGAGACAACTGCATTCCAGGATATTGTTTGCTCCCAGTCTTGGTAGCAAGTCTGCATAAAATCTTTGCCCACTATTTTGTCAGAGTTGGTTTATGTTCTCTTTAATATATGACTCTCTTCATCAATTAATATGCCCAAAATGTCTGTTTCTGTTTTTGGAAGATGCCATAAAGCTAAATTACACAGTGTTCATTTTATGTCATAAAATAGTCATGGCCTCAGCATTTTTTTACTTTGAGATTCTCCCCTTCTACTGCAATTGAGAGATTTTCAATCATCCTGTTACATTTTACACAATATAGAATTAATTAAATAAAATGAGACCTCCTCTAAGGGACATAGCATATGGGCAGTGCAGTGAATTTAGCTGTGCTTCAAAGCTGAACTCCGGCCAGATTTCCCCCAGTGGTCCAGCAGTCTTGTGCGGTGGATTGTTCCTGATGTCATCACGCCCATAGACCTGCTCTGGACATGAAGACGTCAGAAACAGTCCACCACTGGATGTGGGGAGCGCTGTTTTCTGGAGGATTGTCTGTTCACCCCTAGACGCCCCTAGACAGAATGAGCAGTTAACTCATGCAGTGAGGGCACAGTCCCACTGCCAGGGAAAAATACATTTGAGTTGGACTTTAAAATCCATACCTGGAATTCAGCTTTAAGTGTGGAGTTCTGTTCAAGAGTATACTCAAAAGATAAAAAGGTATGGTTGGTGATATTAGTCCATATCTGGGAAAACACAAAAAGTTCAGTTTTGGATGGGATTTCAGACATTTTTACTTCCTGTAGGTAAAAGTCCTCAGAGGAGATGCAACAATGTGTCTTTCATTAACATTTTTATCTTCAAAACCCTGCTCTGTGTTCATCTCCTAACCTATTTCAGTTTCTTACTGAAGGCCTGACCTCCCTGACTGTACAGCTAAGTCCTGCCAACTGCCATCTCTCTCTTCAATGAGAATGTCTCAGATGCCAAAAAAACACTCTCATTGGACCGAGTCCTAAAATCAGGAAATTACAAACAATCAGGAGCCTTTTCTTTTATTATTGGCATCCAGCGTAGTGTCTTATTATTGACGTTTTTGACTCTCTAAAATCAGGGAAGTCAGTCCTTAGTAGGAAAGTTAAATTACTTTAATTAAAAAAAAAAAAAGGACTGCTTTTTAGGTAGGATTTGTATCTGGCGGGGTGACAAGTCCACTTTAAGCTGGACAGAAATGACTGATAAGCATTTAAGCATTTCTTACAATCGCACTCGCCTTTAATAAACAAAAAATATTCCTGACATGTTGAATTGTTTAACAAAACTCCCAGAGCTATTTTGTTATTCAGGAGTATGTTTCAGTTGTAATTTAATGTGAAAATAGCAGTTAGCTGGCAGTAGAAACAATATTATCACTTTGTAGGTATTTACCAGTTCTGATGGCCATGTACTACGCAATTTTGGCAGCTCTCTAGCCAATCTATGAATTGCTAGAAATTGTCAGACAATACACAAAAAGAGCAAGATAAGAAGGGACTGACAGTAGGCATTCTGAAAAAGCTGCAACGGACCATTTGATTATGTCCTTAAAGATGAAGTAGACTTCCCTATAATGTTTGTACCTATGGGTAAGTCTATAATAAGGCTTACCTAGGGGTACTGTAAATATCCCCTAAACTTGCACCGTTTAGGAGATATTTACTACTGTGCCGATTGGGTCATCGGTGCATGCGCTCTGAAGGAACGGCTGCTGGTGCCGTTTCTTCAGAGCTCGGTGCCATGACCGGTGGCTTCCACGCGCAAGTGACGTCACGTGTTTTTGGCCAGTCACAAAGCCAGAGACCGCGGACCCGGAAGGAAGACGGGTGAAGATAGATGCGGCCTGCAGCGTGGATGACGAGGCCATCGTTTGCAATGCATACTAGCACATTATGCCTTTACTTTGTAGGTTAAAAAAAAACAGAGTTTACGTTCTCTTTAAAGTATATCTAAAGCCAAAACTTATATTTGGATAGTGTAGGGTAAGGTTAAACCTTTTTTTGCCATCTGTTTCTCATTAGAGAGATTTCCCTTCCGTTCCTTTAGATTCAACAGGAAGTGAGAGGATTGTTACTAATGTGGGGGATTTACCCTTTTACACAACTGTCAGGGGAACATGTGTTAACCAAAATCTTCCATCTAATCCTGTTCTGGTGGCAACTCAAAGTTTTGGATTTACCATCACTGTTATAACGGTTATGGGGACAATTAGAGAGATTGAATCTACAAAATGGGGACACAGAAAGCAATAAAAACATGACAGTAGTTCTATCGCATCAATCCTGTATCCAAATATAAATAAGCTGGGTTTATAACATGCACTGAAAAAATGTGAAAAATTACCAAATAATAGGAATTTATTTCTTCACTAGTGCATACCTAGAGATGGCCCTTGGTAGATACCCTGTTTCCCCTAAAATAAGACCTAGCGTGATTGTCAGTGATGGCTGCAATATAAGCCGTACCCCCCAAATAAGCCATAGTTAAACTCCTTGTAGGTCTTATTTTCAGGGTAGGGCTTATTTTTTATTTTCGGGGAAACAGGGTAGGGCTTATTTGGGGGGTAGGGCTTCTATTGCAGCCATCACCGACAATCACGCTAGGTCTTATTTTAGGGGAAACAGGGTAGTTGCCCATTCCTCAGTATCCGGGGACTGTACATAACAATATCTCCAGGCAACTAAAAGACTTTTCAATCTGCTGCATTTGTTGGCAGATATAAACTGCTAACTGATCTTTTTTTTTGCCAACACAATAAATAAAATATTTCTGTAACTTCTAGATTTTTAGAATGATGTTAAAGTATAACTAAAAGCAAAACATTTTATTTAATTTTGGACAGAGTGGAGAGAGATTAGAACACCTGTAAGTTTTTTTTGTTGTCTGTGTCACCATTAAGGAGATTCACCCTCTCTATTTGTTCTGTTTACTATTATCATTGACAGTGAAAGTAAAAGAAAATCACAAATTTTGGGTAGTCCCCACAAAAATAATAGAGCGGAAATCTTCCAATGGGGACACTAGTTCTGGTGACCAGGCGGCCCCCAAAGAATCCCCTTAGTTGGCAGGGATTTCCTCTGACTTCCTGTTTGGCTATGGGACAGGAAGTGAAGGGAAATTTCTGCAATGGGACATAGATGGTGGGAAAAAAATCTGACAGGGGTTATAGCCCTCTCTTACTGCATCCAAAATGGAGAAAAAAGTTTTGCCTATAATTCTACTTTAATGATCTCCGGCTCTGGAGACAGAGTTTATATTCTGGATGCTGGACTATTTCTTTGAATGCTTTTCACAGATTTGTGTTATTCTAAATTATTTAATTTATATTTAAATTGTATTTAATTGTTTCCTATACATTCATGTAAAGACTGTGGCTAACAATTAGTATTTGTTGTAAGTGCCACAAAATTATACAGTAAAACTTTGGCTGGCCAGACATAAGATGGCGGGCAGTTGATTCTCCACAGTCCAATGCTAACATTTATTTAAAGCATAAAAAAAAAACATCCCCCCCCCCCCCCCTGGGTGATCTATGTACATTGTAAGGATTATAACAACTTTTGTTGCAGATTCCTACCTTTGTTATTCTGAAGAAATCATTGTTTGTCCCTCTGTGCCTCTGTGCTAAATGGGTCTAATGGGAGTGGTTTCATAATTATCAGTCAGCTGTGCAGCTGCAGAGCACTAATGAGGAAAGCTGCTGGGCCTGCATCCCTTTAGATGTGTTGCTATTGGGAGTATCTCACCAAAAATGACCTTTTTGTTGCAGGGGATGCCTGAAATCTGACTTGTATCTTATGCCCCTTTCACACTTGTGCGACTTTAAAGTCGCGCGATTTTACCGTGATTTTGCTGCGATTCGCGGCCGCGATTTGGCTGCGATTTTTGCCATATTACACTATGGGAGCATTTTATTTCCCTTGAGAGCGGAGGCTGCCCAGACTATACAGCTTGGACCTCATGAGCAAACAAGACAAGATTGGCCAGAGTAAGGAGTGGTTATCCAGCTAAATAAACCAAAGGTTCAAAACTCACCTGGTTCTGGTAAGTGGCCATTTTTTAGTGGTGGTGGATTCACAGTCGGGGTGGCTGAATATATAATCACCAGTGGTGTTATTAATGGGACAATTTACTGGCATTTAAAGTGAAAGTGGCGCACTCTTTTGCCTTAGAAAGTTCACAGACTCTTTATTGTTTGTTTGTTGGCACATAGAAATTGTGGCATTCTATTTTTTCTTTTCAGGATTGTTTTCACAGATATATTTATAAAGGTTTATTGTTTTGTTCACACTAAACAAGGATATATGCCTATTGGCAGGATATAACACATGATCCAGTGGCACATGAAGGGTATTTAAATAGGGGTATAAGTATACTCCGATGATATAATTTTAATTTATTTTATTCATTTTTTATCTGGCACTATTAGCACTATAAGAGGGTCACACTGTAGAACAGGTGGGACAATGGTAAAGAGAGGGTGACAGCATCACTCCTGGTGGTATAAATAGCTATATTTGTACCAACTTAAGTAAAACATTTTTTACTTCATTTATTATTTATTAATATATATATTCTTTGGAATTTAACACATTGTTTGACACAGGTGGATATAAGGTTTAAACTAAAGTGATTGGCGCGGTCCTTTTTTGCATATTAACTAGAACTACAGGCATTGTGCTACTAGCACAATTGCTTTTAGACTGCAGCCTATCGCACACAAAAGTTTATTTAATTGGCGCCGGTACGTTCACGTTCACATATTTAAAGCATAACTCCACTTTTATTGAGAAAAAAAAACATCCCCCCCTGGGTGATCTATGTACATTGCAAGGATTATAACAACCTTTGTTGCAGATTCCTACCTTTTGTTATTCTGAAGAAATCATTGTTTGTCCCTCTGTGCCTCTGTGCTGAATGGGTCTAATGGGAGTGGTTTCATAATTATCAGTCAGCTGTGCAGCTACAGAGCACTAATGAGGAAAGCTGCTGGGCCTGCATCCCTTTAGATGTGTTGCTATTGGGAGTATCTCACCAAAAATGACCTTTTTGTTGCAGGGGATGCCTGAAATCTGACTTGTATCTTATGCCCCTTTCACACTTGTGCGATTTTGCTGCGGTTCGCGGCCGCGATTTTGCCGCGATTTCAAGGAATGCCTGTGTAAGTGGCATCAAAATCGGACCAAAGTAGTGCAGGGACTATTTTGAAGCCGGAACGACTTGAAGTCGTACTAATATGAATGGCTGTCATTGAAAATCATGGGGAACGACTTGTCATGCTACTTTGCAGTCCCAAATCGTGGGACAAGTCGTATAAGTGTGAAAGGCAGACTTCCGGGAAAATTGGTGAGCCAATCACACAAGCAGGAAATTATGTTTCTGGGGTGTTCAGTACACATTCTGTGTACAGGACAACTACAGGTAGCCATATTACATTGCATTTTCAGAAAATTACAGCAGCGGCAGATTGAAAAGTTTCAATGACTTGTGTTGCAATTGTATACACTATATTGTTTTTTCTTTATTTGCTATTTTTTTTCCCCCACGAAAGTGGATTTACCCTTTAAGTAAATAAATTGGCATGTTCATGTCTCCCAACAGTACATGGCAATCTGCACACCTGTCCCCTTCCTCATCGCTAAACAACGGTGCTCTGCCAGAAAAATCCTACCTGACCAATCAGCTTCTTTCAAGACAATAGCCAGTTAGTAGTGTATGTTATGGCTGCTAGGCACATATAGACAAGGTGATCATCAGACTGCTATGGGTGCCTTTGGCCTCTAAAGTCATCTTGACAGCTCCTGTTGTCTCCTTGTAGAACAAAAATGACAGTATGGAGAAGTTAAGGTTTAAATAATATAGCTTATGTTCTTTAGTTAGAAGTATTACTTCTGGCTTTTCCAGATAGTACAAATAATGTTTTCATAAAATTTCATGGCTTGTCTCCTTTTGTGCACTTATCATGGTCTTCCAGGAAACAGGTGAGAGTGCAGACATTCCGCTTTTATTATTCAAGAAAAGTAAATTTGTATTCAAGTAATGTACCTGTTATTATTCGGTAAGTGAGGCTAGCACATTAACCTTTTAACTGTATTTTCATATAATGATTTTATGGAGAACATTAATGCTTTGTTAATTAGTATCTAATATGCTTATAACATAGCTTGTCATTATTTGATACAGGAAATCATAGGTCTACAAACAGATTTTTTTTCGCACGGGCAAATTTGGTGTCCTCATTTGTACCCATCTAAAATTGCAGCTCTAAAAGTAGTTGCAATTAACTTCAGAGCTGTTCATTATGTATAATACATTTATCTAGGTCTTAGTCCTGCAGAAACATATAGGTACATAAGACTATAATTTCTATAAACTACTTATAACCAGAAAGCTATAATGTGTACTTAGAGAGAATTGCCATGTAATTTTTTTGTTAGACTTAGTCCATTAAGCTACCCAGGAATGCAAATGAACCATATGGTAGTTTTGGATTGAATTAAAATGGCTCTTGATTACTGCCATTGACCCTTGAATAATATTGCCCAGTTGATCCAAGCAATTGAATGGTTACAGATATGAATAGACATACGAGTTGATTTACTAAAGGCCACTAGGAAGTTGAGTTCACTTTGCAAGGGAATTATGACTTTGGACAGGAATTTTCCCTTTAGCTTAGTGAATGGGGATAAAATTCATTTTGCATACAACTCTCAAACTTATCAAAGAAAATGTAAATAAAGGCATTTGTGTTTGCACAGGATTGAATTGTTGACGTTAGCAGAGCTTCATCTCTTTCACTAAACTAGAGATAAATTCACTTGCAAAGTGCAAATTCCCTTGCAAAATAAACAATCTACTTACCTTTAGCATATTCACCCCATAGATTCAATGCTCTGTCTGAATAATTTGAAAAAGAATAGAACGTCAATTCTATGCTTTTAGAGTTTTGAAAAACAAAGTGTAGCGCTGGATATACTCATAAAACAATGGTGGAAAACTGAAAGTATTGAAATATGAATATGAACATGTAATATATGGGTGTTGAAATCTGACCATGTGATATACGAGTACAATAATCACGTGTACAAGAAAAATGATCAGTGAAAATAAAGCCCAAAAAGTGAGAGACAAAATGTAAACACCAAAATAGTGAACTTCCTAAGAAGTGTGTTCGTCAAATAGATCACATTCGATCATTGAAATGATTCTATTCTATCAGTTAGTGGACAGCTCGCTATCAATCGCCCTACAAACGGCTGAAATTCTATATGTATATGGCCAGCAGTATTCAGCCTTGTTCCTGATTTCTTAAAGTGTTACTAAACCCAAGACCCTGCATTCACTATATCTGGTCTCCCACAGTACACAGAACATGGAAATGCAATTATTTTAGTAAATATAAACTGCTAAATACCCTTCCTCATCAGCAGTATATAGCAGTCTCTATAATGTCCAGCCAAGCACTGGTTAAAGCTTGGAGGAGGAGTTTTCTGACTGTCCTATGAGACTGTAAGACCCTTAAACCCTCTGTCTGGACAGTACTGATTGGCCCTGTGCTGATCACATGCACTCTTCCAAGAAAAATAAAACTCTCTAGAAATACACACCAAACTGAGCATGTGCAGCCTGACTTCATAGACTCTGTGTTGTCAGGAAATTATCAGGGGACAGTGAAATAAGGGGAGTATAAGGGGAGCATCTGAAAAGACAGGATCAAACAGCCTTCACACAAGAGGATTACCCCTTAGGTTCCACAGTGAGTATAACAAGCATGCTTTACTGCATATACAGACTGATTTTACTATTGTGGGTTTAGTAACACTAAGGTACAGCCCACTGATCTGGTCGTCCTTGCTGGATATCTGCATTAAGTATCCTTTAGACCACATGTGTCAAACACAAGGCCCACAGGCCACATACGGCTCTCCAGGCCATTCTATGTGGCCCTTGCACATCTCCTGCTGCTCCGCCCCCAGCTTCTTCCCGGCAGCAGCACAAGGTAAAAGGGGTGCACTGTGATGTATGGGAGGATGGTGGACTCTTGACTTCTCCTGGGCGGGGGTTGCCCTTGACATCTGATTTAAGGGGGTGGGGTGCCCCAGACATCTGCTTATCATTTTTATGAGAATAATACAATCTTTTGCCAGTTGAAAAGGAGGGTCGCACACCGCTGGTATCATCCACAAGAAACTTTTTAGAGACTGCTCAGACAGAACACCATGGCAGAACCATGTTCTGTTTCAGAAATTTCCAATAACGTTTCTTGTGGATGATACCAGCGGTGGGTGACCCTTCTTTTCAGACTTGCATCATCTGCTACAAGAGTGTGAGTGAGCTCTGTGTCAGTCTGCACCTGCCCTTCACAGCTTAAAGTGGAGTTCCACCCACTTTTACAACTCTTCAGCATCCCTCACTAAACTGTGCACTGTAAACAAATTGGATATTTTTTTTTATTTTTTTTTCAGCACAGACTGTATATTTGCTGTATTCATTTTTCACTTCCTCCTCCCTGGCCGCGGCCCATCGCATCATTTCCTGTTTGCAATGCCTCCTGGGAAGGGGCAGCAACTTCCTCTCAAACTGCCGTTGCTATGGAAACCTGACCTGAAACCTATTACACTGCTTATGCTGCACTGAGCATGTATGAGATCCAGGAAGAAATACAGTCTGGCTTCAGATGCCCACACTTAAGATGGCCACGGCCTGCTGCAAGTTTATAAAATAACAAACTACTGCTAAAAACTAACAAAACAGACCTTAGTTTACAGAGTAACTTTACTAGAATACATTAAGCTTGTGTATTATAGGGGTATTTTTATTTAAAAAGTATAATTTCGGCCGGAACACCGCTTTAAGTCTTTCATTATTACTAAAACCAGTAATAATACAATGCAGAGGCAATTATTTAATATAATAAAGAATAGATACATTTCTATAGTCTTATGCCGTGTACACACGGTCGGAATTTCCGATGGAAACAGTCCGATGGGAGCTTTTCATCGGATTTTCCAACCGTGTGTATGCCCATCGGTCTTTTTCTGTCGGAATTTCCGACGGACTTTGGATTGAGAACCTGTTCCTAATTTTTCCGACGGAAAACCTTTCTATCGGATTTTCCGATCGTGTGTATGCAATTTCCGTCACGCAAAATTCCGACGCATGCTCGGAAACTATTCGACGCATGCTCAGAAGCATTAACCTTCCCTTTTATAGTGCAGTCGAACATGTTGTATTTCATGGTGTTATTGACCATCGGAATTTGGTGTGACCGTGTGTAAGCAAGACAGTTTGAGCGAAATTCCGTCGGAATTCCGACGGGAAAACCATCAGAGCTTTTTCCGATGAGAATTTCCGACCGTGTGTACGTGGCATTACAGATACAACCGACCCTTTGAGGACAACCATAATGCTGATGCGGTCCATGATTAAATTGAGTTTGACACCCCTGCCTTAGACTGTGCTCTGAATGCAGGGTGGTGGAGCAAGTAGCACAGCTGAATGGCTAGCTGGCATGGCTATTTATTTTTTACACTCACACTGTACATCTATACATTTTACTGGGAGATCTATGGACTAATACTCATTGGATCCTACTCAACAAATTTAACATTTCAATGTAGAGAACTAAAACTGACATGGAGCTCCCTACTGGCCTGGAGTCAAATGAAAATCAAAGAACCTACTGTCTTACTGTTTATAACAAAGGATAATGGATAGAAAGGAGTGGGTTATAGATTTATCTTCCCTTACACACCCAAGTTGTGTGATGAACTGTAAATCTCTAGAGCAATACAGTATGAGATCATCACACAACATGGATTAGCGAGATGTCTGAAAATACAAGGCTGTCTGTGGTTTCTTGCTTTAAACATTGCTGACAAGAGAGCTAGCTTTGGCATCTGTAATTAGCAAAGTCAGTGTATTACATTACAGCAAGAACAATAGCTCATCAAACTACTTTCCCATCACTTCTCAAGCATGAGAAGATGTCTTACACGATCGTCATGGACCTAGAAATACCCTGTAATATGTTACCGATAGCATCTTTCTATTAAATGAATGTCAGAACTACGTCGATCCAATTTAAGCATTTAGATAAGGCATACATTGTACAACCTTACTTTAATGGCATAAATGAAATACTGTAGTAAGTGAGTGTGACTATTACAAGGTTACCTAGCTCCTAATAAAGCAGTTTTGTAATTGTATATAGTAAGTATATAGTAAGTATATAGTAAGTATGACAATTGTTATCCTTCACGACATCACTAGTCTCTAGTCAGCAACCTGTCTCCTATTTAGGAAAGGACCTGCAACGGGCTTTGTGTATATTAGTGACATGTGTAGTTATGCAAAGTTATGCATAAATCAGATTTTCTCAAAAAATACACAACCATTTAAGAAGTGCTCAGTATATGTTTTATAATGGCACAGGACAAAGTCATTTATTATTCTGTCTCACAGCAAGGCAGTGCGAAACAGGAGCAGAGAGACAGATTTTCTACAAGAGTTCAACGTCATTCATAAATTCTTTTAGCTGCTCTAAAGTAGCACAGTGACAAAACAAACCTGTCCCTAATCACTTCTTAAAGCTCAATTTAACTTGCATTTTAGATCAGTTAAACTAATTGCAGGTGCATCAAAATAAAAAATGTGCAATGTCTTACAATGCTTTATCTTTAGATAGCAGTCTGAGTACAAAAACTAGCATGCTGCAGAGAAGGCTGTCCGTGTGAAAGCAGTGGTCTCTGTGCAGAGGTCCAGCATGCCCCATGATCAGTCAGAGTTAGAGCTCTTCAATCAGCAAATTTACTTATGACAGGTATTTATATAGTAATGACAATTTACGAACTGCGTAATAGGTATAGGTACATTCATATGAGTCCCTGCCCTTACAATCTAAGGACCCTAACTTACATTTACACATACACATACTAGGGCCAATTCAGGCAGGAGCACATTAACCTACCAGCATGTTTTTGGAGTGTAAGAAGAAACTGGAGTACCCAGAGGAAACCCGTGCAGGCACAGGGAGAATATGCAAACTCCATGCAGATAGTTCCATGATTGGGATTCGAACCAATGACCCTAGTGCTGCCATGCAGAAATGCTAACCACGTATCATGCCCACTGCTGTGGCAGAGCTATAGCTCTCCAATCAGCAAGGAACATGAGCATTTGGTAGGCAACAAAATGGTACCACTGAGCCCAGTCGTCAGCAACCTTTTTCAAATTAAGGGCCGGATTCAATGTATGTGAATGCATGGAGGACGAATTCACCTGCTAATAAATGAAGATAATAATCTGGACCTGTTTACATTACACAGCCCCCGCACCTCTGGACCCCTTTACATTACACAGCCCTGCACCACTAGACCCCTTTACATTCCACAGCCCCCGTACCTCTGGACCTCTTTACATTACACAGCCCCCCCCCTGCATATTGCAAAGCCCCCCTTGCACATCACACAGCCCCCCCACCCAGTCCCTTTGCATATCCCAGTCCCTTTGCATATTACACAGCTCCCCTACACACACACCCCCTGCATATTACACAGCTCCCCCCCCCCCCCCTTCAGCTCTGCCCTTTCCTAACTTTCCCCTATGCAAAGAGGGAGACAGAGCAGAGTGGAGCGGGGAGTAGGAAGCTGAATGAGCACACAGAAGAGACACACAGCAGCGCTGATAAGACAGCAGGAGCTTTCAGTGTTAATTTTTCATATCAACAAGCTGTTAATTGGTTGCTAGTACCACCTAGCAACCAATCACCTGGAAAGTTAATTCCGGAAGCTCCCGCTGTCTTATCAGCGCTGCTGTATGTCTCTCCCGTGTTCTCATTCAGCTTCCTGCTCCCTGCTCTGCTCCTACTTAAAATGTCTGCGGGGCAGGTGCACATGAATTCATCACGTGAACTGATGGGTCAGACGTTTAGTGGTGGCGGGTGCGGCCACGCGGGCCGTAGGTTGCCAACCCCTGACTTAACCACTGTGCTGCCCAGCAAATGCTCATGTTTCTTGCTGACAAACAATAGCTCTTCCTCAGCAGGGGGCACGCTGGACCTCTGCAGAAAGGCCACTGCTTCCACAGAGAGCAAGGGCCCTGGCTGTGGCTGCCTGCTAAAGAAAGCTACAGTGCCTTGAAAAAGTATTCATACTTCTTGAAATTTTCCATATTTTGTTATGTTACAACCAAAAACGTAAATGTATTTTATTGGGATTTAATCTAATAGGCCACCACAAAGTGGCACATGATTGTGAAGTGGAAGGAAAACGATAAATGGTTTTCAAATTTTTTATGCCCAGAAGTGGGTGCAGATACCTGTCTTAGACAGGTATCTGCACCCCCCTCCCCCCTGAAAGGTGCCAAATGTGACACCGGAGGGGGGGAGGGTTCCGAAAAGCGGAAGTTCCACTTTAGGGTGGAATCCCGCTTTAAGTCTGGATGTCGACTGAGCCATTCTAACACATGAATATTCTTTGATCTAAACCATTCCATTGTAGCTCTGGCTGTATGTTTAGGGTCGTTGTCCTGCTGGAAGGTGAACCTCCACCCCAATCTTAAGTCTTTTTCAGACTCAGGGGGGCATGGCTGCATGGGTACCCCCATAGCACACGGCTTGCTATGGGGGAACCCGCAAGAAGAGGGAGCAGACAGTGCCAGTGGGGAACTCTAGAAGAGGATCAATGCTGCTTTGTGCAATATGGTTATGGTATACGGTAATATTTTAGCGGGAAAAAAAAGGAGCCTTTAATATCACTTTAATTGTGTAACTGTTTGGAGTGAAACATTTACATGGCTGAATCTGTCACAGAACTTTGTAAATCTGTTTCAGTTTACTGCCCAGGATTCTACAGTAGGTACAGGGCTCAGAAATACAAAGTATGACTGTCACATAGAATTTGCTAAATAAGAAGCAGCCTTATTTGTGTCACTAATTTGTTTAACAAATGTCTCCCACAATCAGTCAGTTTTGCACTGCTTTGCCTTGCGGTAAGATTCTTAATTTTTTTGTTAGTTGTTCCGTGATCTAAATAAGAATACTTATCCAGGACTTGAACAAGAAACTCACCTGATAAATAAATCGCTGTATTGTTACCATCACTGCATCCATAAAGTCCAAGTCCAGGCAACTAAATAATATTAGGTCATTTTGTTTTGTTTGCAGAGCTCTGTTCTGTGTGTCTCCTCTATGATCAGCATGTACTGGCAGACATCCAATGGCGGGCACCCGCTGATCGGCTTGTACTGTGTCTAATCACAGCACAACTGGGCCGAGGGCATTGCCAGATCACATACTACTGTAGGTACATACTAGCCACTCTGCCGCCGTACTCATACGTGAGACAGTCAGCAAATGGTTATATTATAACATGGTTTGCGAAGCATTTGTATATGCCATTTATTTATTTATTTATAACAGGTACTTATATATCACTGTCAATTTATGCAGGGCTTTACATATACAATATATTGTACATTTACATCAGCTCCTGCCTTCAAGGAGCTTGCACTCTAAAATCCCTACCATGTTTCCCCGAAAATAAGCCCTACCCCGAATATAAGACCTAGCCTGATTTTCGGATTGGGGTTGCAAAATAAGCCCTACCCCGAAAATAAGCCCTAGTAAAGTCCATGTAAAAATATATAATCAGTTTTGTAAAAATTTTAAATGATGCCCACTGTGCCTCCTTTTGTAACTTTATTGTCGAAAATACCTTATTTACAGCGCCAATGGGCGCTCGCGTGACCCGCTGGAGATCTTCTCCTCTCCTCCCAGCAGGCATCTCAGCCCTTCCCTCGGCAGTGCTCGGAGCGGTGAAGAAGAGCTCCAACTGATCACGTGAGTGCCCAGTGGCACTGTAAAGAAGGTATTTTCATCAATAAAGGGAGACTCACTGAACATTACATAATATTTTTACTAAACAATTACATATTTTTGGGATTAAAGATGTCATAATAATGACAGGGGGCGAGGAGGGGAGAAGACAGGGGACATAGATAAGACAGCCCCCTAAAATAAGCCCTAGTGTGTTTTTTGTAGCAGAAATTAATATATGACCCGGTCTTACTTTGGGGAAACATGGTAACTCACATTCATATATTTGCTATATATTCAACAAAAGTGGAGTTACTCTTTAATCATCATACATTTCCCATGAAAGGTAAAGCTGTAGCGCTCTAATTAACTGTTAATATTTATTTTTTGGTTCACAATTTGTATTGAAGGCTCTCCATAGCTGATCCCTACCATAGTGCTCTTCTGAACTGTTATTAGGCACATGGGGGGGTTATTTACTAAAGGCAAATCCACTTTGCACTACAAGTGCAAACTACAAGTGCAAAGTACACTTGAAATTGCACTGAAAGTGCACTTGGAAGTGCAGTCGCTGTAGATCCGAGGGGGACAGGATTTTAGCTTGCACATGATTGGATAATAAAATCGACAGAGCTTACCCTCATTTCAGATCTACCTCTCAGATTTACAGCGACTGCATATCCAAATGCACTTTCAGTGCAATTTCAAGTGCACATTGCACTTGTAGTTTGCACTTGTAGTGAAAAGTGGATTTGCTTTTCGTAAATAACCACAACTACAATATTACATTTTAATAAAATACAAAAACACACAGTCTGATAGCGTAGGCAGCATGGCACTCTGCCGTTCCTCATTTATCCAAGCTAACAGACTGGCTGGAAACGGCACTGTTCACTGTTAAATCTTTCCTGTAAAACCAGAAGTTCAGGGAAGCAGTACTGAGAGAGCAGGAGCCAGCAGCATTCAAAGTTGTAAACTGCTAGTGCTCAAGTACAAATTATAACAAATATTTTTGTAGCACACCCCACTTAGGAGCTGCAGGTGAACAGGGATCCCCCACTCCTGCACAGCCAGGCACACTGAATCTTCAAAGTCACACAGTCAGGGAACAGTCTGTAGCTTTGTTTTTGTGGTTTATTAGGGAATTAACAACTTGGATAGAGATGGGGGGGTTATGGGATGCCCACTTGAATTCAGCAAACTTCAAGGACAACTTCCTATATACAGGTATATACAGACTGCTCTTCAACCATCCTCCTGCACACACTTTGTTTCTTTCCGCTTAGCCTCTGCTGGTTCCCTCCTGGGGGGGGACTTGACAAACTCCTTGTCAGTTCATCAGTTCAGTAGCCGCACATTGCAGACAGGAACTCACAGTCCCTTAATAGTGGCACATGTGGAGTGACACAGCATTTAACTTTCCTTTCTACTTCTTTTGTGGTCACTGATCCCATCATCACCTCCTCAGGCAATACCAGCCCACCTGGCTGTCTCTCTATCTCTACACCAGTCCCCCAACTGATTCTTTACCAGCCCACCCGGCTGATTCTCTGGAGATCTCAGAAGGGAAAAGGGAAAAGAGTTAAGCCCACCGTTGTCTTCAAGGGAGACTAGCTACATGTGACAGTCTCCCCCTTTGTTAGTCCCCACCAGTGTTGATTTACTCACTCTGTCCTCTGTTTTCTCCCGTGTCTCCAGGAAAGCCTCCTCCCACTTGTCTTTGGCAGAATCCTTCTAGCACCCGAGCCCGACCCAAGGCAGGATACCCCCCCAAAAAAACTAGAGGTTACAGCCACCTACAGCCTGCTCAACACTGTATCTCCATCTTCCACCCCAACTGCCTCACTGGCATGGCCCATGCCTATTTATGGGGTAGTCTCTGCCCCCTGCCAGCCCACTTCTGAGAATTGGTTGCAGCCCCACAAATATTCATGACAGCCCCTCCTAACCCCCACCCTTTAGTTCTAGAAGGTTTTCCAGACCAGGGAGGCACCAGAGAGAGCTGCCAGGATGAGTCATCCAGCCCTGCCCTCTAATAACCCTGACCCAGTTTAGTGACTCTGATTATTCCTGGCCAGAGTATATTTTGCCTACACTATTACTACTAGTAGCACACACAAGAGGGTGCTACATTTTACTGGCAGTGTTTATTTTAGTGTGCTGAGTGTGATCAATTTAAAAATGCTGAGAGTTTAATACTACGTTACAATTAGGTTCCTGGCTATATTCCCTTGCTAATGACATATTATGACTTCACCCAGGTGACACCCTCCAGAGCGGTGACACCGTCCCATCCGCAAAAGCATATGCTGCATACCCCGTGTACTCCCTGGCTGGGAGAATTCCTCCCCCTGGCTGATCAGCCGCATTCCCCAAGCACCTGTGACCAGCACAGACAGGCTGTTCATAGCCCGGCATACTAGACTGGTAACAACTCTATAGTGCACAGTCAGCCCACTTCCTGCTATACACACATGGCTACTATGAAAATAACCCGAATGACACTAGCCAATTAGAGATCTGCCTAAGCCAGGTGAGGGAGGACAAGTCCCGGTAACTCAGTGCAGGGGGAATCCCAGGTATGCAAATGAGGGGCAGGCCAGAGCTGCACACTGAAACTAGTGTCACTTTTCTCGACTGGGGACCTCGGTGGAAGGTGGATGGAGGACTAAAAGTCCCAGCCTCGGTACATGGCACTGGGATCAATCACTGCTCTGAAGCTACAGCCACATGATATATAAATGTAAATACTGCATATGTCAGTTACTGTATTATCATGATCTGTCCCATGAAGTCCTAACCTGTTTGCTCTATCATGTAATATTGTCCTGTAGGTTTAGAAAATACTGCTATGTTATATAATTATCTTACCTTTAACATGTTATTATCAATCTGGGGGTCACTATTGGGGTGTGGACTGCACTTGGGTAACACCCGCCCGAGGGGTGACACCATCCCATCCATGACATTGGATCGGCGGCAGTACTGCTTTATCCTGCTGTCACTCCACAGCGGTAGGTCAGAGCACTGTGGCAGGCTATAGGAGGGAGAGCTGCGCAGATACAGTGGTGTGGTAATGTTTTACGGCACCAGGTGACATCAACCCTAGTGACACCACTGCTGGTGCAGCTGTGCATAGTCACCAATCAGCTTCTAACTACAGTTTCTTCAATTAAGCTTTGACAATAAAACTTAGGAGCTGATTGGTTACTATGCACAGATACACCAGATTGTATGTGCTCCAGTTTTAGTAAATCTCCTTCAGTGAGCTTTTGGTCAATTAGTATTAGTGGTAGTAGTGCAATCGTAGTTATATATTCTTGGATGTGCATCCAAGAATATATAACACAATATTTCAAACTCAATATACAGGGACATGGGAAATAATTAAAGGGGTTGTAAACCCTTGTGTTTTTTCACCTTAATACATCCTATGTAAAAAAAAAAACACCTGGCAGTCACCAGCCCCCCATTTTACTTACCTGAGCCCCTTTATCTCCTTGGCAGGGATGCGCTGTCCCTCTCTCCACGAGGTCACGACTCTTGATTGGATAGATTGATAGCATCACAGCCTTTGGCTCCTGCTGCTGTCAATCAAATCCTATGATGCGGGCGCCGGGGGCGGGGCCGAGTCCGGCATTCGTGTCTATGGACACCAAATGCTGGACTCGGGAGTCCGCCCGCAAGGTAACCCCCTCGGGAGAGCGCTTCTCCTAAGGAGATATCTGATGCGGGGAGGAGCCGCGAGAGCCGCCAGGGGGACCCCAGAAGAGGATGTTCTTTACAATCACTTTAACTACATGAACTCATACCAACATAGGTTGAACTGGATGGGCTATTGTCTTTATTCAACCTTACCAACCATCTACTAAATATTAACATTCATAGGTGTATTTAGTAAGACAATTAGTATGGGAAATAAAAATCACATTTCAGTAAACCCGTAACAACCAATTGGCATCATGTTTTCTGTTGCAACTTTGGTAAATAGATTGTAAAACATGCTCGCTATGTGTAATTGTGCTGTGCACATTTTTTCTCTGCCTTGTTTTGCCCTTGAAATATGTCACTCAGGAACTCTCAATATTAGGTTCATTTGTACCTCTGGCACAGCACAACCTGGATGGCATCAGCAGCTCTATTTATCTTTGTGTACCAGCGTCAGGTGGGGAAAACTAACAGAGCCATGTGTAAATTTGCTGAGGGGGGGAAGAAAGCCACAAGCATGGACGTGCATTCATTTTGATATAGCACTTAGTGATTAAACATGATAATAGATTTATGCCTCCTACACATTTTGCTTGGTTCTTACATGAATCTGAAGCCTCATTTTTTTTTCCAGCAATATAAATCGTTCTGTAGATGTTCCAGTATGGCTGACGGACTTTTTATGTTTTAGCTGGGGAAATAAACAATATTTTTCAAGTTTAAGATCTAGTTAGAGTGGGTACATCAGCTTTGACAGGTCAGTAATGCTGCATGACATCGTTATGAGTCTGATGTCACCTTTGATATAATGTAATTGTTTTTATGTGCTTATAGCGTTTATACATATTATATAAATCTGTGGTTAATTTCATAGGTGCATTAAAAAAACATGAATTGTCACAACAGTAAAAAGCATCCTTGTACAACATTCTATTGTTTTTATATATACTTTATGTCTCCATTATAAGGTTTTTCTTTGATTTACACAAAGCATACACTCATCGTACAAGGCCTTATGCACACTGGGCTTAAAAAAAAAAACACTACTTTTAGAGGCGTTTGAGGGTTTTTTTCTACCTGTAAAAGCACTTCTATGTTAGCCTATGGCAAAAAAGGCAAAACTTGGCACCCCAGATGTTTTGGAACTACATTTGCCATGATACTCCTGCACGCTGCAGTGTAGTTGAGCACCATGGGAAATGTAGTTCCAAAACATCTGGGGTGCCAAGGTTCGCCATCACAGACCTCAGGGCCGGTGCTACCACTAGGCAAACTAGGCAGCCGCCTAGGGCGCACTGCTGCCTAGGGGCGCCCGGCCGCTGATTTCCCTCCACGTCTGCATGGTCTGTAGGCTGCAGCATGTAACTAATTCAGTCTCAGGCAGCTGCTCCGTCTGGCCAATAGTGTAATTAGAGGCACAGCGCAGCACTGGAGCCAGCGCTAGAGGAAGCAGAGTCTATGCTTCCTGTATAGCGCCGCCTCCTGTCACACGGGCAGGGTAAAGTGGGTGCAATCAGGGGTGGAGCCAATGGGGGTGGCAAAATTAGGTTTCGCCTAGGGTGTCAAAAATCCTTGCACCAGCCCTGACTGACCTATGGGGTTACTAAAGGCGAATAGACTGTGCACTTTGCAAAGTACAGTTGCAATCTGCATTTGCAGTTGCTCCAGGGCCTGGTAGATGAGGTAAGGCTTCACTTTGCAAAAAATACCCAATCACATGCAAGGAAAATTTTAAAAGAACGGCATTTTTGCTTGCACATGATTGGATGATGAAAGTCAGCAGAGCTCCTGCTCATTTATTAAGCTCTGGGGCAACTGCTCTTACAGTGTGCAACTGCACTTTGCATAGTGCACAGTCTATTTTCCAATAGTTAATCAATCCCTATGGGGGGAGCTGATTTACTAAAGGCAAAGATACAGTGCACTTTACAAAGTGCAGTTGCACTCTGCAAGTGCGGTTGCTCCAGAACTTAGTAAATAAGGTAAACCTTCACTTTGCAAAGAATACCCAATCAAGCGCAAGGGAAAAAAAACAACATTTTTGCTTGCACATGATTAGATGATGAAAGTCAGCAAAGCTCCTGCTCATTTACTAAGCTCTGGAGCAACTGCTCTTACAGTGTGCAACTGCACTTTGCAAAGTGCACAGTCTATTTGCATTTAGTAAATCAACATCTATGGGGGTTATTTACGAAAGGTAAATCTACTTTGCAATACAAGTGCACTTGGAAGTGCAGTCGCTGTAGATCTGGGGGGACATGCAAGGAAAATAAAAAAACAGCATTTTAACTTGCACATGATTGGATGATTAAATCAGTAGAGCTTCCACTCATTTCAGATCTTCCCCTCAGATCTACAGCGACTGCACTTCCAAGTGTACTTTCAGTGAACTTGCAGTGCACTTGTAGTGCAAAGTGGATTTGCCTTTCATAAATAACCCCCCTATGTGTCAATACGCATTTACAGGCATATTGGAAAAGGAACATTTACAGGCAGAAAACAAAAACCATCACCAGTGAGTTCAGGATAGGAGCTTTTGAACAGAAAAAAAATGCTTGACGTGCCTAAACGTGTATATAAACAATTGGCGCATTTAGGCGTATTCGCGCATTTGCATGTTAATGCATTATAATGGCCAGAATAAGTTAATATTCTGGCCAATAAGGATGAGCCCGGTGTTCGATTCGAACCCATGTTCGAATCGAGCACCGGGTGTTCGCTCGCTCGGCGAGCCCAGAACTATTGGGGCCGCTCGCATCAAATTCGTGTGATGCGAGCGGCCCCGCAATGCATTGCGGCCCGCGCAGTGCAATGCTGGCTGATGATTGGCCAAGCATGCACTGTGACCCCGCATGCTTGGCCAATCACAGCGCCGGCAGCGAGGAGAGCCATAATTGGCTACAGGCAGGATGCCTGTAGCCAATTATAGCTCAGGGGCTTTAGTACACGCCCCACGGTATAAGAGGCCGCCGCGCCGGCGGCCTCGCATATTATGTTTCAGACAGTGTCAGCGTGTCAGTGTGCTGCTGACTGCTGACAACAATATGTGCTTTATTTCTGGGGATATGTGTGTGCATGCTGTTAGAACAGCATTGCAGTATCACATCTGGGGGGTGTCTATAGGTGGCCTGTGAAGGGGGGCAGGTTTCCTGTGCTTAGAACTTTCCCTGCAAAAAAGTGTCATTTTTGCAGGAAGAAAGCTATTTAAATCACTCGCGGCTAATGAATTGATGGCTCCTGTAACACAGAGAGCTGTCATTCATTAATAAAAAAAAAAAAAAAAGCGTAGGGGTCCCCCCAAATTCAATAACCAGGCCCTTCAGGTCTGGGATGGATATTAAGGGGGATCCCAGCCAAAAAAAAAATGGCGTAGGGTCCCCCTCAAAATCCATACCAGACCCTTGAGGTCTGGTATGGATTTTAAGGGGAACCCTAGCCAAAAAAAATGGCGTGGGGTCCCCCTCAAAATCCATACCAGACCCTTATCCGAGCACGCAACCTGGCAGGCCGCAGGAAAAGAGGGGGGGACGAGAGCGGCCCCCCCCCTCTCGCCTGAACCGTACCAGGCCACATGCCCTCAACATTGGGAGGATGCTTTGGGGGGTCTAAGACCCCTAAAGCACCTTGTCCCCATGTTGATGAGGACAAGGGCCTCTTCCCCACAACCCTGGCCGGTGGTTGTGGGGGTCTGCGGGCGGGGGGCTTATCGGAATCTGGAAGCCCCCTTTAACAAGGGGGCCCCCAGATCCCGGCCCCCCCCCTGTGTGAAATGGTAAGGGGGTACAAAAGTACCCCTACCATTTCACCAAAAAAGTGGCAAAAATGGTAAAAATGACAGGAGACAGTCTTTGACAATTCCTTTATTAAAATCTTCTTTCTTCTTTCTTCATCCTTCGGTTTCTTCATCTTCTCCTTCCTTCATCTTCTTCCATCTTCTTCTTCCATTTTCTTCTTCCTCCGATCCGCTTCTTCTTGCGCTGGTCTTCTCGTCCTTCTCGTCCGGCATCTTCTTCCGTCGGCGTCGGCGTCGGTGTCGGTGTCTCTGTCTCTTCTTGGGCCGCTCCGCCCAATGGGAGGCTCCCGCTGTGTGAGGCTCCGCTCCGTCTGACAGGTCTTTTATAATGGAGGGCACCTGGTGACCCCGCCCCCTCTGACGCACAGGGACGTCATGGGGAATTCCATGATGGCTTTCCCCATGATGTCAGAGGGGGGCGGGGTCACCAGGTGCCCTCCGTTTTAAAAGACCTGTCAGATGGAGCGGAGCCTCACACAGCGGGAGCCTCCCATTGCGCGGAGCGGCCCAAGAAGACACCGACACCGACGCCGACGCCGACGGAAGAAGATGCCGGACGAGAAGGACGAGAAGACCAGCGCAAGAAGAAGCGGATCGGAGGAAGAAGAAAATGGAAGAAGAAGATGGAAGAAGATGAAGGAAGGAGAAGATGAAGAAATCGAAGGATGAAGAAAGAAGAAAGAAGATTTTAATAAAGGAATTGTCAAAGACTGTCTCCTGTCATTTTTACCATTTTTGCCACTTTTTTGGTGAAATGGTAGGGGTACTTTTGGACCCCCTTACCATTTCACACAGGGGGGGGGCCGGGATCTGGGGGTCCCCTTGTTAAAGGGGGCTTCCAGATTCCGATAAGCCCCCCGCCCGCAGACCCCCACAACCACCGGCCAGGGTTGTGGGGAAGAGGCCCTTGTCCTCATCAACATGGGGACAAGGTGCTTTAGGGGTCTTAGACCCCCAAAGCATCCTCCCAATGTTGAGGGCATGTGGCCTGGTACGGTTCAGGCGAGAGGGGGGGCCGCTCTCGTCCCCCCCTCTTTTCCTGCGGCCTGCCAGGTTGCGTGCTCGGATAAGGGTCTGGTATGGATTTTGAGGGGACCCCACGCCATTTTTTTTGGCTAGGGTTCCCCTTAAAATCCATACCAGACCTCAAGGGTCTGGTATGGATTTTGAGGGGGACCCTACGCCATTTTTTTTTTTTTTTTTTGGCTTGATCCCCCTTAATATCCATCCCAGACCTGAAGGGCCTGGTTATTGAATTTGGGGGGACCCCTACGCTTTTTTTTTTTTTCATTTTTTTTTTTTTTATCAATGACTTTTTTTTATGAATGAGTTTCAATGAATCACTGTTCTCTGTGTTACGGGAGCCGTGAATTAACATTAGCCGCGAGTGATTTTAAATAGCTTTTTTACTTTCAAAAATGACACTTTGCGCAGAGACAGTTCTAAACACGGGAAACATGCGCCCCTTTACAGGCATACTATAGACAGGAGAAAAGGCTTTCAGAGGAGCTGAGGTCTGTAGCAGTTCCTATAGGAATTAGGTTGCATTGTAGTTTTTGAATGTGTGATGTCAATTACACAGACTGGGAAACAAAATATCCTGGTTCACACCTGAACGAGTTGAAGCGCCTTTCTAGAAGCGCTTCAACACTCAAAATGAGAATTCCCATTGTAACCTATGGTGCCTATTCATACCTGAGCATCGTGTCGCTTGAAGCTTGTCTCTCGAAGCTTGAAAAAGTACATGAATGAGGGTTTAGTCATGCATTTAAGGGCCCTATATACTTCAGCGGGAGCACCTGAAAAACGCCTGACGAAGTGTGTGTTTTCTTTTGTTTTTTTGGGTTTTTTTTTTGCGTTTTCTTGCCTCTCCTTCTCCTAGTAACCATCTTTCCATTTGCTCAAGCTTAAAAAAAATATATAAAAATTATTGAAAAAGCTCACGCTCAAGTGTGGACCTTGGCGTGTTTGCTATATGAAGGATACACAGCCTGTTCAGACCATATATTTGGATCTCTTTTGCAAAGTAATATAAATGTAAAATATACCCAAATTTTTATAAGCCTTGGCCATACAAACTAAACATGATGAAAATGTAATTGTTGAATATGTTTTACAATGATGTGCATAGTTTAAACGCAGGACAAAGCAACAGGTTTACTTTCATGCAGTCCTCCACAGACACATACTTATCTTTCTTTCACATGACATCTACTGAGCATGGTCTAGTTTCAGTTCCCTTCTAAGCTGTTAAATTTCTCCTTTTTCTTATCTCTGCAGCCCACATGACTAGACACTCATACATGTGGGCGAATACTCAGTGGTAAGTGACACTCCCCTCCCTCCCTCCCTCCTCCTCTATGTCCTCAGATTGCTAAACACTATGAGGGCGGCATATAGGATAGTGATTGATGGAGGCTTCACCTCCCTGTTAGTCCCAGCACATACACACTATAGACACTGGCTGGAGGGGTGTGTCACAGCCTATGATTGACAGAACTTCCTCCAGATCTCTTTACAGTGTAAACAAAGTGAAAACTATTGTCAGTCAAATTAAACTCTGCCTACACCATGTTATTGCAAAAAATAATAAACATTTGCTTTGAACTATAGATCTGAATTGAGCTTTAAAACACATGGTTGCTATAAATTATTTATTTTAATTCTTTATTCTGAAATCTTTTTTATGTCACATGACTGGCACAGCACCAATCAGCGCTGTGCAGACACAAATTCCTACATCAGATAAGTACTAGAAACTGCTTGCTCAGAACTTTACCTGAGTCTGACTGCTGAACAGCAATGATTAATTAATGATTATACTGTGGCAGGTGGCTCGGCTGCACAAATCGCCGTCATTGTACATCGGGCTCGTTCACGGCTTATTGTGGGTGCAAGCACGCCGATTGGCCAGCAAGGGAGCCAATCAGCAGGTCCAGCGGACTCTATGTCTGCCGGCCGCCCGCTATAGTTCCCCGCAGAGACAGAACAGGGATCTGCCAAAGTAAACAAGGCAGATCTCTGTTCTGACAGGGGGTCACACATAGAACTTGCTTTTCTGCTATACAGTAAGACGGGTCTGTGTGTTATACCAGGCAGCCCATCCCCCATACAGTTAGTAAACACACACAGGGAACACAGTTAACCCTTTGATCGCCCCTGGTGTTAACCCCTTCCCTGCCAGTGTCATTAGAACAATGTCAGTGTATATTTTTAGCACTGATCACTGTAATAATGTCACCGATTGCCAAAAATGTGTCAAAAATGTCAGTTAGGTGTCCGATCTGTCTGCTGCAATGTCGAAAGTCCTGCTTAAAATCACTGATCACCACGATTACTAATAAAAAATAAAGAAAATGGCATAAAGCTATCTCCTATTTTGTACTTGCAATAACCTTTGCACAAACCAATCAATATACAGGCATACCCCACTTTTAAGTACACAATGGAGTTTATTTACTAAAGCTGGAAAGTGCAAAATCAGGCTCACTTTTGCATAGAAACCAATGATCTTCCAGGTTTTATTACCAAAGCTTAATTGAACAAGCTTGGGTTAGAAGCTCATTGTTTCTATGCAGAACTGAGCCTGATTTTGCACTTTCCAGCTTTAGTAAATAAACCCTATTGTGTACTTAAAAGTGGGGTATGCCTGTATGCTTATTGGGATTTTTTTTACCAAAAATATGTAGCAGAATACATATTGGCCTAAACTGATGAAAAAAATTGTTTTTTTACATTTTTTTCTTGGATATATTTTATAGCAGAAAATACAAAATATTGTTTTTTTTTTCAATATTGTCAGTCTTTTTTTGTTTATAGTACAAAAAATTAAAACCGCAGGAGGTGATCAAATACCACCAACAGAAAGCTCTATTTGCGGGGAACATAATTTATTTGGGCACAGCGTAGCACGCCCGCACAATTGTCAGCTAAAGTAACGCAGTGCCGTATAGTAAAAAATGGCCTGGTCATTAAAGGTAAATCCTATCGTTCCTTAAGTGGTTAAATAAGGTACTTCCGATGATTTGTATATTAAATTAAATACAGGGACATGATCTTTATACATAAATTCAACTTTGTATGTTTAGTATCACTTTAAGACTCAGTAGTGCCCCTATAACCAGTTGTCCACATATTTAGCAGGCAGGTGATACAAGCTATATGCGCAAATATAGATTATTCTACTCATAATTGGAGTTTTAATTTTCCTAATGCTGTCCCGAAACTTGATGCACTTGAACATAGTTTAAGCAGATTTAAAAATGTTGATATGTGTGTAATTCCAACATTTATTTTGATTACAGGTCACTTGTCGTAATTATGTACACATCATACTTTCAGCGCACCATAATGAAATGGGTGGAAGCTGGTATACAGCATTATTCTCTATATCACCCCTAAAATAAGAATTGCTGTTTTTATAGTTGTAACAGGCTCTTGGCAAGATCAGTATTTGTTCTTAGCACATATATGGGCTAATTTGCTCAACATAAAACAGAAGGAAAAGTGTTCCCAAACAGGGGGTTGCATTCATTTTCTAACTTGTACTGGTAAAAGTCATCTGGAAGCTGACATCTATGGGTGACAAATACTGTACATTTAAATTTCCTGCAGATTCTAGAATAGTTCCTAAGTATTGTATTTACTCAATCCATCTCAAAGTGAAACCACGGAAAGGGGTTAATAATCGCTGCACTACACAACTGCTTTCAGCATCTATTAAATATTGTGCAGCTATTTACTTTCTGCTGTTCGGCTTTGTTAATACTGTTGTACAAACTGTCCTTCATTAATAATATAGATTTCATTTACCGAGGACCCAAAGAATGCAGATGATCAGAGTATTTTGTAAAGCTAGTGATAGAGTGAAGGGAAGCACAGGAAAAGTGTTTAGAGTGGAGAACATGGGCAGTGGCACAGATTAGGTGATTTATGCAGAGGATCTCCGATGCAGGGAAGAACAGTAAGTGATGAAGTCTGCATACAGAAAAGAATGTGTAGTGATCTTGGAAGAAGGAAAATTACATTAAGAAGTCATATACAGTAAGGTAGCAAGACACAACATGTTAGCACATGCTCTCTCTCAGAGCAAAGTACTATAACCATAGCAATCACCAAGGTTTTATTTATTTTTTGATCTAACTTCAGTCGGGTAAATCTAATTGGCTGCCATGAGTTATTAAATATTGCATATCTTTGGGATACTTTATTGAATAAGCTTTTATACGACAGATTATGTGAAATGATTAAGAATTTTGAAAGTTGGTAATATAATAAACACATGATAAAGAATGTTCAAAACAAAAGTTTTTGAAGAAGGAACTGCACTGAAAAGTGTTTCACGTAGATAAACCAACCTCTAGCCTAGCACTAATTATAGACAACAAGGGAATCCAGTGTTCTTAATGCTTTCCAGCAACCACTGTAAATAAGACAAATTCACAAAGTTTACTAAGGTTACCTACGTGGAGTTCTGTGTGATCCTCTTCAGAGTTTCAGTAGGATCGCCTAAGCTTGTGTAACTCTTTTCTCTCTCTGCTTCCTATATCGTCAATTTTTTTCAGTCTTCCAAAACAGGCTGTTTCTATTTTAGAGATAACAGGGAGTGAGCAGTGGGCATGTTTGGGAATAGCTCTCTGGCATCAAACAATGGTTCTCAGATAACCACGTGGAAATCCATGCTAGATAAAAGTAAAAGAAAAGAAAAAAAAAAGACAGCCGTTGCCACAAGTCAACAGATACAGTACAAACCCACTCCATATAATTCTTACTAAGTGCAGCACTTATCATAAACACATACAATTTTAAATAAAAAAGAAAGAAATGAATTTGAAATCCATTCCCTTAAAAAAAAAAATGCATGCATAATTGATGGTGTGTTACCCCTAAAGTGGTCAAACATATGACGAAATGCGTAGGTCAGTGCATAACATGATGTCACCACGTACAGCAGCCGCCTGCCAGTAGGAACTTTTTGCTAGCTGCAGCTTTCATGATTTTGAGATGCCTGTCAATTCCTTCTCAAATGTGAGTGGATTCTTTTAAGTCCCATGTATTGAGAGTGGAGTCGAGAGGCAGAGGGTTGTCTTTCTAAGCATTGTGGATTCATGTTGGGTTTACACCCTAAAAGTTCTTCCGGCTTTTCATTTGTTTGAAAGTCAATCATCTATGATAAGCAGCCACCTTCACCTACACTTGTACTGGATGTTTGGGGCTCTTCCTGTATTTGCTGGCTGTTGTTCATGGGAAGCACATTTTTTTTACACATTTGCAGACTTTTCCCCTTTTTTTTCCCATACACATCATCACTTATGCATGGATTTTTTTGAAAGGACTAGATTTTGAAATCAATTTATTTATTTTGTATTTAAAATTTCAATGGTTCTCAGATCGTAAGGTTACAGACAAAAAGAACACCTGGGTGAAAAAGTACTGATCGATGTAGGCTGTGCTCCTTATTTACAATTTAGGTTTAACCTGGAATTTACATTTGAAAATTTACATTTGAGGTAAATTCATAATTCTTGCACTATATTTCATGTCAGCAGGTTGACAAAAAGATTAGATATAAAAGGATTTCTCATGCTGCTCCTTAACGGCAAGATCCATAGTTACCTTACATCTTGGCTGGAATAACTCCTGTTTAAAAAGACACATCACAGAAATTATGCTTACTCAGGCTATATTTGATTTTATCATCCTTAAAATACAACTGTAGGCAAAACGTTTTTTTTGTTTTTTGATGGGAGGGATATAACCCCTGCCAAACTTATTTTTTTCACCATCTGTGTATCATTGCGATCATTTCTCTTCCCCTCCTGTCCCATAGCCAAACAGAAAGTGAGAGGAAATCTATGCAAATTAAGGGAATTCCTTGGGGACCCCTAGGTCACCAGAACTAATGTCCTCATTGGAAGATTTAAAGCTGTAAAGGAAGGAGGTTTTTTATCTTAATGCATTCTATGCAATAAGATAAAAAGCTGTCTGTGTGCAGCAGCCCCCCTAATACTTACCTGAGCCGACTCTCGATCCAGCGATGTCCACCAGTGCCTCGACTGGCCGGGACACCTCTCCTGATTGGCTGAGACACAGCTGTGGTGCCATTGGCTCCCCCTGCTGTCAAAGTCAGTTAGCCAATGAGGCTAAAAAAAAGAAAAAGAAAAGAAAAAAAAACAAGACTTTAGTATCACTTTAACCTCTATTACTTTTCTTGGAACAACCCAAAATTTGAGATTTTTGTTTACTTTCACAATCAAAGATAATGCTAAATAGGACAAATAGAGAGGGTGAATCTCTATAATTGTTTTAGATTTTAAGTTCTTACAAGAAGGGCCTTTTTAACCCTCTTGTTTTTTTATGTATTGTAACTGCACTGTCTCCCTTTATATTGTAAAGCGCTGAGCAAACTGTTAGCACTATATAAATCCGGTATAATAATAATAATAATAATAATAATAATAATAACGAGAGCACAGACATCAATAAAAACTACAAAGAGCTGCCTAGATTTTGCATGCTCCAGATTTAGTATATCAACCCCACTGGTTCTAATCCTTCTCCACTCTATCCAAAACTTTAGACCCCTTCACACTGAAAGTGGTTGTAAACCCATTACAACCACTTTAACCTACAGGTAAGCCTAGATTAAGGCTTACCTGTAGGTGCAAGAAATATCTCCCAAACCTAACAGGTTTAGGAGATATTTGCAGAAATAGCAGCACCGTATGCGCAGGCGCACTGAGCATGCCCTTTCTAAAGGCGATCATGTTAGTGGCGGCACCAGCGCGCATACGCAGGAGTGACGTCATCGCTGCTCTGGCCAGTCACATCGCCGGAGCAGCGATACCCGGAAGACACGCTGAGTCAACATGTCAGCGACGGAGGAGGTGAACGAGGGTCGCTTTGGGGGCTTCCATCTCAGGTAAGCAATTCATAATGAGCTAGTATGCTATGCATACTAGATCATTATGCCTTTGTCCTGCAGGGTGTTTTTATTTATTTTTTTAAAGAGAGGGTTTACTTCCTCTTGAATCACTGCTCAAACAGCCGCTAAAGCTCCGGTCATTTTTGCGGTGCTTTGGCGGTGTTTTAGTGGCACTTTAGCGGCGTTTTTCGATCGCTAGCGGGTCGCTTATTTTAGGTCATGTGACAACATGACCTTATAAACCCCAAAAAAGACCCATTTTAATGCGCTGCGGAAGCACTGCCCATTAATTTCAATGGGCAGGAGTGTTTTTGGAGTGCTTTTTACAGCGCTACAAACACGCCCCACAGATGGACTTTTTCTACCGCCATGCAAGCGCACCACCCCAGTGTGAAAGCACCCATTCAAACAGGGGGCAGTTTTCAGGCGCTATTTTTAGCGCTAAAACTCCTGAAAACTGCCTCCGCGTGAAAGGGGTCTTGGTTATACTTTGAAGTAATCAAATAGACCTATGCTCTAGGATTCGTTTTCCATGTAAAGTGCTAGCTAACAATGCTAGTCTAAATACTAACCTCCCACGTTATTGTAAGTGCATATTCTTTGTTGGATTTTCTGCAGCCAGTGGTGGAAAAAATCCTGAAGATTTTCTGTTGCTTTGATCCTAAAAAGCAGCAAATACTTGGGCAAGGAAATTGACTTTCTCAACCAATAGACTGTTTCACTCAGACAATACAACAAAGATGGGAATATCCTTGGAGACAGGCTACAAAAGTAATTCACCATGTCCTTGTAGGACATCCAAGATGGTTCAGCAGTAAACTATCAGCCATCTGATATGGCCAACTATACAGTGGATAGGTTAGGGTCAATCTAATGTTCATTAGGCTTCATTACAAGAAAAGAATTCCTCTGCTGCCAGCTTTAGTGTTAACACAAAAATCGACAGCTGTAGAAGGAAGAAGCTGTCAAGAAACAATAGGGTAACATATGTTGATGATGAGAAAAGTGAAAGCATTCACCCTTAGCAGAACACATTAAACATTTTGAAGGCTAGTTTCACTAAACTGACCTATTTTTGTAGATTTAGCATATACATTTGTAATGCTAATATATTCATAAGGGCTCATGAAAATGTATTCATTGGAATAGATTCTGTTGTGTATACATAATTACCATACATGCACCATGAATATAAACTCCCAGCGTCACATTTATTGTATCGTATCCAATACCAGCTAAATTTAAACTGTACGCATGTTTCAATTTCAGAGCAACTAAATGAAAACTTATTAGGTGTTAAACTTCCGGTTTCCTTGTAAAAAAAAATAATATGCATGGTAGGGTATATTTAGTGTGCTGTAGTTAAGTTTTTTTGTTTTTTGTTTTCAAATGAAAGATTAAAACAAAATAAATTAACCAAACATACTTTTTTTTTTTTATAATTTGACTTTACTGTACTTGTTGGCATTCAAAAATGATAATCTTGGTTCTCCTGGTTTTCACGAAATGTATGCACAATGCTTATTTTAGATCATACTGATTGGATAACGTATAATGAAGTACTTCATTTCATTTATGAACCCATTAAAGATCCTCTGTTTTTAACTGCAGTGTTGTAAGCATTATACGAGTGCAGTTCAAAAAAATTAGAGAATTCCAAATAGAGTTCCACTGACAATTGTGTGTCTTTCACACAGCAATCTTCACAAATACAATCAGAATACTCATCCCTAAACCCTTACCTTTATGACCTACTAGCCTTATAACGATCAGTACCCTCCTGGCCCCTATAATATCTGTCATCCCAATAAAGTTTATTTCTGGTTGGCGCCAGAAAACAAAGGGGGGGGGGGGGGTCACCAGTAAATTTAGGTACCTAAAGATTATAGATGTTATATCATTTAGTTAATTACCCATAATGAGAATGCTCTAAATGTACAACTGTCTATATTGTTTTAGTAAGCAACAAGGAAGAAAGATTCATTATCCAATTTTGGGGACTCAAAGCAATGAACAACTGTGAGTTCTTGTTATTTTGCATTTGTAGAAGCATAAGGGTAAATATGCATTAACCTCCCTGGCGGTATGATTCTGGCTGGAATTTTGTGCTGAAAGCGGTACAATTATTTTGCATGGAAATTTGGCGTTTTTATATTGTAGGCATGCAATTCTTATGAATAACTCACTTAAATCTGTCCGAACCAGAGTCTAGTAGACATCCCGGGTATGATAAAGTTTGAAACACAAAATAATAAATTATAATATAATAAAAATATATATAAAAATGATTCAATAATGTAATCAAATCAAAAACACTGAAATTTGCTCAGTTGCAGAATAGTCGCTGTCATTAAATTTATTGTTTGATGATAAATTGTGATTCTAATTTTTTTATCGGTGTTTTCTAACAGGTCTAAAACCACTTTTGACATAAAGGGACACTTTTTGGTTGCTATGGACAATCTCCAGTTTCCAGGCAGAAAAAAAAAACTTTTTATTATATAAAATGACATGCAGGGCACTGGGCAGACCACTAGGGACAAAGGGGATGTGTATTTTTTGTATACAGTACTGTAATCTGTAAGATTACAGTACTGTATGTGTGTTGTGTTTTTAAACTTTTTTGAATTTGGCGCCAATCTCCGCTCCCGTGCGTCGGAACGTCGCAGGGAACGGAGATCAGCGGCACTCGGCACTGTGTGAATCGAGCGAGCGGACGGCTCGCTCACACAGCAGGGAGACATCGCAGGATCCAGGGGAAAAGGTAAGTAACTTCCCCCCCCCTGTATCCTGCAATGCAGCCCGAGTCTGGCTCGGGGTTACCGCTCCTGGCAGAAAAAACTGAACCCGAGCCAGACTCGGGAACACCGCCAGGGAGGTTAAAGTATATTATGCACTGGCCACCATTAAATAAACCAAGTAATTGTCATAAATATTTATTTTGACATAAGCATAATTGGGAAAAATCAGCACCACTCTTGTGAGACAAACACACACATCAAAACACTCAGGTGGTGGACAACACAAACTGATTTTAGAATTACCATTAAATTCACATTTTTCAATTTATGCTGATTTATTTTGGTGGCATCATTTTATATAGAGTGTTCTTTTGCATCTGCCGATGATTGTTACAATTCTAAAATATGACGGGATATATATATATATATATATATATATATATATATATATATATATATATATATATAACTCTCTTTGAATTCCTTGCAAAATAGGATAAGATTTCTATCAATATTTAAATTTACTAGCTAACGAATAAACTTTAACAATTATTTATTAAATATATATAAAACATTACATTTAGACTCCATTCACACAGGGGCAACTTTGGATCCGACTTCAAGTCACCCCTAGTCGCTTCAAGTCGCGCTACAAAGGGGGTTGAATGATGTTAGCCAGACTGGGGACATCTAACCGCATGCAAAAAAAATAATGTGGGGGCAATATTGCAGCATGAACTGGTTTTGTTATTCAATTTTTAATCTTGTTATTTTTTTGGCTGGAGTTCTTTTTTAGGAATTTCCCCAATAGGCGCATGTTGTAAAAAATAAATAAATAATAATAATATAGTAGAGATAGAGATACCTATAGCTATAAATATATGTATACATTTATATTTGTGCATGCTAGCAACAACCTCAATACAATGATAATTACTTTTTATGTGCTTTTTAAACAATTCATCACCAAGCTGTCTGTATTTCTGGCTCAGCAGCACATTGTATCTGAAAATCCGCTTTTCCTAATTTCTCAAATAGTCATTGCCCCTGCAAATACCCACACCCCCCAACGCTACAGCAAAGCACCCCAATGCCCCTGGAAATGTTTTTGTGTCTCCAAGCCCAGTTCAGAAGTACTTTTGCCTAGAGATATCACTTTCCTCATCCTTGACTCCACTGTTAGGGGTCAATTTACTAAAACTGGAGAGCGCAAAATTTGGTGCAGCTGTGCATGGTAGCCAATCAGCTTCTAACTTCCGCTTGTTCAATTAATCTTTGGCCCAAAAAAATCTGAATAGCTGATTGGTTTCTATGCAGAGCTGTATGTTATTTTCTACTCTCCAGTTTAAAGCCTCGTACACACGATCTAATTTTCTGATGGGAATTGTGTGATGACAGGCTGTTGGCCAAAAATCCGACCGTTTGTATGCTCCATCGGACAATTGTTGTCGGATTTTCCACGGACAAATGTTGGATAGTAGGCTTTAAGATTTTCTGCGGACAAATGTCTGTTGTCGGATTTTCCGAGCGTATGTACACAAGTCCATCGGACAACAGTCCAAACACGCATGCTCAGAAGCAAGGACGAGCCAGAAGCGGTCGGTCTTGTAAACTAGTGTTCGTAATGGAGAATTAACATTCATGACGTGGCAAATTATGAAATCTCGAAATGCAGCGCACATTCTCTTCTTCTTTAAGTGGATAATAATAAAGCTGCTTTGCTGGTGATATTAATGAAGTTATTGCAAACTAATTTTCAAAGGCTTTTTTTTCAGTGATATCAAGAATAATATTATTATGCTTTTTTTTTTTTTTTTTGGGCAAGTTACCACAACACCATTATTCTGTAGTTTTTAATATCAAGGATACAACTATGTTGGTGTCCCTTGTCAATTTTACATTGTATGTTTTTAAATGTAACTGCCTACTCCTAAACTGTCATTTGAAGTAAAACACATAGCCAAGTATTATTCTCCACAATCTTTTTATTGTGCATTAAAAAAAGAAAACAAAATAAAATTAGACATGCTATCTTCCAATAGAACTTAACCCAAAAGTGCATTCTATGCATCCAAAAATATGGAAAATATAACAAATCAAATCATTATTATTCAACCAAAAAATAAAATAAAAGCCTCATGCATGTGCCCTGCTTTTTAATATAGGGGGTCAACAATGCCAAGAGTTGGTGAAAGCAGGGGTGCGTCATCCAAAGATAATTCTGAAAAACATCCAGATTACTCTCCTGGAGCTCCCTCAGCAAAGGCATATGACTTAATTGGTCACAATTAATAAAGCAACCAATTTTTGGTCCAAGAACTCCTCGTCCTGTTCCTGGACTGGACTTGGGTCAAAGCAATAACTCCAAGGCCAATAATAAATAACATGTTATCTCCTCTGATTCCGCAACATGTCTGGTTGACAAACGGTCGTTCAGAAACTAATTGAAAAGCACGAAATGAAAAGCGCAAACTGAAAAGCGCTTTGGCACTGGCGTTTTTAGGGTGCATTTAACCCTTTCCTCAGCCGCTAGCGGGGGGTTAAAAGCGACCACTAGCAGTCCTACGGCTCAGTGTTAAAGGGCTCTTAGTGTCCCTGGCAATATCGCTTCTTTCTATCTGGCCTCAGTCATTCATTTTAATGCCCCCTTCTCTAACATAATAACAAGCATATAAACCTAGTATACATATATCATAAATGAACACTGTTAGAGAGGTATTTTAAATACTAGCATAAAAGATTTAAACCCAGCACGGAGGACATTTTAGGACATTTTGCTATGCTAATTTTGGATTATAGATACAGTAATGTGCCCTCAAAACAGCAACTAATTTTACCAGCTCCTATTTTCTTTTGAACTGTTCCACCTTGGTACTGTTGTCAGCCAGAAAATCTGCCGGATTACCATTACAAAAAAAACAAATCCTTCATTTCTCATTCAACAGAATCTATTAAGAAATCAGTTGGGTAAACTTTCAGCTTTCTTCATCCTCTTCCCTTCCAGTGGAAATATTTCACTAGAATGTGCTTAGCAGATAATGAAAGGGATTTCTCCTGTTTGGAGGAATGACTCAAGGTTCCCTGTTGGTGTAGGAATAAAGTGTACTGTGATGTGTGTGAAGATGTCATGGTAAGACACCCAAATAATTTATCCCCTAATTGAGTCTTCCACCTGCTGCTTGTCTAATTGAATATTAGACTAATTTGTAGGTTTCACAGGAAGGAAATATCAAAGAACACCAGCATTGGAGGAAGGATTGCAGATCACTCTTCACTGTCCATTGCGTGCAGAGAACAAAAGGCAAGACGGAGCGTTAGTGAGCGAATGTATACCAGATTTAGAGGGACTGGGAGGTGTCAGCTCCTAAAAAATGAGCAGAAGTTGGAACATGAATAATGCTAGTCAGATTTGGAGGCATATCCAAGAACTGCTAAAAGATATGACATCAAAGATGAAATAAGAATGCCTCCAGCCAGGCAGGGCATCGGAGAGAACAAACTGGGGCCCGCAAATGTCTGAGCTTGGAGGACGTGTTGTGAAGGTGGATGGATTCTACACTAGTGCGAGGTGTCTCCAGAGGCTGGAGCTTACGCGTTTGTAGAGAATGAGATTTTGATGCTTTCATTTAAGGAAAGAAACAAAACTAATTAGCCAGGAGAGAATAAGGAATGCAAATGTTTCTGAATTAGATGAGAAGAAGATAGCTCAGCCAGCTAATCCATCACTTGTCTGTTCTGTGCTGCGGAGATGCAGCCTTCACACAATCAACCAAGAGCCATTTTATCTGCATGCTGCAAATGTTACAGCCAGGTTTCTGTTACAAGGTCAAGTATAAAATTGTTTATGTGATATAAGTCACATGGCAAAGATAGGTTTAATGAACAGAAAAGCTACTTACTGTATAAGGTGTAATATGCTGCCCAAAGGACTGAAGGCAATCATATGCGTACTTTTCCCCCTGTTTTCTTTTAAGCATATTATCTCAAATTACTTGGGTACACACATTTAAAAAATAAACAAACCAAATTATAAGATTGCTGGACTTCCTTTCTGTCCTTATTTTTGTGTTTCTTAAAAGTCAGCAGCTACAAAAAGTGTAGCTGCTGACTCTTAAGCCGATGGATTTGTGTGATGACAGGCTGCTGGTGGAAAATCAGACCGTGTGTAATGTTGGATGGCAGGTTTTAAAACTTTCCGCGGGCAAATGTCTGTTGTCGGATTTTCCGAGCGCGTGTACACAAGTTCGTCGGACAAAAGTCCAAAGTACAAACAAGCATGCTCGGAAGATCGGTCTTGTAAACTAGCATTCGTAATGGAGAATTAACGTTCGCGACGTGGCAAATTATGAAATCTTGAAATGCAGCGCACATTTTCTTCTTCTTTAATGGGATAATAATGAAGCTGCTTTTCTGGTGATACTGATGGAGTTATTGCAAACAAATTTTCAAAGGCTTTTTTTTTTCAAGAATAATATCAAAAATAATATTCTTTTTTTTGGGCAAGTTACCACAACACCATTATCCTGTAGTTTTTAAGATCAAAGATACAACTATGTTGGTGTCCCTTGTCAATTTTACATTATATTTTTTGAAATGTAACTGCCTACTCTCAAACTGTCATTTGAAGTAAAACACATAGCCAAGTATTATTCTCCACAATTTTTTTATTGTGCATTAAAAAAAGAAAACACATAAAATTAGACATGCTAACTGCCATTAGAAACTTAACCCAAAAGTGCATTCTATGCATCCAAAAATATAGAAAATATACCAAATCAAATCATTATTCAACCAAAAAAATAATGTCAAAACAATAACTCCAAGGCCAATAATAAATAACACGTTCTCTCCTCCGATTCCGCAACATGGCTGGTTGACGAATGGCAAATCAGAAACTAACTTAAAAGCGCAAAATGAAAAGCGTGAAATGAAAAGCGTGAATCAACACTCACCAAACTTCTACTAACACGAAATTAGCAGAAGGAGCCCAAAGGGTGTGCTAAAGAGCTGAAAAACCACTTAGTACATCACTACGTTCATGATTGTTGGCCAATAATTGTGTGCCGTGTGTATGCAAGACAAGTTTGGGCCAACGCCCTTCGGACAAAAGTCCACGGTTTTGTTGGCCAACAATCCGATCGTGTGTACGAGGCTTTAATAAACACACACTCACCTGTCCCATGGTCCACCTCGCTTGTCTGCCTCGCCGGTCCCCAGTGCTGGCATTGCAAGTGTGGGCAATGGGCTGTGACATCTTGTGGCATCACAGCCGGGTGCGCACTGCACATGCGCGAGTCACATTGCACCTTCTCAATGGTTGGGCAATCTTCTGGGACCTGTGATGTGTCTCAGAAGATTGCAGGGAGGGAGAGAACTTCTGCACGAGTCACCTATGCGGCCAGAGTGGAAGAGGGAGCTGGGTACCTGTTAAAACTAGGTACCCACTCCCCCCCCCCCCCCCCAAAAAAAAAATGACATGGCAAATGTGGCATGTAAGGGGGTGAGGAGTCCTTAAAGCGGAACTTCCACTTTTGGGTGGAACTCCGCTTTAAGATTTACTTAAAAATCCATGGAAGCATATAGCACCTCACCCACTAAATGCTACAATTATTTAATCCCTTTTAAAACAAATTCTTTGGAACATTTTTTCTATTTATTCACCATTGGTCTTTTTATTATTTTGTTTGCGCACTTTAGTTACATTTTAGTATTTAGTGGGTAAGGTGCATTTGTACCTATAGATAATTAAAGCGGTTGGGTGCCTTTTTTTTCAGACCTGCAAGGTAAAGCCATAATGTGCTAGTATGCATCGCATACTAGCACATTATATAAAACTTAACTGAAAACTAAGCCGCTTCCATCTTATTATAGGCTTACCTATAGGTACAAGTAAAAGATTTAGTTTACAACCACTTTAACCTGTTCCCGACCAGCACACGGCGATATACGTCGGCAGAATGGCACGTACAGGCAGGAGGGCGTATATATAAGTTCCTCCTTAATGCCTGCCGTGCCATCGGGAGCGGGCCGGGAGCAGCACGCTCCCGCGCCATTCGGGACCCCCGTGAGGCCGGTCGCGGGTCCCGCGGACTCGATCGCCGCGGGGACACCCACGATCGTCTCACGGGAAGGCTGAACGGGGAGATGCGGAAGTACACAGCATCTCCCCGTTCTGCCTAGCAACTAGTGACGCCGATCTCTGCTCCCTGTGATTGGAGCAGAGATCAGCATTCACTAGCTGACAGCCACGCCCCCCCACAGTAAGAAACACACTCTTAGGCATACTTAACCCCTACACTGCCCCCTTGTGGTTAACCCCTTCACTGCCAGTGTCATTTATACAGGAATCAATGCATTTAAATAGCATTGATTGCTGTATAAATGACAATGGTCCCAAAAATGTGTCAAAAATGTCCGATGTGTCCGCCATAATGTCGCAGTCACAATAAAAATCGCTGATCGCCGCCATTACTAATAAAAAAAAATTATTAATAAAAATGCTATAAAACTATCCCCTATCTTGTAAACGCTATAACTTCTGCGCAAACCAATCAATAATCGCTTATTGCGATTTTTTTACCAAAAATATGTAGAAGAATACGTATCGGCCTAAACTGAGGGAAAAAAAAATGTTTTTATATATATTTTTGGGGGATATTTATTATAGCAAAAAATAAAAAATAATGCGTTTTTTTTTTTTTAAATTGTCGCACTTTTTTGTTTATAGCGCAAAAAAATAAAAACCGCAGGGGCAAACAAATACCACCAAAAGAAAGCTCTATTTGTGGGGAAAAAAGGACATCAATTTTGTTTGGGAGCCACGTCGCACGACCGCGCAATTGTCAGTTAAAGCGACGCAGTGCCGAATCGCAAAAAGGGGTCTGGTCCTTTGGCTGTAAATTGGTCCGGTCTGAAAGTGGTTAAGTAAATTTATATTTATTCCATACAAAGAGATTATTTAGGATTAAAGAGGGGATCATGGATATATAGGCAAGCAGTATCAACCCCCCACCAACCAAAAAAATTCAACATATTGCAGCTAACCAATCAAAGTGCTGCATTGGTTTTCTTTTTTATGCCTTTTCCTTTATTTTCCCCATGATGATCCAGGCTGTAACACACTTCCTGCACCAACCCTCGTACACACGGGTGGAATCCAGGAGACATTTGCCCATTCAAAAAAAAATGCCCAACATTCTGTCTGTGTGTATGTTGGTCTGTCAGACAGAAGCCGGCCCTCCGTTCAGCTTCTGTCGGACGTGCATGCTGGAAAACCAGCAGCCGACTGACTCCCGATCAGCACTCCCAGCCAATAGCACAGAGCACTGATGTGTGTTCGGGTGGGGGGCCATCCGCCTGTCAGAACAAACAGCTCAGTGTGGGAGATCGCTGTACTAACCATGCATGGTTAGTACAGCGGCTCCCGTCCGGAGCTGTCAGTTTTTTGTATGCAACCCGCTGGGCTGCACAAAAAAAAACTGTTAATGTGTACCCGGCTTTAGGGTGTCTCCATTCTGGATGGAGGAGAAATGGAGACACCTTTGGACAGCAGCATTGTCAATCTGAGGAGATGATAGTGTAGAGCCTGGTACACACTATCCTTTTTTTTTTTCTCTCTCTTTTTATTCAACCCTGCGGGCTAAACAAAAAAAATGAAGGGCTTGAGAGGAGCCGCTGTACTTACTATCTGATGTAGCTGAGCTAATGTGTTCTGACAGGAGGTGGATCCCCACCAGAACACACCGGAAAGCTCTATCAGCCATTGGCTGAGAGCACTGATTGAATGTCAATCGGCAGACCTTTTTCATTCATTCCCCTTTCACAGAAGCCGGACGTTAGGCTGGCTTCTTCAGACCAGGTGCCGTACACATTGGGTGAGAGTAGGCCGGTTTCTATTGAACCGGCCAATACCATCCGGTATTTGGTCCATGTGTATACGGGGCTTTACACTAGCAGACTTAAGCCTAGTACACATGGGCCCAATGTCGGCCGGCATCAGGCGATTCAATAGAAACTGGACGACAATTCGCCCATTTGTACGGCAGCCCATCTGACAAAAGTCAGCCGTTCGGACAGCTTCTGTCGAAGGCTCATGACCGCAAAAGGTCTCTTGATCAGCGCTCTCAGCCAGATGAAAAAAAAAAGTCTCCAAAAATAAACTAATGCAGCCACCACATCTAAGATTTGATAAGCTGCAATATAATGCATTTTTGTTTTAGGCTTTTTAAGCAAAAAATAAATAAATAGTCTTAGCACTTTCATTTCATTATAAGTCAAGTACATAATAACCTCACTGAAAAAAGGTGAAACATATGGTAAACAAATACTTAACATAGCTTTTTTAACATTTTTGTTTTTAATTATTCATTAATATTGCACAAACCCCTCTGCAGCATCACAAATGCTACACTCTCACAAAGTAAATTCTGTTTTGGGGATTATAGGGATCCTGACAACATTGTCGTCTCAATAATGCATGATATTTGCCTGTGTTAACATGAATCTATTACAGCACCCGTGCCGAAAATAAGAAACATCACAACGAGATCGACATTTATATGTCGGCAAGCTTATTTAGTAGGAGAGTGCAAAGAAAAAACATTAACATGCCAAGTGTGGTTACCCATAGCAACCAATCAGATTTAAAGTGTAATGATCATGCTGACAGATACATTGTAATGGATTACTAATGCCGCGTACACACGAAGGGACTATCCCGCAGGATTATCCGCTGGACTCAAGTCCAGCGGACAATCCCCTCGTGTGTGGGCGTCGGCAGACTTTTGGGCGCCAAAAGTCTGGCAGACTAGGTTTTAAGTTTTGTTTTAAAATTATCCGCTGGACTTGGCAGTCCGGCGGACAATCCCGCCGTTAGTAGGCTAGTCCACCGGACTTTTGAAATGAACGGACTTGCCGCTCATCGGAAAGTCCGTTCATTTAGCACGTGACTTCAGGTATACGTAGCTAGCGTAGGCAGTGAATGCCGCCGCGCTAGCCCCGTCACCTGGCACGTCCCCACCCCCAAATCCATCTTAGACCCTTATCCGAGCACGCAGCCCGGCAGGCCAGGAAAGGGGTGGGGACGAGCGAGCGCCCCCTCCCCTCCTGAGCCGCACCAGGCCGTGTGCCCTCAACATGGGTGGTGCCCTGGGGAAAGGGGGGCCGTGCGGCCCCCCCCCCCAAAGCACCTTGTCCCCATGTTGATGAGGACAAGGGCCTCTTCCCGACAACCCTGGCCATTGGTTGTCGGGGTCTGCGGGCGGGGGGCTTATCGGAATCTGGGAGCCCCCTTTTATAAGGGGGCCCCCAGATCCCGGCCCCCCACCCTATGTGAATGAGTATGGGGTACGATGTACCCATACCCATTCACCTAAGGTGTAAAATGTAAAGTAAAAAACCACACAATTTTGAAAAAATATTTTATTGCACTGCTCCGGGGGTCTTCTTCCGTCTTGGGGGTCTTCTCGCCGGACTCCTCCGCCATTTACCTAGCTCTTTTACCGAGCGGAGAAGTCCGGCTACCTTCTTCGTCGTCGCCGCCGTCTGGGGGTCGCTCGTCCCCACCCCTTTCCTGGCCTGCCGGGCTGCGTGCTTGGATAAGGGTCTGAGATGGATTTGTCCCTTTAAATCCATGCCAGGTGACGGAGCTAGAGCGCCGGCATTTACTGCCTACGCTAGCTACGTATACCTGAAGTTACGTTCTAAATGAACGGACTGCTCCGTGTGTGGGCAAGTCCGTTCATTTTCAAAAGTCCCGCGGACTTTGTCCAGCGGATTGTCCGCCGGAGAAGTCCGGGCATGTGTGGGCAAGTCACACGCTCGGAAAGTCCGGCGAAGCCCCGCTGGAAAGTCCGGCGGATTGTCTGCTGGACTAGGTCCGGCGGACAAAGTCCGAACGTTTGTATGCGGCATAAGTGTTACCTGCACTTGGTATTAACCCTTTTGATAGTGAATACTTCAATCACAAAATAATGTCTCAAAATTTAGATACAGTTTAAGTCTTATGTCCTTGCATACCTCTACCACTATATTTAGTGCACTATTACATGTCCGAAACCCAGTTATGCACCAAACACTCCTGTGAAACAGAAGCTACATACAATATACACAGTTTTAAAATGTACCCAAATACGTTTTGATTTGCATGTTAATAGCAAGTATAAAAAGCATCTTCTTTCATTGTTGCTAAGAAGTTATTTATACAGCTATCAAGCAACTGTCATGCCAGAGGACCCAATGCACCATTTATTTATTATAAGGAAAAATTGGTGTGCATTGTGTTCTAGATGTGACAGCCAAATAATAATTCTCAGAAGAAGCTTGATAACCTTAATTTTTACTTGACACAAATGTAAAAAACAAAACTGAGCACTGCAATGTTTTTCAGTTGGTGCCAATCAGTTGATCAAATGCCCGCACTGTCTGACTATTGAATTGGCTGTCACATTTTGGTTTTCTGGTGATCCCATTTGAATGGTCAATAGGTACTTAACAGGCCCATGTTTACCAGAGAGTAGGAGTTGTGGGGATAATACAAAGTAATTCCCTAAACTGATTTAACCTCTCCCTGCTTTAGGATATTCACAGCTGCAATTGCGGCAGTGAGCTGTTGAACCATTCAAACCCTACCCTGAAAAATAAATGATTCATGGGCAAATGGAAATGAATGAATGGTGAATATTAAGCTTGATATTACATAAATATTCTTAAAAGAGAAGTATTTTTTTTTTTATTTATTATTATTATACTTACCTAGGTAAGAGGCCGAGCTGGGTGCTGGTCCATGCATGTGGGTGGATCCCAACCATATGGTCGTGATCTTTCCCGAGCCTGGACCGACTCTGTGACGTCAGCGACAACAGGTCACAGGAGTGCAGAACAAACTGAGCTTTGGCTGTACTTCTCCTTTAAGATTATGAATTTATTCTGACTTTGTGTTTTAGAGAATAACTAAAGGCAAAACTTTGTTTCTAGTTTTGGATAGAGTGGAGATGGATTAGAACACTGCCAGGTTTTATTGCTGTCTGTGCCCCCATTAGGGAGATTCACCCTCTTGGTTTTTCCTGTTTACCATTATAATTGAAAGTGAAAATAAAAGAAAATCACAAATTTTGGGTTGTCCCCAGAAAAGTAATAGAGGGAAAATCTTCCAATGGGGACACTAGGTCTAGTGACATGGGGGTCCCCAAGAAATTTCCTTAGATTGCAGGGATTTCTTCACACTTCCGATTTTGGCTTAGGGACAGGAAGTGAAGGTAAATCCTCCTAACTGGACACAGATGGCAAAAATAAACCTTAGAGGGGTTATAACTAAGAAAGAGCTCAGGAGTGTTCCCAACTGCACCCGCCAGGAAACTGACACCGGACATCGCTAATCACAAGCAGTGAGACATTTCCCGATCCACGGCTGCACAGATCAGGAAATGTCTCACTGCCTGTGATTAGCGCTGTGCAGTGTCAGCTTCCCGGCGGGCGCGGGCACGTGCAGTTGCCAACACACCTGAGCTCATCCTTAGTTATAACCCTCCCTTACTCTATCCAAAATGAAAAAGAAAGTTTCTCTTATAGTTCTACTTTAATGTATTATTGTATTAATTAGGCCAGTAATAGATGGAGTGATTTTTTTCCTGCAGCCAGTGTTGATGGGGGAATCCCTCCCGTGGAGCCATTGTGTTCCCCGGCAGGGGGGTGGGGGAAGCCGCCCCCACCAGGAGAACACAGTGATTATTGCTAGCGGCTGATGCAGATAAAAAGGGAAAACCTGTCCGGAATTTAAAGGCAAAGTTGGACCCAAAGTAGTATAAAAAAAACATATCATTTTAAACCAAGTTTAAAAAGCATGTAAAGTCATGCATCAATACAAACATGTATACAAATATACAACATTGGAAGAATAATCCACCAAATTGTATCTGAATTGTTGCAGAATAGTAAGTGAATAAGTCCCTGTACGTTAGACGCACAGGGACTTATTCACTTGGTTTTCTGCAACAAAATTCAAATTGTCTGTGGCCAACTTTAGAGCACACTACCAAAGCACAGACACCTGACCTTTTTTTTTTATTTTAAGGCAGCCAACCTATTGCCATGCACAGTGCAGGTGTGTTGCCCACTGCTGTAATAGTGCATCAGGATGCCACTCAAAATAATTGCCACCACAATACACTACATAGTGTTTCACATGTTACTGTGCATTGTGGTAAAACATGCATTACCACAAAGCATATATGTGAATGGGCCTTAACCCCCCCCCCATCATCTGTGAGTTGGCTGGCTGCATACCCCTTCACATGCTCCTCCTTGAGTCACAAAACTTTACCATGGCTACTTTACAGGTAATCCATACTGAGAGAAATATAGGGATTGCCACTAATGACTTCCCAAAACTAGTTGCCTCCTGATTCCTACTGAATCCAACAAGGTGCCAGCAATTCAATAGTCACACAGCCCAGGCTTCTAAAGAACTGGTCTTAGTGCTTTCTGAACCGGAAACAAGCATGGAGATTGGAAAGTCGATGTAAAGCCAGCCATAGACGGTTTGAATCTTGGTTATCAGGGACTGGCCAAGATTCAAACCATGTATGGGCAGGCTAAATGTACCCAAGTTGGTTGATCGATCAACTTGGGTACAACCAGCCTGTCTGATTTTACATACGATTATTGCTAACAGTTATTATAGCCCCTAGCAGTAATCACTGTGTTCTCCTGGTGGGGATGGCGATAGTTCAGAACTATCGATCTGCATACCTTTTGCAGGTTAGTGCCTCAGAAAGCATTGAAGAGATTGAATCAGCCAAGCAACTAGCACTAGCTGGAGAGGTCAGCAAGGATAGCCTTCATATATTTATTAGGGGTTTCCTTTAACCTTATCTTGCAAAGGTTTTGGAGTCCCTAAACCATACTGATAAAGGCACAATAGTTTAATTGCTGTTGAACTATGAAAAAATTATTTGCAGTCTGACTACAGATGGATAAATTGCCTACACATCCATGCACTTATTATATTTTTTTAACACTGACCTATAACATACAAGCAGGGCTTATTTTAATAAAGGAGCAAATGGGCATTAGCTATGACTTACTGGCATTCCTTTTAGTATTACAGTCTAAAGAGCAAGTGTCTAAAACTGAGTGGGTCTGATTTATGAATAAAAAAAAAAGATTTCAAACTTGTAAACTGTGTAAAATTTAAAGCAGAACTACACTGCATCTAAGCACCACAAACCATGCATGCCGTTGGGTTCATTTTTAACCGCTTCCCGACCAGCGCACGACGATGTACGTCGGCAGAATGGGCATAAGGGCGTACAGGTACGTCCCTTTGAATCTGCTCCCTGTGATTGGAGCAGAGATCAGTGATGTGCCACTCCCCCCACAGTTAGCAACACGCCCCTAGGACACACTTAACCCCTACACTGCCACCTCCTGGTTAACCTCTTCGCTGCCAGTGTCATTTACACAGGAATCAGTGCATTTGTATAGCACTGATTGCTGTATACATGACAATGGTCCCAAAAATGTGTCAAAAATGTCCGATGTGTCCACCAAAATGTCGCAGTCACAATAAAAATCGCTGATCGCCGCCATTACTAGTAAAAAAAAAAAATATTAATAAAAATGCCATAAAACTATCCCCTATTTTGTAAACGCTATAAATTTTGCGCAAACCAATCAATAATCGCTTATTGCAATTTTTTTTACTAAAAATATGTAGAAGAATAAGTAATAAGGGATATTTATTATAGCAAAAAGTAAAAATGCGCAATAAATAAAAACCGCAGGGGTGATCAAATACCACCAAAAGAAAGCTCTATTTGTGGGGAAAAAAGGACGTCAATTTTGTCTGGGAGCCATGTCGCACGACCGTGCAATTGTCATTTTTAGCGACGCAGTGCCGAATAGCAAAAAGTGGTCTGGTCTTAAGCCAGCAAAATGGTCTGGTCTGAAAGTGGTTTATATTTAAAGTAAACTCTCCTGCCAGATTTGGGTCCCAACTTCAGCGTGAGTTCCCTTTTAAGGGCTGAAGTGATCATATTACTTATCTTGGAATGTGTATTCCGGCAGATCTCTTGGTGCAAAGTAAAACAGACTATTTGCCTTTTAGTAAATCAACCCCATGGCAACCCCAATAATGTGATAGTGGGACTTTAATGCAGGAAGTCCTGTGTGCCTGTATGCATTTCTCTTTATTTGCTCCAAAAGTCAATAATGTTTTTTTACAAGAAAAAGAGAGCACGGATTTCATAGTCATGTTGTGGCTCTTTCCTTCCCACTTGTACTATTTCCCTTATGACCACCATAACCACCTTTCACACCACGAACCAAGATGTGTGTGAGCCGCTCAGGCTGTATGGGAATGAAGTCCTGTGCCCACCGCTGTGAGTACTGGCCGGGAAGGGAGCTTGTCTATGCTCCAGGCAATGGTAGAGAGTGATAGGTGTCCTAGGAGCCGCACATTAAGTCAAAGCCTGATGTGTGACAGGGAATGGCAGTCTCAGCCTGGACCCCCGCAAGGCCACGTCCCCAATGCGTTTCACTCCACCCACTGGAGCTTACTCATGGGGAAGCCACCCCATGAGTAAGCTTCGGTGGGCAGGGTGAAATGTGTTGGGGGCATAGTTTGGCAGGGGTCCAGGCTGAGACTGCCATTCCCTATCACACATCAGGCTTTGACTTGATGTTCTGCTTCTGGGACACCTATGACTTTGCACCTACCACACCCTGCAGCCACCAGAAAGACAAGAAGAGAAGGTATGGATATGCCCGAATATGACCATGAGAGCAGTGGTCCCAATTTACTGTAATGAATTATCATGATTTCTAGGTTACCAGGTGTCTGCATTAAATCCTGACTTCTTTGATAGCGTTTCTCAGGAACAATAACATCTACAGCAGCAGCACATGCAGTAATAAAAAGAACATCCCTGAAGGTGCTAAATCCACACAATTGGACTGTAGGGTCAGTTCTCATTTAAACGGTTCTCCTTATATCCCTAATTTACCCTTTTTAGAACAAAGCACAAGATGTTCTGTGTTTAACCGTATATCGTTAAGTCATACCTTTTCTAAACACATCTATTCACACAATATCAGCCAAAAAGGGTGTTAGTTTAATCATGACCAAGGTCCTCACCCTAATTACATGTAAATGTGCTACTGTGTATCATGCATACAAAGCTGAAAGGAATGCAGATTACCATATCACAAAGGATCACCGCTCATTCCTGCGGTAGAGCCACAAGAATCAGGCTAAAACGCCACATAATCTCTCTAAATTAAAAATGAACAACTCTTCTGGGCTTCTAATTAAGTGTGAAATGTTATCTTAACTCTGTTGCTGATTTTCACATTTAATATAAACATTTATCAGGATGTAACTGCCTGCAGGGAGAAACAGTGATGTGATAAAAAAAATAAAAAAATGACAAAGCCAGAGAAAAATAAAACAAGTGTATGTGTAAAATAGATTTCGTTCTTTGTTCAACCTTCACATCTTATGTTTATTAGGTCATTTCTGTTTTCAGTCAACTTTGTCATTGTAACTCTGCTCAGCCAGTCTTGTGATTCATTTGCCCCATGGCACTGAAAAGCCAGGAAGATAACACCATTATTAAAAGTCTGCAGCTTTGGGTCATTCATTGTCACCATCCATACTGCTTAAGTCCTTCCCCTGATTCCTCTCCACGCACATCTAAATTCACCTGCAAACTTTCCCTTCCAGGCCCCATTTTCTGCAATATATTAGGATAGCATGTGATCAACTAACAGTACAAACACTTTCAGACTTTTGCTAGCTGAAAGTCACTGAGGTTGATTTACTAAAGGCAAATAGGTTGTTCGTTTTACAAGGGAATTTTCTCCCTAGTTCATAAGCCAGCCACAGACGGTTCAAATCTCATCCGGTTCAGCAGGAACCATATATGGGCAGGCTGAATGTATGCAAGTTGATTAACTTGGGTACAACCGGCCTGTTGGATTTTACATGCGATTATTGCTGTTACAAAGGCTAGCAATAATCACTGTGAGCTCCAGGAGGGGATGGCTTCCCTGCCCCCCCCCCCCCCTGCTGGGAGAACACAATGGCTCTGCAGGAGGGATTTCCCCATCAACACGGACTGTATTGATGGGGGAATCAAGCAACTTTCTTTTCTGCAACCCATGGTTGCAGGAAACAAAATCACTCCTGTGTATGGCCGGCCTTGGTGAATGTGGGAAAGTTCACTTTGGAAAGAATACCCAATCATTTGCAAGGAAAATAAAAAAAAATGCATTTTTGCTTGCACATGATTGGATGATAGGAGTCAGCTGAGCTTCATTTCTTTCACTTGCAAAGTGAACAACGTATTTACCTTTCGTAAAAATCAACCCAATGTGTCCTGATACCAGCGCCATCACTGTGATAAAGCCTCATAGCTATGGCCTGGCCACAGCAAGCACACAGCACACCAGTAGTTGTTTGTGCTGACTAGAATGAACCTAAAAAAAGAAAACACAAACATAAAATTCTATATCATGCAGCATACCAGTCCTTAGATGTGGTGGCTCTGTTAATTTAAAGGATTCAGGAGTCACAGATATGTGTGTACCACCACAGCCAGTGGTGTGTGCAAATCAATGAAAGACTGACAGATGCCATGGTTGTACATTCCCCCATCTTCTCCCCCCCTCCTTACCCACCTTCCCTTACCTTCTCTTTTACCTAGTGCGTAGTGACCTTGTATCATATGCCCTTCTATCATTATTATTCCCTTCATCTAGAGCCATTTTCGCATATATCCCCCTTGTCCGCCGTGGGGGGAGAGTTATTTGTTGAGCCGCGTGGCTCTACACCTGGCCATTTCCCTTTTCGGGTGAGCGACTTGTTTTTTATATTATCCTGCTGAACTATAAGTGTCTAAGCCTTTCAAGTGTAATTTAATTGATCTGTGCTTTATTCAATTATTTGTCTTATAGACATTCCTCCTGAAGAAGCGGTGTTTGTACCGCAAAACTAGTAGAGGAAATATCAATCCTTGAGACATATCTCTTCAACAGATATCTCTTGGGGGCACCTTGAGTATTTGTTTATTGATTATTTCAATTTTGCTTTTAAGTGTATGTTTTTTTTATATATGTAATAAATAATATCTTTTATATATCAACTACGTAGTTGTTTATCAGTACCGAGATAGTATAATTACTGGACTGGGACCTTGTGGTCAGCCTTAGCAACTGCCCAACTTCCCCACCTTCTCCCTTTCCCTCTATATCAATTTGGATGATGGTACTTTGTTTAGTTTAGGTAAATCTTATTATGTGAGGCTATACTCAAAATGAAATCCTGTAAATGGCTGTATGTGTGTAACTGTATATCCTAGTTTTGGATAGCATACAGGACTGCTCTGCATTCAGAGCTCCTGTCTACAGCTGTATGTAAACACCTGGGACTCCCAAGTGCAGAAATACACTCTTTTTTGATGGTGTATGGTCATCTGAGGCAGTTTAAATGATGCCTAATAAGAAGCCAAGAAGAGTGAGAAGGGCAGGCCACCCATAAAAAAATCTGGTCAATGTTTACAGAAAAGAGGGCTGCAGTTTTTTGGGGTGTGAGGGTACACTGTAAATAAAGTATACTGTTCATTTATCCTACTGGAGGTGACTGTATCGTCATCCTTCCGCCGGTTCGGATGTTTATCCATTCCACTTGTTCATTTAATGAAATACCAAGCAGACATTACCTGATATTTAGTTGACCGCAGCTTTTGTTTTCTGGTCACAGTCCCCTTTTATGTTAATAATTAATTTAATCATTTCAAAAATCCCATTCAGATCTGAAGCACCTACATAAAAGCACGGCATACAGTACAATATGTAATTCTTCAACTATAAGAGAAAGGAAAAAAAAAAAAAGTAACACTGGAAAGCATTACAAATGAATTGTTAACAATGCTAAATTGAGATCACTTACAGTTGTGTGTGATGCAGTGGCCCCCTGTGTTCTCCTGGGGATGTGCTGAGGCATTAGAAAATGAATGTACAATTAAATCATTAAGTATATTATATTGGATTTGTAATGAATGGAAATACATTATGAGCAAAGCCATTTATCTACTGGAACATCATCAATAAAGCTTTGCACATTTAGAGGCTGAAGCTTTAGAACAAAGTCCAATTCTCTCTGTTCTCATAGTTTGTAAAACTAGTATCATGATTTTTCATTTGGGGCTTTCAGCTTTTACACTTGTGAAAATGTCTAGCGGTTTTTCACATTTCCAGTTCAACTTGTTGCAAAACCCATATTAAACCTGTATACAGTATATATATATATATATATATATATATATATATATATATATATATATATATATATATACACATATACACACTGGGGGTTATTTACTAAAGGCAAATCCACTTTATACTACAAGTGCAAACTACAAGTGCAAGTGAACTTGAAGTGCAGTCGCTGTAGATCCGAGGGGGACATGCAAGGAAAATAAAAAACAGTATTTTAGCTTGCACACGATTGGATATAGCTTCCCCTCATTTCAGATCTACCCCTCAGATTTACAGCGACTGCACTTCCAAGTGCTCTTTCAGTGCAATTTCAAGTGCACTTTGCACTTGTGGTTTGCATTTGTAGTGCAAAGCGGATTTGCCTTTCGTAAATAACCCCCACTGCGTGTGTATGTGTATGTATATATATATATATATATATATATATATATATATATTTGTAAAGTAGAACCAAAATAAAAATAAAAAAAAACACTACCCATCCTGATCGCCAGGCACTGTCACATAAGGAACAGAGGGCTTGCTTAGTAGTATTCTATAATTAAAAGCAGAACTAAATGTTTTAGGACCCCCAGGGTCCTTGCCATAGTGTGCTAGTATGTACAGTACCACTTGTGGCAGACCTACTACACACAGTGATCTCCTCCAGTAAGGTGATGTCCACACTTGCCCTTCTCGCTCCGATACTACCAATAACATTTTCTCCCAGTCTTATTCTGGGTCCAGAGCCTTCAATGGTCTTGATTGGCAGGGGACAGAATAATCTAGTGACTATACACAGGAGTTACTTCATCCCACACCCACGGCATGTCCAGATTGTACACCGATTTGCACATGTGCAGCTCATTCTACAATCAGCAAAAAAATTCTAGCAGGCAGGGAAGGAACATTTGTGGCAGAAGGGACATACAGAGCTTCTGGGGGGCATTTGCTGGCAGGCTTGCTTAAACATCATGAACGGTAATAGAAGGAATAAAATATGTACCGTTGTTCTAGGATCCCACTGCAGTCTAGTATTTCGATCACACTGTCTTCTTAGGCTCTGTTTCCACTACTGTGAGTTGTTGTGCGACTTGACGCATGTGATGTATTTCAATGGTCCCCGTTCTAAATGGTGTGACTCAAGTCACAGCGACTCCAAAAAAGGTTTTTGTACTACTTTGTTTCGACTTCGGTGCAACTTGTTCACCCATGGTTCTCATCAGTCGCATGACATTGCATCAAAAATCGCATTGCAAAGTCACACTGTAAATCGTGCAACTTTGGGGCCGCAATAGTGGAAACCTAACCTTAAAGTGTATCTGAATCCAAGAACAAAAATGCAATGTATTGCAGTTTTTCAGTGCTTATATGCAGTAGCTTAAGTATCTTTCTTTTTTTCAGGCTTTTTTCATTTATTTTCAACTGGTAAACCAGCCAGTTACACACCTCCTGCTCTAGGATGACTAGAAGAGGAGCTGGAGAAGCATTGTTGTTAATCTAGGACAGAGTGGGGTTGATTTAAAACTGTAACGTGCAAAATCGGGTGTATCTCTGCATAGAAACCAATCGGCTTCCAGATTTTATTGTCAAAGCTTAAAGCAGAGTTCCACTCATTTTTTGGTTTTATTAAAAGTCAGCAGCTACAAAAAGTGTATCTGCTGACTTCTAATAAACAGACAACTCACCTGTCCCAGGATCCAACAATGTGGCTGCCCAAACCCTCAGTTCTCTCCCCGGTGCCGACATTACAAGTGTGGGCACCCGGCTGTGACAGCTTGCGGCTTTACAGCCAGGTGCGCACTGTACATGCACGAGTTGTGCTGCGCCTCCTCAATGGTCGAGCAATCTTCTGGGACCTGTGACGTGTCCCAGAAGATTGCAGGGAGGAAGGGGGAGAGTATAACTTCCACTCGGTTCACCTAGGTGGCCCGAGTGGAAGTGGGAGCGAGTACCTGTCAAAACTAGGTACTCAACCCCCCAACAAAAAAAATCCTCTTTGGGTGGAGCTCCGCTTTAACTGCACAAGCTGAAGTAAGAAGCTGATTGGCTACCATGAACAGCTGCACTTTCCAGTATTAGTAAATAAAGTGTTTAAGGACTACAGAACACCTTCTCCTCTCATCTCTATACCATGATGGGGTCTGTGTGTGTAGAAGGGGGCTGGTGAGCCTTTACACACTTCCTGATAACTTGAGAGCTCTGGATTTCTGGCAGCATCAACAGGTAACAGGATTTTGAACTTATCAAACAAATGAAACAAAACCATTTCACTGGTATATTTGACAGTCTAAAATGGAGCAAATAGGAGAAGTTTGTTGCTAAGGTTTACATACACTGTAAGCCAAGGAAGGATCAGATGATCTGAACTCTGATCTAATTGATTACATGACCAACAACCCTGAAGCAGCAGATTGTGCGGCAAAGATAAGCATTCCATGGCTTATCAATAAGCATTCCATGGTTTACCAATAAGCATTCCATGGTTTATGGTAGCTGTTAGATCTTTTGGAGGCAGGTGGACAGGGCAATGACGGAGGGGGTGGGGGGGGTAGATGCGGAGGTTCTTATTTCAAAATACATTTCAAAAAGTTCTAGCAGCTAAAATAAACCATGGAATTTTTACCTTTGCTGCAAAACGTGATGCCTCACAGTGGTTGGTCATGTAAATAAGTACAGGCTGGTCAGAGTTCAGATTGGCTGAACAACAAACTTCTCTTTTTTGCTCTGTTAAATATACCAACGAAAGTGTTTTGTTATATTTGATACGTTCAAAATCATAATACCTGCTAATCCTGCCAGAAATGTAGTGTTCTCTCAAACATTGGTTTAAAGAAGTTTGCTAGGACTTAAAAAAATAACATCATGTTATGGAGATGAGTGTGTTGGGGGGTGCTATAGTCCTAAAGCACTTCCTGTCCTAGAAAAATCATCTAAGCAGATAAACCCAGTAAACAAAACAAATACCTACTAATGTTATACAGTGTCATTGCTGTATAGTATTTTGCTGCATTCGTTTTTTCAAAGTTGCCATTAAAGTGGAAGTAAACCCTCTAGGACCACTTTGACCTACAGGTAAGCCTAGATTAAGGCTTACCTGCAGGTCCAATAAATATCTCCTAAACCTACATGGTTTAGGAGATATTTAGAAAAGAAAATGCACCGCTATCTACAGCGCATGCGCCGTAGACAGCGGCGCGCAGGCGCACTGCGCATGCCGAGATCACGGCGATATGCCGCTCTCGTGACGTCATCGCCGCTCCAGCGAATCACAGCGATGGAGCGGCGAGACCCGGAAGTCACTCCGGGTTTGATGGCGACACCGAAGATCGTGGATGTAGACTGCATACTAGCTCCTTATGCCTTTGCCTTGCAGGTTCCTATTTAAAAAAAAAAAAAAAAAAAACGCTTTACTTCCTCTTTAATTTCAGCACATATTTCCGAGAATGTGAAACACAGATTTACTAACATAATGCATGCATACTGTGCTCCTAAGAACCTGAACAATTCTCTCAGCATGCACTCTAAACTCCTGAATGCCTCTGAATTTTCACATGCAGTGTACTGTGACGGTTTGCTCAATTTTGTTCGATAAACATTGGCGGGAGTGTGAAATGTTACAGCTGACATTTCTCGTGACAAGCATGTGTGACAGTAACTGTACACTCATATTCAGCATTTCACCAAGGATGGAAAATGAATGTCAGCTTTTCTCCTCTTTCCTAACATGTCTGTTTTAAATGATAGGGTATTATTCAGGACTGAAGCATGATCTAACACAAAAATACGTCTCTCCAAAAGGTGAAAGGATGGCTAGGTAAAATGCATTTACCCAACAGTCTTGGTTCCATCTACAGAGGTGTATTATATACATTTCAAAGGGAACATTATCCTGGAGTCTACCTATTTCATACCTCCCAACTTTTTGAGATGGGAACGAGGGACACCTATTAGCAAAAGTATGTAGACATAGGACACACACCCCTGCCACGCCCCCTTAAAGAAGAATTATACAAAAAATTATTAGTTAAACCCACAAGTGCTTTTTCTTACCACTACTATTTCTTTGTATTGGCTTTTGAAATTAGCAAATGCAGAAAATTAGTAATTGGATGAAAAAATTTGCACTGGGAAACACTTTTTCAAAGATAAAAAGTGCATTTTATACACAAATATATAGATCAGACCAAAATGAGGGGCACATGAGGAGTAAAGAGGGACAGAGGGACTTTGTTCCAAATAAGGGACAGTTGGGAGCTATGCTATTTGTACTTACCACTCCTGTGAAGTCAGTATAAATAAATTGTGTTTGTATGTGCACACACACACACCCACACAGGGGGAGTAGCAAAGCTTGGAAACCAATTTGTAACCTAATTGGTAAATACACATCTAAAAGTAAATATGCAAGGCAGGGCAGTGTTTTTATAATGGGGGACTTCAATTATCCAGATATCGACTTGGCAGAAGGAACTTCGCATTCGTCTAATGCCCCGCACACACAATTCCGACAACAAAACCATGGATTTTTGTTCGAAGGTTGTTGGCTCTAACTTGTCTTGCATACACACGGTCACACAAATGTTGGCCAACAATTAAGAAACGTAGTGACGTACAAGACGTACGTGATATCTCCATTACGAACGCTAGTTTTACAAGACCAAGCGCTTCCGGCTCGTACTTGATTCCTAGCATGCATGGACTTTTGTGCGACTGACTTGTGTACACATGATCGGAAAGAACAATTTTGAAAAAAATTATTTTATTTTTACTTTTTGCTATAATACATATCCAAAAAAAATATATAAAAAAAATAATTTATTCATCAGTTTAGGCCAATATATATTCTTGTACATATTTTTGATAAAAAAAAATTTCAAAAATCGCAATAGGCATATATTGATTGGTTTGAGCAAAAGTTATTGCGTCTATAAACTATGGGATAGATTTAGGAACTTTTATTTATTTTTTATTGTTTTTACTAGTAATGGTGGCGATCTGCGATTTTTTGCGGGACTGCGACATTGTGGCTGCAAATCTGACCCCAAATTACACTTTTTAGGGACCAGTGACAGTACATGGATCAGTGCTATAAAAATGCACTGATCAATTTAAAAATGACTCTGGCAGGGAATGGGTTAACACTAGGGGTGATCAAAGGGTTAAGTGTGTTCCCTAGGTGTGTTCTAACTGCAGGGGGGGTGGGCTCACTGTGACATGACAGAGATCACTGTTCACTGGGAACAGTAGATCTCTGACATGTCCCCTGTCAGAACGGGGATAGGCCTTGTTTACACTGGCTCTCTACTAGGCGATCGTGGGAAGGCTCCTGCACCATGCAGCGGGAGCAAGAAAGCGCAGTGCCAAAATGAAATGGGGGGAATTAGGATGTGGTATATTTGGATTTTGCAAAAGCCATACAGTCCTCTATAAACATTTACGGTCTGTACCTGGATAGAAAACTGGTTGCAGGGGTGTGTCCAAAGGGTGGTGATAAATAGTGAGTACTCAAAATGGTTTGGTGTGGTAAGTGGTGGGACCAATTCTGTTAAATTTATTAATAAACGATATAGAGGATGGGATAAATAGCTCAATCTCAGTGTTTGCTGTTGATACAAAGCTTAGCAGGGCAATAACATCACAACAAGATGTGGAAAATTTAAAAGTAGGCCTAAATATAATAATGGGTAGGGCAACTACATGGCAAATGAGGTTTAATGTTGAAAAATGTAAAGTAATGCATTTGGGTGCTAAAAATACGAAGGGAAGTTACTCGCTAGGGGGGAGAACCTCTGGGGGAATCCAGGATGGAAAAAGATCTGGGGGTCCTAGTAGATGACAGACTCAGCAAAGGCATGCAATGCCAATCTGCTGCAAGCAAAGCCAGCAGAATAATAGCATGCATTAAAAAGGGGATTTACTCCAGAGATAAAAAGATAATTCTGCCACTTTACAAGACTCTGGTCCTGCCACATCTTGAGAATGCCATCGAGTTCTGGACACCAGTCCTCAAGAAGAATGTGCTGGAACTAGAGAGAGCCCAGAGAAGGGCAACAGCTAATACGCTAATAAAGAGAATAAATGCAAGTAATTTATTATCAATATATTAATTTCATTCATTATTTATTATAAGGGAGTTGTTCTTAACTTTCTTTCACAGTGAAACATGTGGAAGTGAGGGGGAATTAAAGCAAAACTCCAGACAGAAATGCCAAGATAATAAGGAATAGCCCGTTAAAAGATAGCATAACAAAAACGACGGTAAAGCAGCGCTAAATATAGCGCCGCTTTACCGCCAGCGCCCCCAACGCCCCAGTGTGAAACCAGCCTCAGTCTGATGGCCAGCATCATTCAACCGAAATCCCCTGTGCCCAGGTTGTCCTGGACTCACCCTAGACTGTGTCTGGACAACAAAAGAAGAAGCAGAACAGTGATGAGCTGTGTCCCTCTGAAATCCCTTCCTGTCAGCATGCTCCTTGTCAGTACAAAAAACTGATTGGCCCTTTGTGTTGCTTCTTCCTCTCACATTCTAGCCCTGCTGGGCAGAGACAGCAAGGCACTGATGCCAGGTCATTTCAGATACTGGCACTGCTTGTATTTAAAGATATATTACTGATAACAGAACTGTATTAATTAGTGTCTTTCATATCTGCCATTAAACTCTACCCACAACTCCTTACAGAACAGACAATAGCGAAGGCCTGGAAACCCCTAACCTTGCCTTATTGAAGCCATCCACTTGAGTCCCTCAAGCCATGATCTGTGAAAAGATAGAAGCCGAATTGGTGGACCAGATAATTTAAAGGGATTGTAAACCTTCACCTTGTAAAACAACCCATTCAGTTTAAAATTGGAATGAAAGGCAAAACACCTGTGAATAGAGGCATTATCCGATGATCTGCTATATTTGACAGAACTCAGACATTCAGCCTGTGTGTACGGGGCTTAAGGGGTCTGTTTATAAATGGTTTTGCATAAGGTTCACACAACTTTCACTCAGGTGTCACACATTTTACATTTGAATGCATTTAGAAAAAAATCTGTGACTCTTTGGAGAAAGTTGTGTGAATCTTGGTTGAAAAAAACAATAAATAGACCCCTAAAATTAACATTACGTTTTTAAAAAGTGTGCCACCCCTGGAAGCCCTCCCACCCTAGACCAAGTCCTTTGTTGCTGCATCTGAATCTGCCTTTATGCACTTGACCTTTTCCTTTGTCAGCTACACAGTTCAGATGGAAGACTGTCCAGTTTAGATAGATATGACTTTAAACATTAGTGCTTAATTTGTTATAGACTGCAATGCTGAAGTCTAAGCCTGAGTCAGCTTGGTTGTTCTGGTTATTATGTGTATGGGCACTTGTGTCCTAAGTAATGCTGCAGAAAAGTTTCCACTAGATTGGCAGTGTCCTTACCATTCATCCTTTAGGAAATCATTCACAAATCCACAGAGAATCAGGATCAAAACAACTGTTGGGAAAAGTAGACTGAAAATCCAAACATATTTCAATTACAGGCGGCAAAGTTTACAGCTTCGTACACAAAAAAACTTGGTTTGAATTGAAATACCTTCAATGTCATTTTCTTCTGGGCTACATTCCAAGCTTCTTATTTCCGCTATTTTTTGTCCTTTAAATCAGTTGTCAAATGAGATCATTTTTGTAATTTAGTAGTAAAGCTTCACCCTCTCCAACAGAGAGATCAGAGACGACTCATTGTATAAATCAGAATGAAAAGGGAGCCAACACCATACACAGGTTTTTCTAGTGTGAGAGACGTGTTTACATCTATCATAACACGTACCTGGTATTCTGTAATGAGTATTTTTCCCAGGTGTGTGATTCTATTTAAAATGTCCTTTCTGCGGAGCATATTATATGTACCTCCCTCTCTTTCATTTTATATCAGCATGTAAATGGACTTGCAATAAAATCACAGCATTGTTTATTGGTCTTTAAAGTTCATCCCAAAATTGAACCCCAATGAGAACACATATTGCTTCTACAATGCTAATTATTTTTGTTTTATGAGAATTAACTGTATAGGTATTTATAAATTACTTACTGTTTATGTGCTTATTAAAATATATATCTTATATATATATATATATATATATATATATATCTTATGTTTAGATTTTTACCTAGGGTTAGTAATGCCCCGTAAACACGGTCCGAAATTCCGACCACAAAATCCGTCTGACTTTTTCCGACGGATTTTGTTCGACACTGGTGTTGCATACACACGGTCAGACAAAGTTGTCAGAAAATCCGATCATTCTGAACGTGGTGACGTTCGTTGCGTACGACGGAACTACGTAGAGGCTATTAGCCAATAGGTTTGGTCTCCTAATGTGATCTGAGCATGTGTGGCACTTTGTCCGTCGGAATTCTCTACACACGATCGGAAAAAGTGCGATCGGATTTTGTTGTCGGAAAATTTGAGAGCAGGATCTCAATTTTTTTCCGACGGAAATTCCGACTGAAAAAGTCCGATGGAGCCCACACACGGTCGGATTTTCCGACAACATGGTCCGATAGGACATTTTCCGTCGGAATTTCCGACCGTGTGTACGGGGCATTACACTTAAGTGGTCCAGAGATCTGTATAACATATGTGTTTGGTGTTTGGCATACCTTATTATATTTGAAAAAAGTAAAACCAAAAATATAGAAAATAAGAACTTATACCCATCAATAGCAGTACAAAAGAAGGCACTTCCAGAGGCCTTTGTGTTACATCAGTGCGTAATGAATGTCACCAGTATAGGAAATCTAACAGGTCCACTTTACAGTATCAGTTATAAGCAGCCTTTACTTACCTCAGTCCCATGCCATATTATTTCTCTCTCCAGCCTGAAGAAGTACTCAGTACTTCTCAGTATGGGTGAACATGTGACCCTTACCATGCCTTCTCACAATGCATCACACAATAACTGAGCAGCCAGCGGCCAGATTTTAGTGTTGTCACTTGTTATGCTAGATTATCATAGTATAAACAAATAATTGGGGGTACAACCACTTAAGACTGCCACCTTTATTTCAACTGCACATGGATGGTGACTAAATACTCCAAGGAGATGCTACCATTTGAAAACATATAAGAAACTGACAGTTATGTTTTATGAATGACAAACATTTTGGTCCTTATGTAACATACAGTATATAGTAATGAACCCTGAAGGAGTTGTTGAATTTTAAAGGTCCTCCTGGTCGTCCTACTTGTAATGCGCCTTGTTGCTGCACCCAGACACTGACCAATTCAATGATGACAACAGACAGACAAACTTCCACACTATTAATTTTTTTTTCTTACTGGATTGGTTGTCCATTGGAAAGAGGGTTGGGGGGGTAGGATACCGAAAAAAAAACTCCCACCCTGCTATAGGCTACTGAATATTTGACATCGTTAAGTATCTTCCGTCCCTCTCAAAGGCCAGTTGTGGACCTTTAGGCCCAGATGGAAAGCGTACTGTATCTTTGTGGAACTTTAGGGCAAGTTTTGTTTTTTAGCTTCAGCTTCATCCCCTAGGCAAGTGGCATGAGATGCATAAACTGGACCTCCCAAAAACTAAACTGAAGGAAAGGCAAGCTGAGGGTTACAAACTACATTTAAAATTTGACATAACATCCAAAAGGGTACAAAGAATTGGAGTTACACATCATCAAGAACAAAGGATAAGTGTCACTAGGCCAAAACCGCTAAGCAGTGGCAGGTACTCCTTGATGCTTATGATTTGGGATAAGCTCGATGTTCGGGTCAAACATCAGTTCGACTCGAACATCGGGTGTTCACCCGTTTGCCGAACAGCAAGCATTATGGGGCGTTAGCGGAAAATTTGAACACCGTGGAGCGCCCCATAATGCATTGCGAGATTGCAGTGCATTGCTGTATGATGATTGGCCAAAGCATGCACCTGACCTGCATGCTTTGGCCAATCGCAGTGCACTCTGCTACGAGATACATACATATATAAATATACTCTGCATTTAGCATCAACTATATATTCAGTGTTTACCCGATATTCATTCAGTGCAGGCAGTGTATTAATATACAGTGGTGTGAAAAAGTGTTTGCCCCCTTCCTCATTTCCTGTTCCTTTGCATGTTTGTCACACTTAAGTGTTTCGGAACATCAAACCAATTTAAACAATAGTCAAGGACAACACAAGTAAACACAAAATGCAATTTGTAAATGAAGGTGTTTATTATTAAAGGTGAAAAAAAATCCAAACCATCATGGCCCTGTGTGAAAAAGTGATTGCCCCCTAAACCTAATAACTGGTTGGGCCACCCTTTGCAGCAACAACTGCAACCAAGCGTTTGCGATAACATGCAATGAGGCTTTTACAGCGTCCTGGAGGAATTTTGGCCCACTCATCTTTGCAGAATTGTCCTAATTCAGTTACATTAGAGGGTTTTCGAGCATGAACGGCCTTTTTAAGGTCATACCACAACATCTCAATAGGATTCAGGTCAGGACTTTGGCTAGGCCACTCCAAAGTCTTCATTTTGTTTTTCTTCAGCCATTCGGTGGTGGACTTGCTGGTGTGTTTAGGATCATTGTCCTGCTGCAGAACCCAAGTTCGTTTCAGCTTGAGTACACGAACAGATGGTCGGACATTCTCCTTCAGGATCTCTTGGTAGACAGCAGAATTCATAGTTCCTTTTATCACGGCAAGTCTTCCAGGTCCTGAAGCAGCAAAACAGCCCCAGACCATCACACTACCACCACCATATTTTACTGTTGGTATAATGTTCTTTTTCTGAAATGCAGTGTTCCTTCTACGCCAGATATACTTGGACACACACCTTCCAAAGAGTTCCACTTTTGTCTCATCGGTCCACAGAATGTTGTCCCAAAAGTCTTGGGGATCATCAAGATGTGTTGTGGAGAAATTGAGATGAGCTTTGATGTTCTTTTTGCTCAGCAGTGGTTTTCTCCTTGGAACTCTGCCATGCAGGCCATTTTGCCCAGTCTTTTCCTGATGGTGGAGGCATGAACGCTGACCTTAACTGAGGCAAGTGAGGCCTGCAGTTCCTTGGACGTTGTTGTGGGGTCTTTTGTGACCTCTTGGATGAGTCGTCGCTGCGCTCTTGGGGTAATTTTGGGCGGCCGGCCACTCCTTGGAAGGTTCACCACTGTTCCATGTCTTCGCCATTTGTGGATAATGGCTCTCACTGTGGTTCGCTGGATTCCCAAAGCTTTGGAAATGGCTTTATAACCCTTTCCAGACTGATAGATCTCAATTACTTTCTTTCTCAATTGTTCCTGAATTTCTTTGGGTCTCGGCATGATGTGTAGCTTTTAAGGATCTTCTGGTGGACCTTACTGTGTCAAGCAGCTCCTATTTAAGTGATGCCTTGATTGTGAACAGGTGTGGCAATAATCAGGCCTGGGTGTGGCTAGAGAAACTGAACTCAGGTGTGGACAACCACAGTTATAGTATGTTTTAACAAGGGGGGCAATCACTTTTTCACACAGGGCCATGATGGTTTGGATTTTTTTTCACCTTTAATAATAAACACCTTCATTTATAAATTGCATTTTGTGTTTACTTGTGTTGTCCTTGACTATTGTTTAAATTGGTTTGATGTTCCGAAACACTTAAGTGTGACAAACATGCAAAGGAACAGGAAATGAGGAAGGGGGCAAACACTTTTTCACACCACTGTATATATATACAGTCTCGTGTATATATATATATATATATATATATATATACTGTATATACTCTGCATCCAGTGTAGCCTATATCTACAGTGCATTCTGTAGTGTTTCTAATACACTTCAGGCAGTGTGTATATATATATATATATATATATATATATATATATATATATATATATATATATATATATATATATACTCTGCATCCAGTGTAGCCTATAGCTACAGTGCATTCTGTGGTGTACTGTTTCTAATACACTTCAGACGGTGTACACAGTATCTAATACAGTGTGTAAGGTTTCTACTACACTTCTGGTGGTGTACACAGTATACAGTATACAATACAGTGCAGCTGTAGTACAGTTTCTACTACTTTTCTGGTGGTGTACACAATATCTAATACAGTGTGTACAGTTTGTACTACACTTCTGGTGGTGTACACAGTACACAATACAGTGCAGCCATAGTACAGTTTCTAATACAGTGCAGGCAGTGTACACGGAAGGCCATTCCGGCTTTCTACCGGCATGTGGAAAGCAATGTTTTGCCTTGTTGGACAGGGCGATCGGCAGTAAGGTTCATATTAAGGCTGACTCATGGTCTAGCAGGCATGGGCAGGGATGTTACCTTTCCTTCATGGCGCACTGGGTAACTCTGCTGGCAGCTGGGAAGGATGCAGGACAGGGTTCAGTGTTGTTGGAGCTTGTTCCACCACCACACCTCCAAAATGCTAGTGGTGATTCTTCCACAGCTCTCTCTTTCACCCCCTCCTCCTCTTCTTCCTCTATAGCTTCTTCTGCAGATTTTTCCTCTGAACCAGTGGTGCTCCGTAAGCGCTCAAGGGGTTACACAAGCAGTCAGGCTAAAAGATGCCATGCAGTGCTTGAGTTGGTCTGCCTAGGGGACAGGAGCCAGACTAGGGCAGAGATTCTGTCAGCTCTGCAGGGGCAGGCTCAGGGGTGGTTCACTCCACTCCAGCTTCAGCCAGGAATGGTTGTATGCGACAATGGCACCAACCTTCTCCCCGCCCTCCAACAGGAACACTTGGCCCATGTTCCATGTTTAGCACACATCCTGAATTTGGTGGTGCAGCCATTCTTGAGCAGGTACCCAGGCTTACAGGATCTCCTGAGGCAGGCCAGAAAAGTCTGTGGTCATTTCCGCCGGTCATACAATGCCAGTGCTCGGCTGGCTGACATTCAAAGGGAATGCAACCTTCCCACCAACCGCCTCATTTGTGACATGCAATGCATGAAACTATCTATTGGTGCTAGAGGGGGTGGCAGGAGAAAGGGGGCGGCGCCGTGCGCCCTTATGGATGCACCGCCACTGGTTCCAATTCTTATCTAATATAGTGATGCTGAATTCAGAGTCACCTTTACCAAGCCTTCTAATGGTGACTCTGTCCATGTAAATGTGTGACTATAAGAAACTATAAAACTTCTGTAGCACCCTCTAGTGTGCTACTAGTGGTAGTATAGGTAAATTGTAGTCTGGTTCAGGGCTAAACCTGAGTTCAGGGTTGGAAGAACCATCCAGGCAGCTCTCTGGTGCCTCCCCTTGGTTCTAGAATATTGGAGAATATTCTAGAAATGAGTTGGAAGAAGCTAGAAGGGTTGTCTTGCATATTTAGGGGCCCATTAGCCAATCCCCAGGAAGTGGGCCTGGCAGGGAACTAAGTGAGCCCTTAAATAGATAGGAGTCATGCTAGCACGGGAGTCGGGTGGAAGTTGGAGATGCAGTGCTGAAGAGACTGTCGGTGGCCCTTGAGGGACCCCTACCGGGGAGGGGTTTTGCCTTGGGCCAGAGTGCAGGTGGCTGGCCTGGAAGGATCCTACCACAGGAGGCAGTTGGAAGGAGGCTTTCCGGAGAGGCAGCAGGAGCAAGGAAGGACAGTGTGAGTAGATCAGCATGGTCCAGGGACAAACAAGGGGATAGACTGCCACATGTAGCAGGTCTCTCTTGAAGACAGTGGTGTGCTTAAGTCTTCAGCCTTGCCCTGGGAGATCTTCAGAGTGTCAGTCGGGTGGACTGATGCAGTGTGTCAGTCGGGTAGATTGGGAAGAAGAAGCAGCCAGGTGGGCTGGTGAAGCGGTAGCCAGGTGGGCTAGCATTGTCTGCAGGAAGTAGAGCTGGGACCAGTGTCTACAGGGAAGCAGAAGGAGTTTCAGGATACAGTTCACTCCACATGTGCTACTTTTCTAAGGGACTGAGAGTTCCTAGCCTGTAAGGGGCTGTTGCTAAGCTAACAAAAGACTGTTAGTTCTAAAGAAGTGGACCAAGCAGAGCTGTACAGAGGAGCAAGATTTGTGCAAGAGAAAGAAGTGGAAGCTGTAAATAGGAAGGAAGTTGTCCCTGGTTCTGTTGTTACAATCAAGTTGGGCATCCCATATTTCCCATCCCTATACAAGTTACTATGCCCCTAATAAAATAACAAAAACAAGCTCAAGGACTGTTTTTTGTGTCTGCTACTGCGGTAGTGCTACACTTGAATAAAAAGATTGATGACAGTTCCTTAGACCTGCAGGGTTTAGGTACTCTCAAGTAGTCCCAAACTGCATCCTCATGCCACTTCTGTGTAGCTCAATCTCATTCAAGAGGTCCTCTGACACACATAAATACCACAGTGAATATTTTTAAGCTTCACGCTTATATACACATATTTGCAGGCATGCTAGCTTGGTCAGTTCTATGGGATTCCCGCCTAGTTAGGACATAGGGAATGGATTGGGAGACTGCTTGACAAAAGCCTCAAAGAGTTGTTTTTGTTGTTTTGTACATAGAGCAGTCATTATGCCCCGAACACGCGATCGGATTTTGCGACAACAAATGTTGGATGTGAGCTTGTTGGTCCGACCATGTGTATGCTCCATCAAACATTTTTTGTCGGATTTTCTGACAACAAATGTTGGCTAGCAGGTTCTCAAATTTTCCGTCAACAAATGTTTGTTGTCGGACTTTCCGAACGTATGTACACAAGTACGTCAGAAAAAAGTCCACGCATGCTCAGAATCACGTATGAGCCGGAAGCGATTGGTCTTGTAAAACTAGTGTTCTTAATGGAGATATCACGTACGTCTTGTAAGTCACTACGTTCGTAAACTCTATTTATCTATCTATCTATCCTGACAGTTGCACTTTAGGAAGCACTGTACACCATACATTTTAATTCTCTCCTGTTCATGTCTCTGATGGCTGTTAATTAAAGACTAAAGTTTGGAATATGCAAATATCCTTAGCTATAGTCAATCAAGTGTTTATCTACTTCACTGACATATCATACATTGTACTTTTCAGAACTGATAAGGACGCTTTGAGGCAGAATCATGCTTCCTAATAAAAATTTGTTTCATTCTCATTAACTGTATACTTAAGCTGTAAAAAATATGTAAAAGATATTGCGATAAACTGATGTCTTCTCAGGTCATAGCAACTATATTGTGCAAATGTTATAAACAGACACTATATTATTAATTTATTTTAATAATTTTCAAAAAAGATTACGTGTCTGTATAGAGATGGAAATAGAATTGTTTATCATGGACTTTAATGAAAACACTCATATGTGACATGGAAGACAAGCTGTCTTGCAACTGTTTCAAGTGATAACTTGGTTTAAAGGTAGTGAGATCTGCAGCTAAGTAAAGAAATTGAATATGCACACATAAATCAATTTTAATAATGTAGAGTTGTGTAACTTAAAAGGCATCCAAATGCCCTTTACTGGTGTTAGTTAATTAGTACATGCACTAGTGATTTATTTATTTCATTGTATTCATACACTCTCAGCTCAGCTGCTGGCAAAGCGTCACCTGTGTAACAATGAGGAATGAATGAGGAAGTGTGTGCTTATAGGCTTGGTGGTCAACATAAAGAAATGACAAATCCATACAAAACAATGTCCACTACACCTTGCCTCTGCGATCATTTTTTTCCCTGTATCTATCATTTAGATTGTAGTCCTGCTATGCCAATACCTAATTAGAACCATTAGGACTGAGTGGAAATTATCTAATTAAAAGTAGCAGGAAAAAGATTAGTAGTATTAAAACCTTGCCACATACTGACCCTGTAACTTACGCATGCATAAAACGTATTTACTTACACTTCAAAACACAAGGAAATATACACATGCTAAATGTAGAATATTTCCTTAGCTTCATATTAGCTGGTAAATTAGAAATGATTCCCATTTTAAATGTGCTTATTAACCACTGAAATAGAATCAAAAATAGAATAACTGAAAATGGTACAGTTTATTAAATCATTGCCCTTACATACTGATTTTAATTGACTAAATTCCTGAGAACAGTCCACCAACTCTCATCCTGTTTATGCAGTTAATAATAGTTCCACCTTGAAGTATTTTTGATTTCAAAATTCAGATTCAGAATTCTTTATTAATCGCAAAGGTAAATTATTAAGATACAGTTACATTCAACAAAGATACAACACAAGACAACAATAACGAACATAACAAGACACAATAACACAATAAAAATATTAATAACAGCAATTTGTACCCAATAAAACTAAATTAAAACTTTACTCTAATAAACCATCCATACTAATAAGACATAGAATAAATAACTCAGATTGAAAAATTACAGAAAACCAAACTACCAAAATGCAAATAGTAGTGCAAATAGTACACCACTTTGTCTAGCATTACCCTAATTAATAATTAACATAATACCAACATACAATAAAAATGACAGATTTAATCCTCACATCCAGCACTCACAGAGAAGAATTATATAATTTGCTAAGTGTTCAACACCATGAGTGTATTAAAGGATTTCCCTGAGTTTATTGGGGGGGCAGTAAGAGAATATTCGCCATACTAAAACGTGCTGTCCAACGATTACAATAATTGATTCATTGTGTACATACCCTAATCCATTCTCAATATAAATGCTCTATTATTATAGACCATTAATATGAAGTCCATTGTACTAGTTTTTACAAGTCCTGACTGAACAATGCCTGTGTTTGTAGGACCTACTGTAACAGAAAATAATGGTAACATTCCAGTTTTTAAGTCAGGATTGCTTCCTCCCTTCACAATGCCAAAGACAATCCTTGGAATGTTTCCCCACCCTGTCATTAATTTCTACACCCCCTGTGGCCATACATGTACCTATGAAGGAAAAAGTAAAACCACACAGGTCCTCCTTCACTGTAAAATTTCCCACCAGTATATACAAACGTAAATAAATAAAAAATGGACTTAAATAAAAGGTGATGTGAGAGTCTATGTTCATCAGAAAATTTGATGTCTGCATATTACCATTTACTACCATGCTTATTTCAGATGTGCACTATATCACTAGTAATCTTTGAATTAGTTCATGAGACGGATACCAGCACCAGCAGACCCAACTTGGTGTCATTGTCCATCAAATCATATCACCCTTATTTGGATCTGGTCCCTGTATGGAAGGGCCTAGATGATAAACAATAAATGGTTCTGTCTTGACATTAAACACAAAACCATTAATGTGGTTTCACCGGTATAGTTTTGAGCACTTTAACAGTACAACACAAGATACATAGGCAGTAGACTATACCCTGTCAGAGACTGCAGATCATTTCCAAAGAGACTGCAGAATAATTAGGTACAGTAAAAACATGAAACAATAAAAGGTTAAACTTTTTTAATTAATTGTAACTTTAACATTTTTATAGTTTTATTACTTAAATGTGAGACTTTACAAAACAAAAATAGGAGTGTCTCTTGGCCTTCTAAAGCAAAGAAATTACATAGAAGCTCATTTATTGCCTCACAGTCCCAGCTCCATTACTTGGAAGTCCATTAGTGAGCCTGGGATAATTTTCCCCTTATTTTTAGATATATCTGTTGTCCAGGGCCGGACTTACCATTGGGCTTGACTGGGCTCAAGCCCATGGGCCCCGCCCAATAGGGGGCCCTGTGGGCTCCGCCAAGATGCATAGCTGAGTGTACTCAGCTCGGCTCTGCTCACAGTCACGCCCAGTCCCTCACTATGATGGACATAACACAGGGACTGGGCGTGACTGTGAGCCGAGCCGAGTGCACTCGGCTACTCTCGGCTTCGCTCGGGACTGCGAGAGGACCCGAGAGCCGCCGAGAGGACCCGAGAGCCGCCGAGAGGACCCGAGAGCCGCCGAGAACTTGGAGTGCATGTTATACACCGATGCGTGTTATACGCCGATAAATACGTTAATGTATAGAAGGTAGGGCCCGAAAGTGACTCAAGCCCAGGGGCCCCCACCACCCTAAGTCCTGCCCTGCTGTTGTCATATGGTCGTCCAGGAAGACCACCAGCCACATGTAAAAAGTAACAAATGTCCAAAAACAAAAAAGCTTACTTCAGCAAAAAACACAAAACAGTCCATAATGGATTCAATAACACAAAAACATGGCAATTGCGCCTCACCACCAAACCGGTTCCACACTGGGGTTTTGGGGTTTCCCATCTGCTCAGAGGTCCCAAAGAGGTGGCTATCACAGTCAGCAACCTTGGCTCAATCCCAGGCAGGCTTTGTTCATCCTGCTCACTCAGGTGTGTCCAGCACATGCGTGCATGTGCGTGCTCTCTACTCTCTTTTTCACTGCCAGGTGCTGATTGATTCCTCTTTCTTTTCTGGACTCTGAGACATCTGGGTTAATCACATTCCCGACCATAATCAGGGATTGTATTTTCTTTCCACCCAAATTCTTGCAACCTCTGAAATTCCAGGCTCCTAATAAGGACTTGGCAATCCAGAGAGTACTGAAAGTCATTCCTTTCCTCTCTAGTTGCACTATCCTGGAGACCCTTACCCTGCATGGGTGAGAACCCCTCAACATACCTTCATATCATCCCCTTAAAGGGACCACAACCCAAATAGTGGTGACATATACCCGCCATTCAGGAACCAACCCCAGCGTCCTGTACACTATATTTTCCACATGACATAATATGTGTTTTAGCATGATATAGTGTACAGGCAGGAAGGAGGTTCATGATCCAGAGATGCAGGGGAGTAAACAGCTTCACAAAGGACCTCATGAATGGTTTAAGTAAGTTAAATGACACCAAGTACATTTTTATACTGAATCACACTCTATACTGAACTTTCACAGTGGGGTGGTACTATGTTATTCAACAGTGTGGTCTCTGTAAGCGTTTTTATGGATGAAGTCATTTTTCATTTACTGTTGAATTGCTATTTTTGATGCATACATCACACCACTGCAACATTTTGCTGGAAGCTGTGGGTCTGTAGACTTGACAGAAGAAAGCTTTCATCCCCTGGGCTTATCAGCATAGGAAAAGGAGGAGCTGTGCTTTTGATCCATTTCTTACTGTAGTGCATAAAAAAGACTGGAAAATTGGGCTAGAATGATGTGAGAATAAAAAATGTGGAACATTGAACGGAACAGGAAAAGGATAGACTGCAGCGTGAGAAAAGTGCCTTTCAAACTGTCAGGGTTTTTCTGTTCGGCACATTTTTTACACTAACGATTATGCCAGTATGATCTGCTACAATTCTTTGATGTTTAAATGTCTGTTTCTTATTCTTTGGACTGTTAGGTTTGTCTCATAGTTTTATTTCCCTCCAGCAAGAGCATGGTGCCACATGTGACTACACTGCTAAGTATCTTGCGGATGAGTATCTGCAGACAACCTCAACTTGTCAGGTTGTTCTGATATGAGAGAAATTATTAACAACTATGATGCATTTACAAATCAATAACTTGAAGTCTAAAAAAAGGGTATACACAGTAGGCACCCCTTGGTACACTTTACAGGTATGAATACTGTCATACAACATTATGTCTAGACCTTCATGTTTTGCCTCAATTTAATCAGGAATATAAATTTGTTAAAATAAATGTGCTTTTTCTATGTAGAGCGAAGCAACACATTTGAGCTAATGCCCCATAGTTAAGGTGCTGGCACTAGGGGTATAAGTGGGGGAACGAAGTCCTCAATCCTGAAACTTAAGTTAAAATAAAATCAGACATGCTATATAGAGAAATGCTTAGTCAAAAAATAAATAGTACGAATATTTGTGGTTGTTGGTTAGGAAGAGGATGAATGCCTGGCATCAGTGTGCTATTTTTTTACATACTGTATGCAACGGGCGCATTTCTACACTGAACACCAAAGTAATGGAGGATTCTACACTTACCACAAACGTAATGAGGGATTCTGCTCTGACCACCAATGTAATGGGGAATTTACATAGACCACCGATGTAATGGGGAATTTACATTGACCACCAATGTAAGGGAGGATTTCCACACTGACAATCAATGTTAGGGGGAGGGTTACACTGACCACCAATGTAAGGGTGATTCTACACTGATCACAAATGTAAAGGTGACTCTACACTTACCACAAATGTAAAGGGGATTCTTCACTGACCACCAATATAAGGGCAATTTTACACTGGCCACCAATGTAAGGGTGATTCTACACTGGCCTCCAACCTAAGGGTAATTCTACACTGACCACCAATGTACACTGACCGCTAGTTTAACCACTTCATTACCGCCATATAGTCATATGACGCCCACAAGGTGGATCTCCCATCCTGGGTGGGCGTCATATGACGTCCTCTCCTTTCCGGCCGCGCGAGTGCCCGGCGGCCGCGATGTCCGTTAAAACAACGGGACCGCGCGGGACCGAGGAGCTGCATGTTTAAACACAGCTCCACGTCCTGTCAGCGGGAGAGTCACATTTACACAGTAATCAATGCAATTTTTTAGCAACGATCGCTGTGTAAATGTGAATGGTTCCAAAAATGTGTCAAAAGTGTCCGAAGTGTCCGCCGCAATGTCGCAGTCACGAAAAAAAAAATCGCAGATCGCCGCCATTACTAGTAAAAAAAAAAATGCAATAAATCTATCCCCTATTTTGTAGACGCTATAACTTTTGCGCAAACCGATCAATATACGCTTATTGCGATTTTTTTACCAAAAATATGTAGAAGAATACGTATCGGCCTAAACTGAGTAAAAAAATAGTTTTTTTTAAAAAAATGGGATATTTATTATAGCAAAAAGTAAAAAATATTGTGTTTTTTTTTCAAAATTGTCGCTCTTCTTTTGTTTATAGCGCAAAAAATAAAAACCGTAGGGGCGATCAAATACCACCAAAAGAAAGCTCTATTTGTGGGAAAAAAAGGACGTCAATTTTGTTTGGGTGTAACGTCGCACGACCGCGCAATTGTTAGTTAAAGCGACGCAGTGCCGAATCGCAAAAAGTGCTCTGGTAAGGAAGGGTGTAAAATGGCCCGGTATTGAAGTGGTTAAGGGCTATTCTACACTGGCCACCAATGTAGGGGTGATTCTAAACTGACAAACAAATGTACGGGGGTATTCAACACTGGCCACCAATGGTTTGGGGATTCTACACTGACCACCAATATAATAGGGGTATTTACAAAGCCCATCAAATAACAGGGATTTTACATTGACCACCAATGTAACTGAGGTATTGCACAGACCACAAATGTAACAGACATTTACACTGATCACTTGTATAATGAAGGGATTTTCCACTGACTACCAAAGTAACAAAGTCATTTACACTGAACACCGATATAATGAGGGTATTTACACTGCTCCTTAATATAACAGAGATTTTACACTGCCACCAATGTAATGGGACAATTTAAAAGGACCACCAATGTAACAAGGGTATTTACACTAACCAACAATGTAACATTTACACCAACCAGTAGTGTAATAAAGGAATCCTACACTGACTACCAATGTAACAAAGCAATTTACACTGACCACCAAGGTAATGAGCGTATTTACATTGCCTATCAATATAACAGGGTATATACACTGACCACCAACGTAATATTTACACTGATTACTGGTGTAATGAAGGGATATTACTCTGAATATCAAATTAAAAAAGTCATTTACACTGACCATCAATTTAACAGAGGCATTTATACTGGTTGACAATGTAACAGGGGCATTTATATTGCCGACCGATGTAATGAGAAGTTTTACATTGACCACCATTGCCTCCAGTATAATATAATTACATTAGTGGTCACTGCAAATTTCCCTAATACACTGGGGTTTTCAAGCTGTGGGAAAATCAATTAAATGCACCTGCAAAAAGGTCAGCTTAGAGCCCTTTCACACTGGGGCGAGCGGGCGTCGGCAGTAAAGTGGTGGTATTTTTAGCGCCACTTTACCATCGCTTTAGCGGCGCTATTCTGCCATTAGCTGCTGCATTGTTTTCAATGGGTAGGGGCGCTTTAGGAGCTATACACCACTCCTACAGTGCTGCAAAGATGCGGCTTGCAGGACTTTTTTTTTTACCGTCCTGCAAACGCACCGCTCCAGTGTGAAAGCTCTTGGACTTTCACACTGGAGAGACAGGAGAGGCTCTAAACAGGCACTATGCAGGCACTATTTTTAGCGATGTAGCACCTGTAAAGCACCTCAGTGTGAAAGTAGCCTTAGTGAAAGCTTATGATCCTGTTATGGTCCTTGGAGCCAGCTATACACCCTGGGCTCTTTACCCTATGGTCAGAAAGAAAATACTTGGTATTTTGGGTATGGAAGAGCATGTGGCTTACTCCCTTTGCTCAAATGTAATAAGGTCGGTGTTTGTTGATTGTCATCTGGGCTCAATTAAGGTCATTTTGTGGTTGTCATCTCTTTGTGGTTGATCAAGACCACCATTTTATCATTTTGACTAGATTTTGATAAAAAAAATGTAATTGAAAGTACGATTGCTCACTTAAATTGCCACTACATGACCAGCTTAAAGCGGACCTTCAGTAATTTTTTCATCTTTCCATCTATTAAATCTTCTGCCCTTGTTGTTTTAACTTTGGATAGTAAAACATTTTTTTTCTGCCAGTAAATACCTTATACAGTCCACTTCCTGTTTCTTGTCTGGTCATTAGCCTAGGCTTATGACATCAAGCACAGCTTTCTCTCTCTCACTCTCGAGAGAGTTTACCAGGAAGGGAGGGGGATGAGTCACAAGAGAGCCAATGAGAGCTGCAGAGCTGGAGGTGTGTCTGTGTAAATCCAGGAAGTTAACAGGAAGCAGTTTTAGCTGCCCACAGTTAAAATGGATGCAGCCAGACTTAGTGGAGGGAGATTTCTGCAGCATATTTGGCAAGTACAGAATCAAAGTATATATAAAATAATATGCAAAGTGGTTGGAGGGAAGCTTCAGAATGGCAAAGATGTTTTTATTGCAAATTATGTGAGCGGACTGCACTTCCTCATTAAGGCTGCCCAATCAGACAAGTTTAAAAAACCTTCTTTTGTTTCTGATTGATGCTCTTCTTTCTTTCTGAGCTGATACTGACCTCCCTCCACTTTCCTGTGCACTCCTATATTATCCTTTGACATAAACCTGTATTCACAATAGGAACAAGTACATGAAGCACTCTACATACTCTCACTCTACTACTCTACATAACTGATATAAAGGAAAAGTCAGTTATTTTTCTTTATGTCTAATTAAGAGAGAAGGAAGGTTTATTTTTTATTTATTTTTTTGTTTTTAATTCAATTACCAAGGTGGATGCGGCATTTTGCATCTGTTCCCTGCAGGCTCTAATGCCGCGTCCACACGATCGGAATTTCGGCCAGCAAAAGACCCATGAGAGCTTTTCATCGGAAAACGCGACCGTGTGTAGGCTCCATCGGAATTTTGCTGGCCGAATTCCTGCCAGCAAAAATTTGAGAGCATGTTCTCAATTTTTCTGATGGAAAAGGTTTCTATCGGAAATTCCGATCATCTGTAGCAATTCCGATGCGCAAAATTCCTAGGCATGCTCGGAAACAATTCAACGCATGCTCGGAAGCATTAAACTTCATTTTTTCTCAGCTCGTTGTAATTTTGTACGTCACCGCGTTCTTGACGGTCGGAATTTGGTGTGACTGTGTGTAGGCAAGACAGTTTGAGAGGAATTCTGTCGGGAAAACCATCAGAGATTTTTCCGATGAGAATTCCGATCGTGTGTACGCGGCATAAGACTGAGAACTGAGTAATCAAAGACTGCTTATCGCTCAGTTCTCAGAGAGCTGGTGACTGCCAGTCACTGGCTCTCTGCTCTTCCAGGATCTCTAAGCATCCCCACCCCCTGAAGGCTCTCATAGTTCTATTTTTGTTATACTGGCCTTTTCCAGATGTTTTCAGGCCAGACACATGATGTGCAGGGTCCTCTTTCTTTTGATCTTTTCCAGCAGTGACAGTAACCTGTGGTGCAAAGAGTGGCACTGAAGTATTTACATCAGTGCCACTCTCTGTATCATTACACTGAAATTAAAGAGCATGAGTTGGTTTACTGAATGGATATGGACAAAGGTGAATGCATGTCCATTTACATCTGGCTGCTCATAGGGCAGCCACTCTCAACCAGGGTTCCATGGAAGCTTGCTGAGAGGCTGAGCCAGGTTCCATGGAAGCTTGCTGAGAGGCTGAGCCGGGCTTCATGGAAGCTTGCTGAGAGGCTGAGCCGGGCTCCATGGAAGCTTGCTGAGAGGCTGAGCCGGGCTCCATGGAAGCTTGCTGAGAGGCTGAGCCGAGCTTCATGGAAGCTTGCTGAGAGGCTGAGCCGGGTGTTGGTCCAGAGATCTGGCTGATCCCGACTCCATGGTCGTGATGACGTGGAGCCTGGATGACTTCTGTGATGTCAACAGAGAGTGGACTTCAGCCCGCTCTCTGCTGAAAACGGGTCACAGGAGTGCAAAACGAACTGCACTCCTGTGGTCCATAGAAGTACAGCCAAACAAGCTTTGACTGTACTTCTCCTTTAAAGTGGTTGTAAAGTCAGAATGTTTTATCTTAAAGTGTATGTAAACCCAATGTCATCCTTTCTAAATTACTGACATGGAGGTTATCTTGAAGGATATACATGCCTCCTGCATGTATCTTTACCTGTCAAATGTCTCCCCTCAGTCAGTTAAGAGACTCGAAAAACTGCAGATTCTATTGGTGGGTCTGTTGTCTGGAGCTCGGTAGGTGAAGTCATGATGTCAGTAGAATCCACGCCCACCTCTACACTCCCCTTGTCAATATGCATTTTCTCCTGTGTATTTCTTACACTGAACTTCTGCTATGATCTCTAACATCCAGTGAAAAGACAGGAAAGTAACCACATGACTTCAGCATGCCCAATTATGCTGAGGTGTGGAACATCCAATCCTGGCAGAGCAGCAGAAGAAAGGAGTGGGAAGGAATTAAAAAATAATACATGTCTCTTAGGCTAGTGCACGAGATATGTAAATCACCTGTCACTCACAGCAAGGGGGAAGATTTGACAAAGTTTTTCTCTGTTTGTCAAGATTTATCTCACTGAAAAATAAAAGAGGATTGCTCAGAGCTGGATTAACTCTTTGTGGCAAGACTGGGCTCAAATGATAGGAAATATTATACTCTATATATTATGACATCAAACAAAAAAAATGTTAGGGTTTACATCCACTTTAATGCATTAAGATAAAAAGCCTTCTGTGTGCAGCAGCCCCCCTAATTATTATCTGAGCCCCCTCTCTGTCCGGCCATGTCCACGAGTGTCTCAGCCATCTGAGACTCTCCCTCCTGATTGGCAGAAACACAGCAGCAGCACCATTGGCTCCCTCTGCTGTCAATCAGTCAGTTAGCCAATCAGGAGAGAGGGGGCGGGGCCAGGCAGTAGCTCCATGTCTGAATGGACACAGGGAGCTGTGACTTGACTCAGGTGCCCCCATAGCAAGCTGCTGTGGGGGCACTCGACAGGAGGGAGGTTCCAGGAGCGCCGAAGAGGGATCCAATAAAGGTAGGATCTGGGCTGCCCCGTGCAAAACCACTGGAACAGGGCAGGTAAGTGTAACATTTTTGTTATTTTTATAAAGAAAAAAAAGGATACTTTACAATCACTTTAACAGTGGATTCGTTTATGGATTCTGTGCTGAGATGAAGGGTTCTCGTGTAAAAGGGGCTCCAGCTCAAAAAAAAATCTCTAACTACAAATATTTTATATTTTATACAGGATACATCTTTATACAACCGGGGGTTGGTTCACCTTAACCGACTTTTGCCAAAAAAAAAAAATTCATATGCATGGAGTCATAAACAGTCAGTTTTGTAAAAAAATGCTTAATTTTTCAGCAGCTTATATAATTGTCCCCCCCCCGTCCAGGGCTGCTGTAAGAAATCACGGGGTCCTGTACAGCCTACCTGACAGGGTCCCTCTCCCAGCCAGGGTGCAGGTGTATGGCCCTGAACATGGCTCCCGTTTCAGGAACAATCTACTCATTCACACCACCAGCACATCTGTGTGAATGAGCACTCAATTATGTTTTTTTAATTATTATTTTACAGTTTTTTAATAGCCCTATGGAGGGAGAGATAAGAGGAACACTTTTGAGCCAGAGACAAAGGACAAGGATACCCAATCCTTTCTCTGCAGCCTCAGATGCACTGCAGAATGAATGAACAGGAAGTGCTATGTACAGAGGCTCCCTGTTCATTCACAAACTGTAGCATAGTAAGCACAGTTTACTATGCTTCAGTTATGAATGAACACGGGAGCGATTGGTACTGATCACTCACTGTCACCGTGTTCATGCAGAAAATTAAAGAGCTGATGAATATGACATGTCCCCCCGCCCCGCACCATCCTGACTGACACTGATCCCCCTGTGCCTTGCAGCAGCTGATAGCCAGTGGAAGGGAGAGGAGAAGATGAAAAGGGAGTTCACAGGGGGATTGAAGCTGTGGATAGGGGAGTGATCAGAGAGGCGGGGAGAGCACAATCACTGGAACCAAACCCCCCTGTTGGCCACCTGCAGCCGCTGACAGCTGAGCTTGGAACTCTCCACACCAAAAAGCTGCCTGGGCCTCTTCTCTATGGCCCTGGTCCTGCAGATAGCAGAACATAACAAACATCTAATGCATGGCCCCAGAAACTCACAAGCGAGTACTTGGCTTTGTTCCCTACCCATGCATACGCAAACCACTCTTTCTTTCAGCTCATTGTTCTGTGAGAGTGCAAAAGAGGACTTTGTATGAGCATGCATGGGTAGGCAACAAAGCTGAAAGCTCGTTATGGAATTTCCGGGACTGTGCATCTGGCGCTCAACACATTTTACTATCTATGGGCCAGACAGGGGAGGGCAAGCAGCTGAAAAAGAAACCATTCTTTACAAAACTGACCATTTCATGTTAATGTAGTGAGCACCATGTAGTTCACATGGATGTTTTTTGACAAAAGTCAGTAAAGGGGAACTAACCTTTTAGATACAAAAACTCATCATGAACTACTCAATAAAAAAACACGGTGCCCTCCACCAGCTTTCTAGTAAAAGTAATAGATTTCAGGAAGTGTGTGATATGTTTTCATCTACAAGGTCATGGTCATCCCTATGCTTTACAGCCTGTCACTCTTCAAGTGGCTGACTGCCCTGCACAAATCAGAAATATTGATCCCCTTGTAATTATGTCAAAATCTAAAAAGGAAAAGTCTTTGTTGTCAGGGTAGAACACGGCCATAATACGGCTCGGCAAAGCTGTGTGTGTATATGAGGAAGTGTGTATGCATGCATAAGAGTGAGTGTTTGTGTGGTATATATATATATATATATATATACATACAGTATCTCACAAAAGTGAGTACACCCCTCACATTTTTGTAAATATTTTATTCTATATTTTCATGTGACAACACTGAAGAAATGACACTTTGCTACAATGTAAAGTAGTGAGTGTACAGCTTGTATAACAGTGTCAATTTGCTGTCCCCTCAAAATAACTCAACACACAGCCATTAACCACTTGCCGCCCGCCCTATTGTAAAAGGACGTCGGCAAAGTGGTTGTCAAATCCTGACCGGACGTCATAGGACGTCCTCTGGATTTTGAGCCGATACGTGCCCCCGGGGGCGCGCATCGCGGCGATCGTTGTTGCGGGGTGTCAGTCTGACACCCCGCAACTACGATCTTGGTAAAGAGTCTCCGACGGAGACTCTTTACCATGTGATCAGCCGTGTCCAATCACAGCTGATCATAGTGTAAATAGGAAGAGCCGGTAATCGGCTTTTCCTCACTCACGTCTGTCAGATGAGAGTAGAGGAGAGCCGATTGGCTGCTCCTCTGACAGGGGGGGGTCTGTGCTGATCGATTATCCCCCCTGAGGATGCCCCAGAGGATGCCCACACTGGACCACCAGGGACGCCACCAGACCACCAGGGATGCCCAGCACAAGGTATGCCAACCTAGACCATCAGGGATGACACACAGTGCCCACAATGGATGCCAATCAGTGCTCACAATGGATGCCAATAAGTGCCCACAATGGGCATCACTGATTGGCATGCATTATTGTTTGGCACTGATTGGCATCCATCAGTACAAAACAATGCTGCCTATCAGTGCCTATCCGTGCCACCTATCAGTGCCCATGCATGCCACCTATCAGTGCCCATCCATGCCCAAGTGTGCCACCTATCCATGCCCATCCATGCGCCTATCCATGCCAATCCGTGCCAGCTATCAGTGCCAATTTGTGCCACCTATCAGTGCCCATGCGTGCCACCTATCAGTGCCCATCCATGCCCATGTGTGCCACCTATCCATGCCAATCCGTGCCAGATATCAGTGCCAATTTGTGCCACCTATCAGTGCCCATCAGTGCCGCCCATCAGTGCCACCTATCAGTGCCACATATCAGTGCCCATCAATGCCACCTCAGCGCCACTTCATTGGTGCCACCTCATCGGTGCCCATCAGTGCCGCCTTATCAGTGCCCATCAGTGCAGCCCCATCAGTACCCACCAGTGAAGGAGAAAACTTACTTATTTACAAAGTTTTAAAACTGAAACAAAAAAAAAAAAAAAAAATGTAGAGGTGATCAAATACCACCAAAATAAAGCTCTATTTGTGGGAAAAAAATGATAAAAATTTCATTTGGGTACAGTGTAGCATGACCGCGCAATTGTCATTCAAAGTGCGACAGCGCTGAAAGCTCAAAATTGGTCTGGGCAGGAAGGTGTTTAAGTGCCCCGTATTGAAGTGGTTAATGTCTAAACCGCTGGCAACAAAAGTGAGTACACCCCAAAGTGAAAATGTCCACATTGGGCCCAAAGTGACAATATTTTTTGTGGCCACCATTATTTTCCAGCACTGCCTTAACCCTCTTGGCAGGGGCGTTGCTAGGTCTGCAAAAGATCTGGGGCTTGAGCCCATAACAGTGGTCACCAACCTGAGGGGGGGGCACACTGATGGTAAGCAATTTTTCATGGGCAAAGGAAGGCTGGTGTTGGAGTTTCACTCATCATGGCACCATGGTTGATATGGTGTCAGGGTGATTGTTTCTATTGTTACATTGTAATATATAATGAAGTGGTTCAACTCACCATAATGCAGAATCAGTGGGAGCCCTGGGCGTTTCACTTGCCACGTCACTTGCCACCATTTGTAGATTGTCACTTGCCACATCACATGCCACCATTTTCATATTGTCACTTGCCACGTCACCTGCCATTTGCAGATTGTCACTTGCCACCATTTGCAGATTGTCATTTGCCACATCACTTGCTACCATTTTCAAATTGTCACTTGCCACATCACCTGCCACCATTTGCAGATTTTCACTTGCCACCATTTGCAGATTGTCACTTGCCACCATTTGCAGAATGTCACTTGCCACATCACTTGCCACCATTTGCAGATTGTCACTTGCCACCATTTGCAGATTGTCACTTGCCATATCACTTGCCACCATTTGCAGATTGTCCACTTGCCACGTCACTTGCCACCATTTGCAGAATGTCCCTTGCCACCATTTTCAGATTGTCACTTGCCACCATTTACAGATTGTCACTTGCCACATCACTTGCCACCATTTGCAGATTGTCACTTGCCACATCACTTGCCACCATTTGCAGTATGTAACTTGCCATGTCACCTGCCACCATTTGCAAATTGTCACTTGCCACATTACCTGCCATTTGCAGATTGTCACTTGCCATGTTACTTGCCACATCACTTGCCACCATTAGCAGATTGTCACTTGCCACACTTAGCAGATTGTCACTTGCCATGCCAGCTAGTGCCACCAAATGTGCATTGTCGCTGCATTGGTGGCAGGCTGGAAGCACTGACCCATTTAGTGAGGGCAGGAGAGCGGAGATGCGGGACGGGCAGTGAGAGATGATGTCATCTCTCTGCTCCCCGCCGCACCTCTGACATTAAAAAGACCCGCGCTGTGAGGGCAGAAGAGCGCTGATGTGTGGCAGGCAGTGAGAGATGATGTCATCTCTCTGCTCCCTGCTACACATCGCTCCCATGTTGAAGTGGCCTGGCTGTGAGGGCGGAAGAGTGGTGATGGGTGGGCGGAGAGTGATGATGTAATCTCTCCTTGTCCACCCACTCTTCTCTCCTCCACCTCCAATGCCACCCGCCGCAGCCGCGACCTGCCCGCTCTTCTCTCCTCCACCTCCAATGCCGCCCGCCGCAGCCAGGACCCATCCGCTTGTCTCTCCTCTACCTCCAATGCCACAGCCACGACCCTCTGAGACTCGGGGCTATAGGCTCCACATTCGATGCTCCAGCCTTGATAGCTACACCCTGGCGACGTCTATGCCTTTTGGGCATGGAGTTCACCAGAGATTCACAGGTCGCACTGGAGTCCTCTTCCACTCCACCATGACGACATAACAGAGCTGGTGTATGTTAGAGGCCTTGAGCTCCTCCGCCTTCTGTTTGAGGATACCCCGCAGATGCTCCATAGGGTTTAGGTCTGGAGACATCCTTGGCCAGTCCATCACATTTACCCTTAGCTTCTTTAGCAAGGTCGTCTTGGAGGTGTGTTTGGGGTGGTTATCATGTTGAAATACTGCCCTGTGGCCCGGTCTCCGAAGGGAGGGGATCATGTTCTGCTTCAGTATGTCACAGTACATGTTGGCATTCATGGTTCCTTCAATGAACTGTAGCTCCCCAGTGCCGGCAGCCCCAGACCATGACACTCCCACCGCCATGCTTGACTGTAGGCAAGAAACACTTGTCTTTGTACTCTTCACCTGGTTGCTGCCACACACGCTTGACACCATCTGAATCAAATAAGTTTATCTTGGTCTCTTTAGATGACAGGACGTGGTTCCAGTAATCTATGTCTTTAGTCTGCTTGTCTTCAGCAAACTGTTTGCAGGCTTTCTTGTGCATCATCTTTAGAAGAAGCTTTCTTCTGGGAAGACAGCCATGCAGACCAATTTGATGCAGTGTGCAGGGTATGGTCTGAGCACTGACAGGCTGACCCCCCACTCCTTCAACCTCTGCAGCAATGCTGGCAGCACTCATAGGTCTATTTCCCAAAGACAACCTCTGGACATGACGCTGAGCACGTGCTCTCAACTTCTTTGGTCGACCATGGCGAGTCCTGTTCTGAGTGGAACCTGTCCTGTTAAACCGATGTATAGTCTTGGCCGCGTGCTGCGGCTCAGTTTCAGGGTCTTGGCAATCTTCTTATAACCTAGGCCATCTTTATGTAGAGCATGTAGATCCTCAGAGTTCTTTGCCATGAGGTGCCATGTTGAACTTCCAGTGACCAGTATAAAAGAGTGAGAGCAATAACACCAAATTTAACACGCCTGCTCCCTATTCACACCTGAGACCTTGTAACACTAACAAGTCACATGACACTGGGGAGGGAAAATGGCTAATTGGGCCCAATTTGGACATTTTCACTTAGGGGTGTACTCACTTTTGTTGCCAGCGGTTTAGACATTAATGGCTGTGTGTTGAGTTATTTTGAGGGGACAGCAAATTGACACTGTTATGCAAGCTGTACACTCTCTACTTTACATTTCTTCAGTGTTGTCACATGAATAATAATAATAAAAAAATGTGAGGGGTGCACTCACTTTTGTGAGATACTATGTGTATATATATATATATACACATATACATACATACATACACACACTCATACAGTCTATACACGCTAACTCAGCCTAATGCACACATGTATGGTGTATAAATATATATGTGTGTCTATATGAGTGTGTATATACTGTAAATGTGTGTGTATACTGTATATGTATGTATATGAGTGTTATATAGATATATATACAGTATGTGTGTGTATGTGATTAAGTATGTCTATGTATATATGTGTGTATATGAATGTTTTCTGAGTGTTTATATATATATATATATATATATATATATATATATATATATATATATATATATATATATATATGTGTGTGTGTGAGTCTGTATGTATACCTGTGTGTATGTATGGAGAAGTAATATATATAGATTCACTCACTCAAACACACATGTATGGTATATATATATAATGTGTATTCCTATAGAGGAGTCTGTGTGTGTGTGTGTATTCCTACAGAGGAGTGTGTGTATTCCTATAGAGGAGTGTGTGTGTATGTATGTATGTATTCCTATAGAGGATTGTGTGTATTCCTACGGAGTGTGTGCATTCCTATGGGGTGTGTGTGTGTGTGTGTGTGTGTGTGTATGTATTCCTATGGCGTGTGTGTGTGTGTATTCCTATAGAGGTGTGTGTGTGTGTGTGTGTGTGTTCCTATAGAGGGGTGTGTGTATTTCTATGGAGTGTGTGTGTGTATTCCTATAGAGGAGTGTGTGTGTATTCCTATGGAGTGTGTGTGTGTGTGTGTGTTCCTATAGAGGAGTGTGTGTATTTCTATGGAGTGTGTGTGTGTATTCCTATAGAGGAGTGTGTGTGTATTCCTATGGAGTGTGTGTGTGTGTGTGTGTTCCTATAATGGCGGTGTGTGTATTTCTATGGAGTGTGTGTGTGTATTCCTATAGAGGAGAGTGTGTGTATTCCTATGGAGTGTGTGTGTTTATATTCCTATAGAGGAGAGTGTGTGTGTGTGTGTGTGTATTCCTATAGAGGAGTGTGTGTGTGTGTGTGTGTGTATTCCTATAGAGGAGAGTGTGTGTATTCCTATGGAGTGTGTGTGTTTATATTCCTATAGAGGACAGTGTGTGTGTGTGTGTGTGTGTATTCCTATAGAGGAGTGTGTGTGTGTATTCCTATAGAGGAGAGTGTGTGGTGTGTATTCCTATGGAGTGTGGTGTGTGTGTGTATTCCTATAGAGGAGAGTATGTGTGTGTGTATTCCTATGGAGTGTGTGTGTGTGTGTATTCCTATAGAGGAGAGTGTGTGTGTGTGTATTCCTATGGAGTGTGGTGTGTGTGTATTCCTATAGAGGAGAGTGTGTGTGTGTGTATTCATATGGAGTGTGGTGTGTGTGTATTCCTATGGAGGAGAGTGTGTGTGTGTGTGTATTCCTATGGAGTGTGTGTGTATTCCTATAGAGGAGAGTGTGTGTGTGTGTATTCCTATGGAGTGTGGTGTGTGTGTATTCCTATAGAGGAGAGTGTGTGTGTGTGTGTA